>SJXQ01005595.1:97182-168025 GCA_006408695.1 Aepyceros melampus | reverse complement strand
TATTTGTTGCCTCCAGAGTGTTTCTGATCTCATTTATTGCATTATTCATTATATATTGACTCTTTTTTATTTCTTCTTGGTCCTTACTAAACCTTTCTTGCATCTTCTCAATCCTTGTCTCCAGGCTATTTATTTGCGCTTCTATTTTGATTTCAAGATTTTGGGTCAGTTTCACTATTATTATTCAGAATTCTTTCTCAGGTAGATTCCCTGTCTCTTCCTCTTTTGCTTGGTTTGGTGGGCATTTATCCTGTTCCTTTACCTGCTGGGCATTCCTCTGTCTCTTCATCTTAGTTTTATTGCTGTGTTTGGTGTGGCCTTTCTGTATTCTGGGAATTTGTGGAATTATCTTAATTATGGAGTTCCCTCACTGTGGGTGGGGTTGTATCAGTGGCTTGTCAAGGTTTCTTGGTTAGGGGAGCTTTTGCCAGAGTTTTGTTGGGTACGGCTGGATTTCTTCTCTCTGGAGTGCAATAAAGTGTCCAGATATGAGTTAGGAGACGTCTATGGTTTTGGAGTAACTTGAGCTGCCTATATATTTAAGCTCAGGGTGAATTTGCATGGTATGTCTTGCTCTGGAACTTGTTGGCCCTTGGGTGGTGCTTGGTTTCAGTGTAGGTATGGAGGCGTTTGATGAGCTCCTATTGATTAATGTTCCCTGGGTTCAGGAGTTCTCTGATATTCTCAGGATTTGGGCTTAAGTCTCCTGCTTCTGGTTTTCAGTTTTATTTTTACAGTAACCTCAAGGCTTCTCCATCTATATAGCACCAATGATAAAACATTTAGGTTAAAGATGGAGAGTTTTTCCACATTGAGGGACACCCAGAGAGGTTCACTGAGTTACGTAGAGAAAGGGAGAGGGAGGGGGTAGTTAGAGGTGACTGGAATGAGATGAGGTGGGATCAAAAGAAGAGAGAGAGCTAGCCAGTAATCACTTCCTTATGTGTGCTCCTCAGTCTGTACCGCTCAGAGATGATCATGATCACTGAGTTATACAGGGAAGAGTAGAGGGAGGAAGTAGTAGAGGTGGCCAGGAGGATAAATGAGGGAAATGAAAAGGTGGAGAAGCAGATCCAGCCAGTAACCAGTTCTCTAAGTGAGCTCAAGGCTTCTCCATCTATATAGCGCAAATGATAAAACCTTTAGGTTAAAGATGAAGAGTTGGAGAACATTATCTTAACAGTGGTTACCTCTGGAAGAGAAAAATAAGAGGTGAAGGGCAAGACAGACTTTTCCATGTTTACATTGTTCTAAACTCTACATTTTTAAAAACACTGGCAACATGTAGAAACAACTGCAAAAGAAGGGTGAGCTGGAAATCTCTGCAGACAACTTCTTTGTCTCAGAGTCCCAGGAACTATGCCAGCTTCTTCTCTATGGGGAGATGAGGGACCCTCACTTTGGGGGTTAGCTTTCTCTTCAGTCAGGACTATCTGTGTGCAGAATGAGGCTTTGCACAACTTCAGGGAGGACCATGTCAGCTCCAGGCTGCAGGAAAAGCACTATTCCTGGGGTGCTGGAATTGTGGCCCCTGACAACCCTGGCTGCATGGTCTGGGTTCACAACCCCCAAGGTTCAATTGTGCTGAAGCTTGGCCTTCTGGAACATTCTTGGCCACCTTGCTCTGGGGCAACTGAAGAGAGACGCTCCCTCTGCCTGAGCAGTTGGCCCCTGTCCCTCTGTTGGGACGAAGGACTCATTCAGTGACAGCCTCTTATCATATCACACTCTGCCCCTTGGGAAGGGATGCATCGAAATCCACAGTCAATCTCATCAATCCACAGCTTCAGACTTTCCTGGCTGCCCTGTGCCTATAGGAGTGCACTTTGCTTCTCTGCATGCTTTTAAAATGCTAATTCCTGGGCATCCTCTGAACCTTTCATTCTCTGAATGCTTTAACTCTTGGATCTTGGGGGCCGGAACCAGAATTTGCATTTTTACAAGTGCTACAAGTCGATTTTGATATGAATCTTCTTCAGACCATGAACTGAGAAAGATCGAAGAAATGCCAGAACTTTTCTGAACCACATTTAAGGCCTTGTATAATCTCTGAACAACTGTCTCTTCCACACATCCACGTTCACTTTATACTCCAGTCGTTAGGAATCCCTTGCCTATCCTCAAACACTAGGCTTTCTTCCCTTCCTTAGCACATGGCGACCCCTCTGCCTGGAACGCCTTTCCCCTTATTTGTTGCTTGGAAAAGGTGTGTTCAGCTCCCCAGGCCTGGCCCTAAGGAAGTCTCCTCTCTGGCAGGGCAGACACTCTCTTCCGGCCTCCCTGAGGCCCTTCCGTCCTTCTCCTATGCCGGGAGCCCCCCATCTGCAGACGCTTCCCTGGGCTGTGAAGATCTTAAGGCAGGGGTGTCTCTGCATCCTCAGGGCTCATCTCTCAGCAGCTGTGCACCAGACTCAGAGGTCCAAGGACATGGGAAATGAGAGAGACAGGAGCCAGGCTGGCAGCTTCAGCTTCCAAGTGACTGAGAATAGAGAAAAGGGAGATGGAGGCAAAGCGCCAGAAGACAGGTCAGTACCCAGAATTTGAGTCCCAGGGGCCAAAAGGAAACTCCTCTGGCCAGGCTTCTGGTTTCCCTCTAAGCTTGGCCAGAGCCACTGGGACTGTAGCTGGGTCTCAGAAACCCTCTGTGGTTTCCTAGGTCCAGACATCTGTTAGAGGTCTCAGTGAGAAGCTTCCTTGTTGATCGAGGACCATCTCATTTCTCCCATCCCTCAATAGCTCCTTCTTGCCTCCAAGTCCCTTCAAGTGTCTCCCACCCATTAGGTTGCCCCCCACATGCCCCAAACCTGGATGTTCCCTCTCTCCACCCACAGAGCCCAAGTCCTGCCACGCCACCTCTTACGCTCTCCTGCCTTCCCTCCTTGCTTCCTCATCCTAGCTTTTGTCTGAGCTCAGGCTTTCCCCACCTGGAGCGCTCAGGCACCCAGGTTTGTAAAGAAATATCTCTAAGCAGCAGCTGACAACACGCCCCAGGAAGACGACAGACCTCCCACTTGCAGAGTTTTTACCAAACCTTTAAAGGTTGCTGTCTTCTACCCTGCAATCATCCCACAAAAGCTGTCAGGAGCATCACAGGAAATGAAAACCTGCAATGAGCACAGTTCACACGAAAGAAAGCTGCCAGTCGTCGGTGTGTCATGGGGACGCGGGGTCCCGAGATGAGCTTCTCGCAAAGAACGAATTGCCCAGCAGCCTTCTCACCCTCCGTGTTCTTCTTCCTCTTGACCCCCAAGGGGTGCCTGCAGGATTGAAAAATCCTTCAGCTTTGGTGGGAGACAATTTTGCTTCAAATTTCAGTTCTGCCGCGGTGGGACTCTTTCAAGTCATCTCAGCTTTCTGAGCCCAGTTTCCTTGTGTGTAAACTGAGGATGTCATTAACCCCATAGGCTTGTGTTATATGCAGTTTAACAGGCAGAGAGCTGGGCACAGGAGCTGGACCAGATACTCGATGAATGATGGTTCCCTTCTCACTTTTTCCTGATAGCCCTCCACCTCTCCATCATCTCCTCAATTAGGAGCAGGCTCCAGGACAACAGGATTCGGAACATACCCTCCATAGGCAAAGCTGCCATTCCTTAGCTGTGCTGCCTTGGGGAAGTTACTTCACTGCCCCATGCCTATTTCTCCATTTGTAACATGGTGAGAATAATAGCCCCCAACACTATGTGTTACTGTGAGATTTCAATGGATTGAGCATAAAGTATGTACAAAGCGAACACTCAATTAATATTAGCAGCTACTCTAATTCTTTATCTGTTCAAAATTTAGTGAGTGCTTATAGCTTCCCTGGTGGTTCAGCTGGTGAAGAATCTGCCTGCAATGAGGAGACCTGGGTTTGATTGCTGGGTTGAGACGATTCCCCTGGAGAATGGAAAGGCTACCCACTCCAGAATTCTGGCCTGGAAAATTCCATGGACCATAAAGTCCTTGGGCTCACAAAGAGTCAGACACAACTGGGCGACTTTCACTTCACTATAGCCTGTTGGGGATTTTGGAGGACCTGTGATTACGGTGGAGAACTTGTGCTTGTACCTCAGATACCCTTGTCATAAAGAACTGTTTCCAATACCGTGTGTTCTTTCCCCTAAAAAACATGAGCACGTTCAAATGTGACTAGCCTGACACAGCACCAGTAGAATGCAGTGTAGGCAAGGGGGAAACAGGGCTTTGCAGAGAAATAGCCCCAAACTTACATCACAAGCTGTGTGACATTGGACAAGAGGCTTCACCTCCCTAAACCTTGGTTTTCTCATCTGCAAACAGGAATGCTGATACCTACCTCTCAGAGCTTGTTGATAAAGATACAGAATTAAAAATAAAAAGGATGATCCCATCACATTAGCATCCTTCTTCTCATTCACCAAGCCACCTACGTTCTTAGGCTTTTCAAGAATTGTTAGAAAGCACACAGCCTAACCCCAGAGGGCTGGCCAGCTCAGGGGGATGCTGCTTCAGAAAGTTGACCAAAACTGTTCTGGAGTCCGCCTGAGGAAACTTCCTGGCACAGCCCCCATGACTTCCTCTGTCCTTGAACTGCTGTATTGCCTTCTCAATTCTGACTCACCAGCAGCATCTAGGGCTTTCTCTTTCCTCGTGGGTGTGGGTGATTGTTTTGCCTCTGATTTCAGCATCTCATTATCCTGGGACTCTGTCACTCAATCACATAGTGTCAGACCCAGATCATTCAGACATTTCCCACCCTCACAAGCAGGACCGTATCTTCAGTGATTCATAGACACCCCTCACCCCATCCAAACATCACACATCATATGGGGCTGGAAGGAGCAGGGGAGAGATAAAGATGCTGACTAGTCATGTTACCATGTGCCAGAAACTGCACACTGATGTCGGGAGCCAGAGTGAGGAATCCCACCTGTGACAGGGTCACGTGGCAGACTCAGATGGCAGGGCAATTTGAGTCTTCGGATTTCTCGCTGGTTTTTCCTGAGCATGTACCCCCCAAAATAAGAATTTGTAGCTGACTAGTCATGTTACCATGTGCCAGAAACTGCACACTGATGTCGGGAGCCAGAGTGAGGAATCCCACCTGTGACAGGGTCACGTGGCAGACTCAGATGGCAGGGCAATTTGAGTCTTCGGATTTCTCGCT
Organism: Aepyceros melampus; assembly: GCA_006408695.1. Taxonomy (NCBI): domain Eukaryota; kingdom Metazoa; phylum Chordata; class Mammalia; order Artiodactyla; family Bovidae; genus Aepyceros; species Aepyceros melampus. Next base: position 162,897 of record SJXQ01005595.1, on the reverse strand, counting down.
GGTTTTTCCTGAGCATGTACCCCCCAAAATAAGAATTTGTCTGTTTTCCCATTATTTTCTGACCTTCTCTGGAAAAAGTTAATTCAGGGCTTTAGCCTTCTGCATTTGAAAGGAGTGTTTCAGCCCAAACCCCCTTTTGATAATGCTCTAGCCTGCCTGCAGGATGCGTACAGTGGTGCATGTGATTGTTTGAGGCCTCCCTACCGCGGGAGGCACAGGAAGCTTAAAACATCCTAGGAATGTAGGGGCTTCCGAGGAGTCATGATCATTAGAATAGGACTGATTAAAGGTTTCATTTGTTGAGCCAATACTTGCTGCCAAAATTTCATATCTTATATAGTTGGTATATAGAAAAACAAGTAGTAGACCTGGTATTAGCAATATTAGATCTTTGAGTTAAGTACTTTCTTTGTTATAACCCACTGCACCTTTGTCCTACAGGAATGTAACTTTATTTAGTATTTTGAGGGTGATGCAGAGTAAAGAAAAAACACTTCTAGGGAAAAGGAGTTTTCTGGTTGATAGACAATTACCCAGGAAGAGAGCCATAAAAATGTTAACAGGCCTCTTGGCCAGAAGATAATGTAAACCACCTGAGGCCTTTTGTAAATGGGAGAGTATGCAAAAAGGAAAGCCTTGTCTCCATGAGGGTCAGGCCTGCTGCCCCTGCATAACTCTGCATATTCCATTGTGTACAACTTGGGGTATATAAGCTGATTTGAAAACTAAAGTTTGGAGAGTCTGGCACCGATGCTGGGCTTCCCCCGTATCTCCTATTTTCTCTAATTTCTGGCTGAATTCCCATCTGGGGCACGGAGGCTCGCCATGTCTACTTACCTGTCCTGGCTGCTAAGATCCGTAAGAGAGAGAGCCCAGGGCGGGGCACTCTCCCATATTCAAACAGACACCGGTGGCCTAACGTAGATGGTGCAAGCTCCTTGTCAGGAACTTTATTGGCTTTCCACGTAAACCAAGTTATTCAGCCTTCTTTTCTCCATCTCAAATTTCCTACTACACTATTTCTTCCTAATCTAATCTTATATTTCTAAATAAATAAGTTTTTCCTCGCCGACGCCATCCCCCCTTCGAATTCCCTGGATCTACCAGGGCTGGACCCTGGCACATGCCTATAGCTCTGATTAACTTCTATAACAAGCCAGTGACGGAGGCTTTATCATCATTTGACAAGTTGACACTCAGAGAGATGATACTATTTATCCACTAGAGCATGGTACAACAGAGATATGAACCCGGGTTCTTTTAAAAAACATCATACTCATAACCATTACCCCACATTGCCTTTTGCCATGCTGAGCTGGCTCTGAAGTGTTTCTCCTGGTATCAGCATATCGTTGCCTGCCTATTACCCTACAGGTCAGGTGAAAACACAGCACGTGTGATCACACACACATCCATGCACACACATTTCCAGTGGCGAGGTTTCAAACCCCAGGATACATCCTGTGTTATTAGTATGGTATCTCCAACTGCTTTTTTAAATTAAAATATATGATTTTTGTATTTTTAGAGAAGAAAATGGCAACCCGCTACAGTATTTTTGCCTGGTAAACCTCACGGACAGAGGAGCCTGGTAGGCTACAGTCCATGGGGTTGCAAAGAGTCGGACATGACAACAAAAACAATTTTTATTTTTTACTTAATTTTTTTAAACTTAAAAAATGTTATACAATTTTTAAAGGCTGTACTCCATTTATAGTCATTATGAAACACTGGCTATGTTCCTGTGTTGCACAATATATCCTTGCAGCTTCTTTTACACATAATAATCTGGACCTTTTACTTGCTACCCCTGTATCCCTCCTCCCCTCTCTCCACTGGTAATCACTAGTTTGCCTCTACATTTGCGAGTCTGTTTCATTTTTTGTTATATTCACTAGTTTGTCATATTTTTAGAGGCCACACATAAGTGATATCATACAATATTTATCTTTATTTCACTCTTTCCAACTGCTTTTGACTTGAAAAAAAAAAACACTCAAGGAAGCTTCAAGAATATGGGAAGAAAGAATGTGCTGAGAAACCACTATGAAAACATCTGGGACCTTCTACCTTGGGAGTCAGAGGGCCAAAAGCCCCCTGTCCTCTGGTCCCCTTTCCATAAGGAAAGGAGCTGAGACTGTGACTGCCAAAGGTAGAAGGAAGGAAGGGAGGAGGAAAGATGGAGAGGGGACAAGGGAAGTGAGGGTGACTTCAGGCCAAGCCCTAGGGGAGTGACGTCCTTTGGGGTCTTGATTACAAATGTAGCCTCAGCTTTCTCATCTGTAAAGTGGGCACAGGTCTGCATTACTATGAATCACATGTTCATCACACCACCACCTGCTGGTTGCCTCCTGAGAAAACACAAGCGCTGGGCATTTGAGAACAGGTTTATAAATCGCCTTTTTACCTATGAAGAAACGAGACTCCATAAAGTTAAATAATTAGACCCGAGACCCAAGGCTAGCAAATCCCAAAGCCAGATTCAGGTCAGGGTGCTGCTTGAAGAGCCTGTCTTCTTCCATCAAGTGATGCTTTCACTCTGTCAGGAAGAACCCCAACATCCCCAGAGGACACCCCTCCCCGAGGGCTTGGCCTGAAGTCGCCCTCCCTTCCCTTGTCCCTCTCCATCTTTCCCCTCCCTTCCTCTGTTCTACTTTTGGCAGCCACAGTCTAAGCTCCTCTCCTTATGCGCGCTCAGCGGACCAGAGGACGGGTGCTTTTGGCCATCTGACTCCCGAGATAGAGGGTCCACCGTCAATGTCCAGTAAGATTTATATTCAGTGCCAAGAAACACCCTACATTCGGTGTGAAATTTCTCTAGATTTTTTTTACTTGGGGTAACCAACCTGGGGAGTAAGGAAATAAAGGAACCAATCTGCTTTGTAAAATGGAGTCTAAATCATTCTTTGAACTCCTGAATAATTTGAAAAAGACAGGGAGCTCCAGACTTATTTTGAAAGCATAGCTGCCAATCGGTTTTTTTCTGTCTCATTTCCTCACATTTTTCGGGTTTGGCTATTTCTCCTCTATTTGGGATGAGAAGAGAGAAAATGGGACTTTCAAGGCTGTGGTGACAGTAGATTCTCGTGGCCCATTCCCTCTGCTCTGTGCTGGGTGTGAAAGGAAAAAAAGAAAAAACCGTGTCGCCCAGTCCTCGTCCATGTTTAACTCTGTGCGTGCAGTAATGCTGTTTGTTCAAAGTGCTTGCAAATACAAAAATCCAATTCCCTGCCATATTTCTAGGGGAGAGAAGGATGATACTAACAAGCAAGTTTTCTCTGTTTTGTAAGAGTTGGGGTAAATGCTATGACATCCACCCTAAATAATGAAAGTAGTTGCCTTCAGATTTCACAGTATCAGTGCTTTTCTGATGATGCACAACAGTTTTTACTTTGAATGACTAATGACAATTTTGTACTAATTTCTCTTTAGTTGTCTTGTCTGCTTGGGATCTGAAGACTGATTCTTCCATCTGAAAGCTAGAAAGGCATTATTTTGTTTTCACACTGAGGAATGGACTTTCTTCTAAGCCATCCAAATAAGCCCTGCATGTCCTCCTTCTCCAGTGTTGCTGCAATGTGAGTGTAAAGCCTCTGCCTGCCTCCCGGGAAGATGATCGGGAAAATCTCCCATGCTCGTAACTGGGTTATGGGGTTGCCTCTGCGTTTCAGGGGGCAGCACCATGCTGAGTACCCACCAGGCAGTGTGAATGAGAGCTGATGCTGCCCAAGGGGACCCAGTCCCCTTGGAGCCACATGAGTAAACAATGCTTTCAGGTACAAATGTTCCCACATTTGTTGCCATTGCAGCCAGAGAATTCAGAGTTATAGAGCTCAAAGGTTTTGCCTTCTGAGGAAACTTAGTGATCATCTGGCCCACATGCTCCATTTTACAGGTGAGTCAAGTGAAGCCAGCAAGATGAAGTAACCTGCATTTGGACAGTCAGTTAATTAGCAACAGAGTCAAGACTCAAATCATGACCTTTTCCTGACCATCTACCTTCTATGCAGCTTGGAGCTAACATGTTAATGTTAAAAGCCCTTTGGTGCAGTCAAAGCAGCTTTTAAAACCTAAGATCCCAACAAAAAAGAAAAGGAAGAAAGTAAAGGAAAAGAAGGAAGAAAAAAGGAAGGGAGGGAGAAAAGAGGAGAAGAAGAGGGAAGGAAACAGTGTTCTCAGGCCCCCACTGGCCTCAGGAGAGGGCTCAACTCAGCACATAGAACCCAGCTGAATGCAGTTTCCTCTATTCGCAGTGCTGTTTCCAGCCTCTCGTCTTCGCGTGTGCTGTTTCTTCTTCTGGGAAACTCCTTTCCTATATCACCGATCAGCTCCTCTGGGAAGCCTTTCTGACCCCACCTGACTCCCCAGCTGTGACAGGTGTGACCATTCCCTTTCCAGAGCTTCTCTGAGTACACACTCCATGAGCAACCTGAGGAGCTTGTAAGTTATGTGCATTGAAGTCTGCCCTTCAGGCTGGGAGCTTCTCTGAGACAAGGAGCAGGTTTTGTCATCTCCGTCTTCCTAGGGCCTGGCACAGGGTTGGCCACAGAGCGGCTGCTAATGAATGATGGTTGGATATATGCATAGTCTCTTAACATTGAATATTTTGCAACAGTGGTCCCTTGTTCTGATGATAAAATGTTGAAAATTTAGATCAAGTTAGTGGCACAAAGATTTAAAGCTGATTCAGTTTTCTGCCTCTTTTTCTCATCTAATCATGCTTGTTAAATTAAAAAAATTATATGTACTAATGGGAAATAGATGGGGAAACAGTGGAAACAGTGTCAGACTTTATTTTGGGGGGCTCCAAATCACTGCAGATGGTGATTGCAGCCATGAAATTAAAAGACGCTTACTCCTTGGAAGGAAAGTTATGACCAACCTAGATAGTATATTCAAAAGCAGAGACATTACTTTGCTGACTAAGGTCCTTTAGTCAAGGCTATGGTTTTTCCTGTGGTGATGTATAGATGTGAGAGTTGGACTGTGAAGAAGGCTGAGCGCTGAAGAATTGATGCTTTTGAACTGTGGTGTTGGAGAAGACTCTTGAGAGTCCCTTGGACTGCAAGGAGATCCAACCAGTCCATTCTGAAGGAGATCGGCTCTGGGATTTCTTTGGAAGGAATGATGCTAAAGCTGAAACTCCAGTACTTTGGCCACCTCATGCAAAGAGTTGACTCATTGGAAAAGACCCTGATGCTGGGAGGGATTGGGGGCAGGAGGAGAAGGGGACGACCGAGGATGAGATGGCTGGATGGCATCACTGACTGGATGGACATGAGTCTGAGTGAACTCTAGGAGTTGGTGATGGACAGAGAAGCCTAGCGTGCTGCAATTCATGGGGTCTCAAAGAGTTGGACACGACTGAGCGACTGAACTGAACTGAATCCAGTGCCAAAGAACTCTTTCCTGAGTGCAGACTTACCAGGCATAAGCAAATAAATCAACATTTTTCCTGGTGATGCATAATCATCTATTTACCTACTAACTGCCCATTTTTCTAAGGAGGCATCTGATTACTCATCTACTTAATTAAAGTATCTTTTTGTTCTAACAGGAGCTCAGTTAGGTGATAATTATTGCTGGCATTCCCCAGCATCTCCAAGATTGAAGAAATGCTGACACATTGCAGAAATCCTCACTAAGTACTATTTCTAAAAGCGATATTGCTAAAAATCAAATTGAATGTGCTAATTGACTAGTACTTGGGCCTGAGAAGTGAATGTTAAAATTCAGACTAAGCCTACACAGGCTAGGAAAAAATTATAATGAGAACAACGAATGTTTGTATGTGCTTGACTACTAGCATCCCTTTTCATGGTTGACAAACGAGGCGCAGAGAAGGAAGTAGCTCCCTCATGGTCTCATCCGGGTAACAAAACACTAGAGCCTGGGATCTTGCTGGACTTCCTCCAAAGAAAGGAACTAATGCTTACTGAATGCCTACGAGGTGCCAATTATTTTCCTGTACATCATTTAATTAAGTCTCACAATAATCCTCTGTTATCTCTGAAATCAAATAATTTTGGTTTTAAATAAAGCATAAATAAGAAAGTCTACCAGGAGAAAGCCTTTGTCCCATTTCCCACTCTACTTCCATTGCTCATACAAGGACATTATGCCTGGAGTAGCAGCAGCTGTTTTGTGACCATGAGGCAACAAATCTACTTGCAGAGGATAGTGAAATAGAAAGAATAAAATGTGTCTCAGTCACCAAGTCTTTGACGCAAATTTGGAACTATGTAACTTCAGACCTTTTATTAGGTGAGGTAATTAAGTGACTTTTTAAAAAGTATACATTGGTCAATAATTATATTAGCTACAAATGAAAGCATCCTTGTTTGATTTAAGAGCTTTGAAAGGCTCCCGAGTCCTTACTGATAGCTCCAGATTACTCTTTCTCCAAGGTGCTCTTCACTATCCTATGTGAGCAGAGACAGAGGAGCTTGTCACCATCCTGCAGAGAGTGGAGGTGGCATATGTCTCACTCTAGGGCTGTCACACTAGCCCAGAACACGCAGGGCATGGGTGAAACCTTCCACGGGGTGTCAGATCACACTGACGGCCCCTCAGGTCCCACTCATGAGACCTGGCTGATGTGCAAGTTAAGCTCAACCACTTTCAAACGACACCTTGGATTACACACACAAAGGAAATTCCTAGGGAAGAACTTTATTTTCATGGTCTCACGTAAGTGTATACCCACACAAAAAGAGTGCCTTCACACACACACAAATAATTCAGAGAAGAACGGAACTTTGGGATATTTTGGGAAAGCCTTGCTAGTTGAAGAAATGCAGTCTATTTATTTTCTATCTTTAATAGAAAATGATGCACATTTTCTGTCTCCTCGGGTTGCAACTATTGAAGACTGTTATATTTTACTGGCGTCAACAGTAAAATAAAATCTTTGGCTGACTGAAACAACAATAAGAAACTACGGTGTAAAAAAAGTAGGAAGAAAACAAACTTCAAAATCTAAACGTGGTCTCCAGTGATGCCAGATTTTACCAACACCTTCTGTCCTGAAGAAAATTTAAAAACAAAGTTATTTTTTCCATGCAACTATATAGCTCTGTTTTCAAAATTGGGAGGTGTGGTGGATTTAATAACACAAAGAACCATATAACTCTCCCTCTGCTGTTTTCATCAAATGACCTAGGTTCAGAGAGGTTACATGACTTATCTAAGGCTGCCCGGCTGGACAGGGCAAGGCCTGGAGCTATAGTCAGATCTTATGCCAACAACTACGCTCTGTTCATTATGGAAAGCAACAGACCTCCATGCAATGGGAGAAGCCAACATTCCATGCTCTTGACCATTAAGCTTCACTCTTCATCCAGCCCTACTTGAAGCAAGGAGGGGGTTGAAACCCAAAGCAGACGTCACTTAGCAGAATCCCTCCCTCCCTCATGTTGACATGAGCATCTTAGAGAGACATCAGTTTCCCGACGTTCCCTGGGCTCTCCACCCAGTCAGCAAGGATAGGCCAGGCAGATCCTTGGGGATCAGTGGAGGTACATGTGTAGTTTTGGGGGAGCCAAGATAACTCGCTGCACTTCAGCATAAATTCGTGAGTTTACAGTGTCCAGCTGCTGCAGGCTGCTTCTGGGAACGTGCTTTATGTCATGAAGATTATATACATACAACCAAAAATGTAGCTACATAGACACGTTAGTTCATGAATCCTCTTGTCGCCTCAAAGAGGTGGGGATCCTTACCTTCATTTATGAAAGACAAAGAAACCAAGACACAGAGAGGTGGAGCACCTGCCAGAGGACACACAGTAAATAAAGGAGAGGATTTCAGCTTCCACACACTCCATGAGTAGGTTTCGAGTCTTTCCCAGCCTGTGATTAGCACAGACAGGACTTTGGTTATTCTATTATTATCTTTTTCACTTTAGTTCTTGACATCTTCACTGACTTGGAGGACTGGAGTCTTCAAAGTTGTCTCACTGGCCTTCATTTTTGTTTGAAAAGTTACCATGTCCCTCCTCCCAGTGCCATCCAAGCTTGCAGTGACCTGCTCTTAAGACTTTAGCAAGAGGTGACAAGTGGGGACACATCACGCCTACCCCTCCCACATCAGCAGTCGGCAGGCAGACAGTCCCACCTCAACCCAGCTCCACCAGTCCCCAGGCATCTGAGAGCTCTTTCTCTCAGGAACCAACGCCCCTCAGCCTTTTTGTGTGCTAACACGGAACGTGTTGTACGCTGACCCAAGTGTTCCATCTCTTTGTGCTCTTCACCAAGACTGACATTATTTCAAAGCAGAAACAGAAATAGTCTTGGTCCTGACATTTATGCAGCTAGTGGGTGTTGTTTATTGCTGAGCAATTAGGACATAGATTAACATAACATCACTTCTCCACTTGAAAATTTCAGAGAGAGATCTGCAAACGAGTTCCTAAGAGCTCCCTCAGGCCCACCCCACTTCCCATTGTCTTTTTGCTTTTTCCCTCCTCCACACCCATCCACCCACCTGCCTTGAAATATGCTATTTCAAATTTAGAGTTCAAGAAAGTTTGTGTAATCTGTGTCATAAAAAGAGATGTCTTTTTCTTCCACTGCAGAAGCAGCCCACGGGTACCTGTATTCTTAATCAAAAAGGCAATTTCACTTTTTGTCCTTGAAAACTGTTTTTCTTAAATGTCCCTGCCCACTTTGGACTGGGAAAAGCTGAGGTCAGGAAATAGGGCTAGACTGTTTATATAGCTTTTCTTGAGTGACATCCCACAGTTTTGAATTCACTGCCCTCTTCTGTGAAGGGCACTTACGTCTTAGAAGTTACACTTGCCTTTTCAAGGGAAGAGAGTCTCAGGTTGATCTCTGCAAACAGGTGCTGGATAAGAGGGAGACATCTTTGACAAATGCATTTGCATGGTGGGTCAGAGCCCTGCTGGAGGTTGCAATGGGCATTTGTCACCGGTTTTCTGTACCCTAAGTTCAGTTCAGTTGCTCAGTCATGTCCAACTCTTTGCTACCCCATGAATCGCAGCACGCCAGGCCTCCCTGTCCATCACCAACTGTGAGTTCACTCAGACTCGCATCCATCGAGTCAGGGATGCCATCCAGCCATCTCATCCTCTGTCATCCCCTTCTCCTCCTGCCCCCAATCCCTCCCAGCATCAGAGTCGTTTCCAATGAGTCAACTCTTCGCATGAGGTGGCCAAAGTACTGGAGCTTCAGCTTTAGCATCATTCCTTCCAAAGAAATCCCAGGGCTAATCTCCTTCAGAAGTACCCTAAGGGATCCATCCAATAGTGTAGCGTCCTCATGTGCGGACAGTCCTCTGGTTAACACGCTGTGTCCTCACAGGCACTGCCTTCCTCTGCTTACATCTGCTGCTGCTGCTGCTGCTGCTAAGTCGCTTCAGTCGTGTCCGACTCTGTGCGACCCCATAGACGGCAGCCTACCAGGCTCCCCCGTCCCTGGGATTCTCCAGGCAAGAACACTAGAGTGGGTTACCATTTCCTTCTCCAATGCATGAAAGTGAAAAGTGAAAGTGAAGTCACTCAGTCATGTCCAACCCTCAGCAACCCCATGGACTGCAGCCTTCTAGGCTGCTCCGTCCATGGGATTTTCCAGGCAAGAGTACTGGAGTGGGGTGCCAGTTTGTAGGGTAAGCCTACTCAATCTTACAGCCGGTTCAGCCAGTTCACTTCTTTTGTGTGCCCTTTTGTGTGATAAGCCAGTGCACTTGATTTTGGAGGGCAAGTTGCTCTGGGAACATGTTTTTGAGTTTTTTCTTTATGGGACAATTTGGTTGGGGTATGCTGTTGGAGAGGGGAAGTGCTGGACTCCTCCCTGAATCAGTTCATTGGGAACTAGTTCTGGTGGGGCAAGCCCACCCTAGTTGGAATTAGCTCGTTTGATTTGTAGGGTAAATTTATTTACCTGATTTGGGAATAGGCTCGTTGGAACCAGTTCATTGGGGAGCTGGTTTTTTCTGGGGTGGGTAGCCTATCTGGAATTAGCTCATTTGTTTTGTAAACTTATTTACCTGATTGTGGGAATCAGTTCATCTGTGTGCATCGATGCCAAAATTTGTGCCGTTTTTGTTGAACTTTGTGCCTTTTGTGTTTTGGTGTTATACATAAAGCTTATAAAAATGGGAAATATTTCATCTATCCCAAAGGAAAGATTTTGGGGGCATGTATTAGATATGTTAAGATCAGAAGAGCAGTGACCTCTGAATGGCTCACAATAAAAGAATCTAGCAGTCAGAAGTGCTTTACAAAGGCCAGGAACACTCTGATAATGAACAGGCCTGGAGACTCCCTTGGACTAGAGGCATTCAATTCTAATTTCTCCAACTGGAGCCCCGGGTAACTTTAACAGTGGGGAAGAAGTTGATTGATTCTCTAATAAATACTACCCTCCTTTGTAAATCAAATGCCCAAATAACCTTCTCCCCAGAACAGCTTGACATCAGGGTCCCACCAGGGCTTTTGTGAACTTATCCAATCTGGGGAGCTTTGGCTCCCATCTGGGGGCTTTGACTCCAATTAGGGGTGTTCTCCCTGTGAAGGGAAACTCCATTTATAAGGCGCTTTGAAGAAATGTCACTGGCTTATGGGACTGGAAAGTCATGTTACTGTGACTTTCCGGCTGGCTGGGTTCTGGTTTATTCTGCTTACTTGGGTAATGAACAGACACCTGGTACTCACTGCTTCCTCTAAGGCTTCCTCTCGGGTTTTCTCGTTTCTTTCTTCTCAAACCCTCTGCTAACAGGCGAGTGGCTGCGGGAGCAGTTGAGGAACTCTGGCCAGGGTTACTCTCTGCTGGGTCCCAAAGGCCCGCAGCCCAGTGTGCCCTGGTAGCGGCCACCCACGCAGGCAAGGGCTCTCCATTCCTCTCCCTCCCTTAAGCTGAGGACCAGGCCAGAGGGATGGCAGGATGGATTCCTCAGTCCATCCTCCCTACTTTTCCTGTTGCTTTGCCTCCTTCCTCCTTGGTCCAGATGGATTTGCGGGAGTCTAGGTATTGCCTCTGGGCATTCCTTAGAGGCCTTCTCCTTTAGGCTACAAGAAGAGGGGTGAGCTTTCCAACATGAGTGGATAGATGTGTCAGTCCTTGTTGGGGAGGTCACCCAATTCTTTTGGGAAAGGAGGGAAAAACAAGACTTGGTTTACAAATGTAGTCTTTACAGGTGGTTCCAAAAGTCCTTTCATCACTCCTAAAACCTTCCCTGCTCATCTTATGAAGCTTGTAAATATTAAAGAAAGGGGTTAACAGTCATCCTAGAAAGAACTTGGCTGTATCTTTGAAATGCGAATGTCCTCTCTGGTGTCTTTTTAATGCAGATTTGAAAAGGGCAAAATAATTTAGAAGTTGGCTTGTCCAAGGTAATTGAAAGTTGCTTTTTCTACAAATATTAACATTTAGCCATCTAACCAAGTGAGCCTGACTTGTTTCACCTATGAGAACCCCAGTTTTAATCCAACCTTTTTGTAAACTAATGGGGTTTTTATTACTGTACCTGACTCAGCATTGAAACCAAAATAAAGACTGAGGCTTGACTGTGTGTCTGTATGTGCCTTTTGTTTTTTTGAAAAACTCACATTGTCATGGTTAATTTGAGTTTCAGGTTCACAGGAAATGGGAAATATTTAATATTAAATTACCTGGTATTACTGGTACCTGGTAGTAATGTTGAAGTTTGTTGACCTAACAATAATAATAATATAGACAGGCCTTGAGTCATCAAGGTGTTGAATATAATATTAAGTATACTTTCATTGTGCCTGGGTTTAACATAAATTAGGTATTATATCTGTAACAAATTTGTCAGCCAAAATGTACCTCAATGTGGGAAAAAACTTTAAGAAAACTAAAACATGTGTTTTCAGTAGAAGAAGTGTGAGGAATAAAAAAATGGTGCACCCCACCTCCTTTCACTGTCTCCAGCAGCACCATCCTGTCCTAAGCTGAGGCTGCCACCTAGATTATTGCAATGGTTCCTGTGGGGTCTATCAGCTTCCGTTCTTGCCACTTTCAAAAAGGCAGCCTTGCTGCTGCTACTGCTAAATCACTTCAGTCGTGTCCAACTCTGTGCGACCCCATAGACGGCAGTCTGCCAGGCTCCCTAATCCCTGGAATTCTCCAGGCCAGAACACTGGAGTGGGTTGCCATTTCCTTCTCCAATGCATGAAAGTGAAAAGTGAAAGTGAAGTCGCTCAGTCATGTCTGCCTCTTAGCAACCCCATGGACTGCAGCCTACCAGGTCCCTCTGTCCATGGGATTTTCCAAGCAAGAGTACTGGAGTGGGGTGCCATTGCCTTCTTAGTGATCCTTTTAAAAATGCTGGAAAAATAATTCTTGGGCTGAAGGCCCTGAGACCTCCGCCAGTTTCAGCAGTTCGCCAGGACTCAGGGGTCTATGTATTGTCATATTCAGGTCTATGAATTGTCACAGCAAAGGATACAAAACACAATTAACAAAGGGAAAAGTATGTGGGTGGAGTCCAGGGGAAGCCAGGCACAAGCTTCCACATTGGAGTGGCAGGGGACACCTTTAACCCAGCTCTCAGCAGACGGTGACAGTACGTGTAACACGCTGACCACCAGGGCGCTCGTTAGACCCGCGCTCATGGTCTTTGCTGGGGACTATGGTGTCAGCCCCTCTGTGTGTGCCGCAAACTCAACTCCAGCCTTCCAGAAGGGAGCACAAGCCACATCACCACGTTGCTGGTGCGAACGCTTCAGGCAGAGTGGGCCACTCCTATCAGGGAGCAGGGAGGCCCTCCCCAAGTCAGGTCCCCGTTGCCGGCTAGAGGCCCACCTTGCCAACAGACTCCTTAAGGGCAGCTGCAGGCCTCCGGCACTCACTCTTTTCTGCACAGCTCCTGGATTCCAAACCCTGCAGGACACCACAGCTCACACAGAGTACAAGCCACGGTCTTTAAAGTCACAAAAACTCCCGCCTGGTGGAGCCCCCCGTGCCCTCCCTAATCTCACCTCTGACTGCTCAACCCTCCCCCCTGCCCAGGCCACACTGGCCTCCTTACTGCTCAGGGAACCCAGCAGGCTGCGTGTTTAACCCAGAAGTGTTGTACTTACTGTTTCTTCTTCCCCAAAGGTGTCCCCCTCTGCAGCCCGTTTGGGTTCCTCTCTCTCCTTCAACGGCACATATGACCCCTCCCCAAGTCCATTCCAAGCTATGGCACTGTCTCTGACCCTTTCCTCCTTTGTCCTTTCCATTGTCTTCTAACACACTGGAGAGTTTATTTGGCTTATTGTCTGTATGTTCAGTAAGAATGTAAGCCTCAGAATGCTGGGGACTTGTGTGTTTTATTTATTTCCTGTTCCTGGAAAATGTCTTGATGAAGCAACATAACCTAAGCTCACTCCCATAACCTAGAGCATAAGAAAGAACTGGCGGTCCGGTGGTTAAGACTTCACCTTCCAACGCAGAGGGTGTGGGCTTGATCCCTGGTCGGGGAGCGAGGATCCCACGTGTCTTGCAGTCAAAAAGCCAAAAAATAAAACAGAATGAATATTGTAACAAATTCAATAAAGACTTTAAAAATGGTCCACATTAAACAAAAAATTCTTTAAAAAAGAGCAGGGCTGTGGTGTCAGATGGGTTGGAATTTTCACTCCACCACGAAGTAATCTGTATCACCTTCAGTATGGTTCACATCGATCTGACCAGTTTCTTCATCTGTTAAAGAAGGATATTAGTAATATCTGCATCCAGAGTTGCTGTAGGTGTGATGGTCATTAATATGCATAAGCTCTTCCAGAACATGGGAAGTCTTCCATATGTATTAGCTCTTTTATTATTTCCTTTCTTTTATTAAACCATTATTTTTAACATGTTTTACAAAGGTTTCAAACAAAACAAGTAGAGAGAATAATAGAATGGATTTTAGTGTATCCAGCAACCAGCTTCAACAATGACCAATTTAGAGCCAATTGTGTTTTATCTATTATCTCCCCCTAGTTCCTGCAACCCCTATGCCCAGATTATTTTGAAGAAACCCCAGACATTACATGTCATCATAATTATTCCAGTATGCAGCTTTAAAAGAGAAAGATTCACTTTTAAAAATATACAAGTGCAATAGTACCTAACCTAAAAGTGAAAGCTAATCCCTGAATATTAACAAAAAAATATAGCTAGTGTTTACATTTCCTTGGTTCTTCACCACCTCTCTCCTGGACTGTTGGGTGGTACCAGAATGGTCTCCCTGCCAACAGGTTCTCTATCCAGGGCTCCTACTGCTCTGCTCTGCGTAGCGCTTCATAGATCGTAGAGCTGAGGCCCTCCACCCCATCCCCACTGCAAAGCCTTTGCTAGCTCCCTAGTGCCTGCATTAGAGGGCCTGACACTGTGCTGGTTCTGGCCATCCCCCTTCCTGTGTCACCTCTTCCTCCCTTCCAAACCCTAGCTCCATCAGCCTCTCTGAGGTCAGTCTTTCCTCTGTGCCTCTGACTCTGCTGTTCCTTCTGCCTGGAACACACTTTTCTTGTTTCTCTCCTGGTACTCTTGTCTTCCACTGTTCTCCCAGGCCAAGGCAGTCACTCCAACCTCGAGGCCCCCAAGCTCTTGTACCTTGTGAGATGCCCATGGCATCTCTTGAAACTTTCCTGCCTTCTGATGCCCCCCTGTGCTGAGTTCCTCAAAGACCAGAGCTAGTCTTATATACCTGGGCCTCTAGAGCCTGAGCAGGGATAGAAAACAGAAAATGAATGAGTGAATGGGTTAACAAATGGAAAATGAACACAAAACTTAAAAAGATGATTATTTCAGAGTTTGCAACTTATCCCTCTTTCTCTCTCTCTCTCTCTCTGGGTCCACACTGCTCATTTATTTATTTTTAATGGAAGGGTAATTGCTTTGCAGCATTGCATGGATGTCTACCAAACAGCAACATGAATCAGCCATAGGTTTACCCAGGTTCCCTCCGACTTGAACCCACACCGCTCATTTTTATGTCTAACTTTTTATCACACTGTTCTTCAACTTGTGCAGCTGGCTTACCCTTCTGTTCCCTGGCAGGTCAGAACTTTTTAATCCTGATAATTCAATGCAGGGTCTCAGCGGCCAACCTCAAGCCCTGGTTGACTGCTGCCTGCTCTCTGGCATAAGCCAGACAGGTCCTGGCTCATGGGGCTCAATTACCTGAGACACGGCTTCTGTCTGAAATGGCCCCAGAGCAGAAGGGCGGCCTGAGGAATTCCTGGGGGCTAGGAACCTCCAGCAGTGACCTGGATGAGAATAGGCTTCTGTGTTAAAATGCCGTGTTTCAGCTGGGCTGGCCCACTGTGGACCCAGGGAATCAAGGCATAGAGGGCGTGCAAAGTGGGGGCGCCTCCCCTACCTTTCACGTCTCCTGATTTGAAGAGAATCAGGAATTGTTACAATGGGTCAAATGCAGCTTCTGTGGGCTGGGGCTGTCGAGGGCCACTTGATGTCTATTGGACATTGTGCTGGGAGCTTTCCAGATGGCAGGTTACCATGTTATCTGTCTGTCCTCACACAGACAGTGGCAGAGGTGTTGGAATTCCTCTCACCCGTTTTACTGTTGAGGCAGCTGAGATTCTAACAGATCATGAAGTCACAGAGAGTGAAGGGAGAACTGGGATTCAACGCTAGGTCGGCCCAGAACCCTTCCCAGCAAAGCACAGCTCTCCATGCTATGTGGTCAAGCTCTTAAAGAAAGGTAAAATCAGTTTAGATGGTTTGGGACTGAAATGATTAAAATTTAAAAATGGAACAGACTAAACTAGAATAAAGTAGAATGGAAAACTAGAGTGCACCCTGGGTGGTATGAACCAATACTATTTCATGAAACTTTATTTTTATATATATATATATATATTTTTTTGTAAATATAGGAGAAGGAAATGGCACCCCACTCCAGTGTTCTTGCCTGGAGAATCCCAGGGACAGAGGAGCCTGGTGGGCTGCCATCTGTGAGGTCACACAGAGTCGGACACGACTGATGTGACTTAGCAGCAGCTGCAGCAGCAGCTAATACTCCAGCCTGGAAAATCCCATGGACAGAGAAGCCTGGCGGGCTTATAGTTCATGAGGTCACAAGAGTCAGACACAACTGAGGAACTACACACACATACACATATATTTATATGCACTATATAAATTTATATCCATTATATACATATACATGTCTACATGACTATGTATATTGTATTGTGGTATAAAATGCATTTCTTACTGTGGATAATAGTCAATTTTTGAAAAGCACTGCTAGAGCTCCCATAGAGCATATTCAGGAGATGAGTTTGCACCTTTCCTTCAAGATTTTACTCCTATCAGTTGCTGTTCCCACTAGAGTTGTCTGCAAACCCAATGTATTTTCTGTCTTTATTATCTATCTCCATCATTTTTAGTTTGACCTGATTAGCTTCAACTCAGTTCAATTCATATGCAACGCCCTCAACCCTATCCAGCATTAGAGTAGCAAAATTTAAGTGCCTGCTTTGGGTCAGCCCCTCATGATGCAAAGAAATAAATGTATATTTACTAGCCACAGTGAAATAACCTGAAATTCTATTTCTTTGTCCAAAATACAAACTTAGTCCCTTGAGTTTTTCTAAGAAGACAGCACATCTCATTATTCTGGAGTTTGCCTTTCTTGGGCATTTTTGTGACCTGGAATTCAGTATAAAGTTACAGCACTGGGTTTGGGGGTGAAGAGGTTCACATTCAGAAGCAGGATGTGAATAGCACTTTGGGAAGCGCCAAAAAGTACCCAGAGCAGCGCAGGCAAGCAGCCAAGTTCCTGTATTGTCTAAAGCTTCCTGATCTAGTAAAGCTGCTGCTGCTGTTGCTAAGTCGCTTCAGTCGTGTCCGACTCTATGCAACCCCAGAGACGGCAGCCCACCAGGCTCCCCCGTCCCTGGGATTCTCCAGGCAAGAACACTGGAGTGGGTTGCCATTTCCCTCTCCAAAGCATGAAAGTAAAAAGTGAAAGTCAAGTCTAGTGTTCTTAAAAGTTTAGGCTTGAGGAAGAACTATGTTAGGTTGTAGCAGGAAAACTTGCGTAGGGCAAGAGTGGGCCGGTGGAGACATGGGGGCACATTCATAGCTGGAGAGGTGACTCAAATGGTCACCAGGAGTCCTTTTCCCAAAAAGATCTGCTAGACTTCCCAAGAAGAAAAATGCAAAGAAATTTAAGACTAAGCATTCAGCTCTCATCTATTTTCCTATTGGAAGTAAGATTATGAAAGAAAGAATGGCAACCAAGGGTACCCTTAAACTCAGTAACCCATGTTACTAATAAGATGAGGACCCTCATGGGCTGGTAGAATCAGAGCATCAGGGGTCCATGACTGCCAGCTCTTGTGCATGTGACAGGAAAGCACGTTGTGCCCACAGTGAGAGAGTGAGAGTTAGCATGCTCAGTGGGTGGGGCTTCCCTGGTGGTTCAGATGGTAAAGAATTGGCCTGCAGTGCAGGAGACCGAGGTTCCATCCCTGGGTCAGGAAGACTCCCTGGAGAAGGGAAGGGCTACCCACTCCAGGATTCTTGCCTGAAGATGGTAAAGCCTGCCTACAATGTGGGAGACCTGGGTTCGATCCCTGGGTCAGGAAGATCTCCTGGAGAAGGATATGGCACCCAACTCCAGTACTCTTGCCTGGAAAACCCCATGGACGGAGGAGCCTGGTGGGCTGCAGTCCATGGGTCGCAAAGAGTCGGACACGACTGAGCGACTCCACTTTCACTTTTAGGCTTTAGTGGTTTTTTTTTAACCAAGTAATCACTCATGTACCAGTCACTGCGCTAAGTGTTGTCCATGTGTAATTGCACCCTGTCATTTAACTATGATTGCATTTTACAGATGAGAATACAAAGGCTCAGGAAGGTTAAGGTCAAGGTCACATAGCTGGTACTTGCTACAACCAAAGTTCAGATCCAAGTTTGTAGCTCTTCAGAGCATAGTTTAGGCACTTGAGTATTGAATATTTAATATAGTATTTGACATTTGTGGCAACCCCGAGGGCTAGACAAGCTAGATAGCACTAACTCAATTAGCCCCATTCAGAGCTTCAAGCATGGGAAAACCTGGGATGCGTGTCAGCTCAGCTATTTGCTAACTGGGAAATATCGCGAAATTCACCCCCCTTCCTGGGCCCCAGTTTCCTTCCTCCCAGTGGAGCTGGTTGGACCGGGTAGTGTCTAAAGCTTCTTTCAGCTTTAATTTTCCTGGATCCAGGACCTTGTCCAGAGTCTCAGGGCTGATCAAAAGCAGGGATAGACCTCAAAACAATCTCTTGTTCCCCAGGTCTAAGCACCATTCCCCCTCTTTTCCCACCATGATGAGCTTCTCTCTACATTAAATTTCTCCCCTGGTTTTTCCCCTCCAGTTTTCTAGATACCTATGAATTTAAAATACAAAATGAATGTAGGAATCTGGGTAGGAAAATTAAAGAACTCAACCTCAAATCATTGAGGTAGAAAAAAATCTATATTTATCTATAAATCTATCTTGAGTTAGGGAAGGCCTGGAATTTGATATCAAACTAACTACTCAAACATAATTGGCTTTGGAAATTCATATTCTAAGCATTGTTATTGAACAAATGACTCCACAAATTCCAGTCAGCTCTTCCTTTTTTTATTTGCCTGTTCTAAATCTTTTAACACATTTCCATCATCCCAGAAGAAATACACATATTTAAATTCTCATCAATCTTACATGTAGGAACTATTATTAATCCCCATTTTACAGATAAGTAAACGGAGGCCAGAGACTTTCCCAGGGACACAACTGATAAGAGGGAGGATTTGGTCCTGAATCCTGGCAACTGACCATTTAGCATCAACTTTTTAAAAAATTAATTTATTTTAATTGGAGGCTAATTACTTTACAATATTGTAGTGGTTTTTACCATATAGCATCAACTTTTGACCAACACTCTCTGCTGCCTGAAAAGTATTCTGATTTGTCTGTATTTTCCCTCTCAGGAACAGTGGGACTTTTATTGTACCAATGATGAGATATGTTTCATGTTCCTCCCATTGTGGGCACCCAGCATACTCAGGGCTCCTGTGCCTTGAAGGGGTTAACCACTCCTATACACATCCCTGACTTGAAAGGGTTAACCTGGTGAAAGCAGGACTCACAGTGACATAGGCAAGGCCTTGCTCTCTGCCATTTCTCCCTATCAGCCAGTGCTGAACCAGATATGATGCATTTAAATATGAATTCCCCTCTCCAGACAGGGGAGGGAGGAATAAATCAGCAGTTTGGAATTAACATGTATAAAATAGTAAATATAAAATAGATAACCAGCAAGGACCTACTATATAGCACAAGAAATTATATTTAGGATCTTGCAATAATCTACAAGGGAGAAGAATCTGAAAAAGAATATATAAACACATATACATGTATACTATACATACATACATGCGTGTATATATATATGGTCTTAGTTTAGTCTCTAAGTCACGTATGGCTCTTCATGACCCTGGACTGCAGCATGTCGGGCTTCCCTATCCTTCACTATCTCCTGGAGTTTGCTCAAATTTGTGTCCGTCGAGTCAGTGATGCCATCTAACCATCTAATCCTCTGCTGCCGTCATAACATGTAACATATATATATACATAAATACACACACATATATGTACTTGGATCACTTTGCTGTACATCTGAAACAAATACAGCATTATAAACCAACTAATTTCAAGAAAAAAGAAAAAATACTGACTTTTGTTGTTTTAGTATACTGCTAAAATAAATCAATTTTCTCCTAAAAAAAGTTCATTCTGCTATCTGGTGAAATGAAACCATGGTGATGAGATTGAGCTGCTGACTGCCCATGAAATTCTCACAGCGTGATGGAAGCAGGAGCCGAGGGAGCCCTGGATTTCCACTCTGCCCTACCTGCCGACAGGGACCAGTATAGGTTCTTACAGAAGCAGTGAGGGACTTTTGTTTTCAGCTCGTATACATTTGCTTCAAAGGTGGAAGTTTCTGTGATGCCACGATCTGCCTCTGTCCCTGCCTGGAAGGGTTTCACATGCCCATCACAGTTTTCCTCAGGCAGGACTTGAAGCTTCCCTGTGGTCTTCCCCTGATGCACTGTTCCTGGGGAGTGATGCGCTCCCTAAGGTTCTGTCAGTGACCCTGCTGATACTCCCAGCCAGCTCTCTCCTCTTGGTCTAGCGCCTAGAGGGCCCCAGAGCCTCAGGTACCATCACCCCCTCCAGGGCTCCCCAGCTTAGTCAGTGAATGGTCACACCCTCCATCTGGTCAGCAGAGCCAGGGGCCAGACATAGTTTTCTTTCTTCCCTTCCCTGTTGTTCTACACTCAGTCACTCAATGAGGCCCCTCCAGTCCATCTGTGCATGTCTCCCCAATACTTCTCCACCTCTTGGTCTCCACCACCACCGTCTAGTTCTGATCTGATCTCCCTGTCACCAAACTTCACTCAAATTCACTCTCCTTATGGCAAGCTGTGTGATCTTTTCACCTGCTAACCATGTCACGTTCTTCTCCTGCTGGAGACTTCAGGGGCTCCCCAAATGCTTGGACCTGACATCCGTGGTTCTGTGCAGCTTGGCCCAGCCTCTCTCTATCCAGCTTCCTCAGGGCACCCACCTAGACCTCATATCCTTGCCCTGTCTCTTCTACAGTCCACACACACGTGGAATTCTGACCTCTGTGGATGCTTTGCTTTCTCAAGCCTCCCAGGACCTGTCAAGCTTTCCTGCTTTTGTATCTGGTGCGCCCTTTGCCTGAAAGCCCTGAACTCTCACTTCCTGGCCTGGCAACGCCAGGGGACTTTGATCCTCTTTGCTTTCCATAGACATGAGGAGTTCCATCTTCTGAGCTCCTCCAGGCTTCCATCAGCCTTGTGCCATTCCGTAGTCAGCTTCTGTCTTCTAGCCTGCTTCCTCCACTAGGCATGCCCCCCAATTAATTAATAAGGCTTTGCCTTAGTCATCTGGAGAGTCACAGACTGACTCAGCAATGGAAACTGGCTCAGGGAGGTCTTGGGGTGAGGCTCTGTGGAAAAAGCCAGTCCCTAGGAGTACAGTCCACAAGACCTTGCTTTTCTAATGCCCCAGCTCCCTACCAGATGTTTTCTTTTTTCTTTGCAGCTGTGGAGGAGGAGGACAGTAGCGGGAATATACATTTTGTGAGAATTGTGAGGCAATTTTATCTGTACCATGGAGCAAATGTGGTGTTTATATAAAACAAGAAGAAAAACAAGCTGAAATGGTTAGACTAAATGTATGAAGCTACAAGGGTTGTCTTAAATGCACTTGTCAAAATAAAGCATAAAATCCTCATGCTAAATGTTTAAGGCAGGCAAGTTTGAATTAATTTATAGCAAAGCAACTATGTATATATGATAACTTGGGGGAAATAAATTAATCTCTGATTTGTTTTCCCTAGTTTCTAGAATCAACTGTGAAAATATCTTCACATTTCAGGGCTTATATCAGCCTCTTAAAAACAAGATATTTTAAAGTAAGGTGCTGGAAAATGGGTACTTTTCATATATTGTTGATGAGTGTATAATTTGGAGTAATCTTTCTAGAAGGTGATTTAGTGATTTGTATCAAACATATTACCTTGTAAATACCTTTGATCTAGAAATTTTGCTTCTAAGATCATACCCTAAGGAAGTAATGAGACAATGAATGAAAGGAGAATATAAGGATTTTAATCATACAGGAAAAAAAAAAACCTATGAAGAAACTTGGTTATTTCAATTTAGTGGGCAAATGTGTGTCCATTAAAAATTCTGGGTAAGACAAGATACATGGATGGTCACACTATAATCTATGAGAAAAGTGGATCATAAAGTAATATTATAGTTTGTCTCCATTTCTGAGAATATAATCAATATGGATCTGTAGCTATAGATGTAAGTTGGAAACATATAGACCAAAATGTTAGTGATTATAAGGATGATGACAAAAAATAACAAAAACATCTGCCCCTGTCATGGACTGTTGGCCAGGGCCTAGACTAGTATTTCCGCCCATTCCCCTCCAACAAGAGAACATTCTAAGGTAGAAACAGCACAAAGTGATGCTCAAATCCTCCTGAGATAAGGAATATGCCAAACATGAGCTGGGTGCAAGGCAAGTCTTCAGCTGGGCTATTGTCAAGGTGAGAGGCAGGAGGACCTGGTCAGGCTCAGGTCTAGGGGACTATGGAGTCTCACACTTGGATTTAAATCCCAGGGCGTGTGCCATTCTGCTCACTCTGCACTGCTTCAGTGAGTCTCGTTTCTTACCTGAAAATAAGAGATGATAACATACTCCCTTTGTACTAGACCTCTGTGCTTTGTTCAGGAATGGGAAAGCGACAAAACAGTACAGTGAGACCCCATATTATGACCTGTTGAAACTATGGGAAGAATAAACTGGAGAAATCAAAACAGAGGTGAAAGATGGAGAAAACAGAATCTTGGTGGCATCATTTTAACCCTAGAACTAATTACGTCCGAACCAGTAAAAGCTGCTCCTATTTATTTCTGTGAACCAGTAAATTCTCCTTTACTATTTAAGCCATTTTGAGTTGGATGTGTTACTTGCAGCTAGAAGACTTCTGACTCATCCATAATTTCTTATGGCTATTGGGGGACAGAATCAGCTATATTGTTAGTGCTAAATGAAAATGCAGGGCACATTGGTGAAAAAAGTATTAATATGTAAGATTTCTAGGCTCTGGGAGAAGAGCATTAAACAAAACATGGGACCCTCCTAAGCACAGGGCCCTTTGTAAATATACAGACCTCATCAAATAAATTAACATCTGCATATTGGTTAGGAAACCCCACGGCATGTAGCAAGCATTCGAGACATTGATATCTTTTATCATTATGGCCAGGCCCAGAAGACATGAGAATCCCTGGGACCAGATTTATAAGGTTATGGACAAGAATGAGGCAGCCCGGGTTGGATTCAAAGAGCAACAAATGGTCATTTGTTGAGAGAGGGACAGAGTCTGATTGGTAAACTGGAAAGGTCGTTTCAGCTGCTGTGGAGAGAATGAATTTTGGGTGGGGAAAGGGAGGGGAGCATGGAAGCTGGACCAGTTAGGAGGCTGGTGCAGTTGTTCAGCTGCTTTGGGCTGAAGAGGAGTTGTAGAGATGAGAAGCAGTAAACTGATTCAGCAGACATTGTGATCTTGGTTAGGAGTGTGACGGGGAAGGGGGAGACTCAAGGGTGACATCTAGCTTGGGCTGAGCTCTATTCAGGGATGGCCATGGTGGCACCATGCAAAGGTGGCTTTAGAGTTAAAATGAGGCCACTGGGGCTTTATCTGCCCCATCTCTGGGGTTTGGTGGTGCTGTTTGGCGAGCAAGACAGAAGGAGGCCTGACTCTAGGCTGCTGTGTGTTTTTACTACGCATATTTCCCTCAACTTTCACAACAGCCCCACAGAATGGGGGGCTTTTAACATTTTTTTAAATTGAGGTATAGTTGATTAGTAATTCGTTAGTTTCAGCTGCACAGCAAAGTGATTCAGTTTTATATACATATATGTATATTCAGTTATATATTTTATGTATATATATATTCTTTTTCAGATTCTTTTCCCTTACAGGTTACTGCAAGATACTGAGTATAGATCCCTGTGCTATATAGTAGGTCTTTGTTGTTTATCTATTTTATATACAGCAGTATATATATGTTAATCCCAAACTTCTTATTTTTCCCTCTCTCTTTCAAAACCCTTTGATAACCATATGTTTGTTTTCTATGTTTGTGGGCTTATTTCTACTCTGTATATAAGTTCATTTGTATCAGTTTTAAAGATTCCATATATAAGTGATATCATACAGTGAAATATTACTCATCATTAAAAAGGGTGAAATAATGCCTTTTGCAGCAACTTGGATGGACCTAGACATTATGATGCTAAGTGAAGTAAGCCAGAAAAAGACAAATACATTTCACCATTTTACAAAAGGGAAAATGAATAAAAATTTTGTTAGCACAGGTGACAAATGGGACAGCCTGGGAGAGGTTTTGTTAGGTTCCAAAGCCCCCGACAACCCTCCAGTGCTACCCATGTTGAGCTCTTCCTCTCTTCAGTCATCACCTGGAAAAACATGGAGCTTTAAGTCGATGGAGGTTGGAGCAGGAAGAACTCAGGCTGGCTATCAGCCCTCTGCGCATGGGATCCTGGTTTCTAGAACTCCTCTCTGCGTAAATTTGGGCAAGCGACTTTCCTCTCCGTGTCTCAGATTTCCTTTCTGTTCGTGGGATGTCGATGAGCTTTCCTCTTTGCATGGTGACTAGATGATTACATAGGACTGTGGTTGCCAGCGACTCTGGGACCTGCAGGGTGCTGCTCTGATGGTGGTAGATATCGGCTTTCTGAGGTCCTGCAAATGCTCTTTCTGCTATTGCTCCACTTCTTGCATCAGTGAAACAATGCAAGGTTGGTTGTCATCAGAAGGAGAGCACAGTGTGATGCTTAAAACAGGATACATGCAATGACAACTGAGCTCAGGGTACAAATTCAGCCACTTCTCAGAGCCGAGAGACAGTTAAGTGCATAGCCCCTGATGATGGTGGGCTGCCTGGATTCAAATTTTGGCTCTGATGTTTCCCAGTGATAGTCACATAACCTCTTTGTGCCTCGGTTTGCTCATCTGTAAAATGGGTATAGGAATAGTGCCTAGCATAAAGCATTATTTTGAGGGTTAAATGAAAAGATGCATATGGAGTGCTTAGTACAGTGCTGGTCACATGACAATGCTTGCACCCTAGCTGCAAGGGGAGCTGGAAAAGCCCACTGGAGAAATGAAAGCATATCTCCACACAAAGAAACGTAGGCAAATGTTAATAGCAGCACTTTCCATAATAGCCCAAACCTTGAAATGATCCAGATGTTCATCAGCTGGTGATTGGTAAATAAAATGAGATATATTCATAAACAGAATACTATTCACCAATAAAAAGGCAGATGAATAAACCTGAAAAAAGTTATGCCAAATGAAAGACTCAGCCAAAAAGAACCACAGAGTGTCTGATTTCATTCATGCGGAATGTCCAGAAAATGGAAATCTAGAGACAGAAATCAGGTCAATGATTGCCTGGGGCTGGAACAAGAGTGGGGCTTGAACACACATGCTCATGAAATTTCCATTTCTGGAATAATGGGAATTTTCTAAAAATTGGACTGTGGTGAGCAATGCATATCTCTGTAAATTTTCTAAAAATCACTGAGCTGTAATTTAAAATGTGTGAAGTTTATCATTTGCAAATTATATCTCAAGGAAGCTATTTAAAAGTAAATGGGTTGGGGGGGTGCATTCAAGATTCAGGCAAGGGAGTTTTCTAACTAAAAAGAGACTTTGAAGGTTCTAGAAAAGCATTAAGAATGGTAAATGCCCACTACATATTTCATCTTTATGACAATCTCATGACATTAGTCTCTTCACACATGAGTGCTGTTACTTCAGGTGTGTCTGACTCTGTGTGACCCTAAGGACTATAGCCCTCCAGGCTCCTCTGTCCATGGGTGTCTCTAGGCAAGAATACTGGCGTGAGTTGCCATGCCCTCCTCCAGGGGATCTTCCTGACCCAGGGATTGAACCCCTGACTCTTATGTCTCCTGCATGGGCAGTTTCTTTACCATGAGTACCACCTGGTAAGCCCTAGTCTCTTCATACCCTCTAGTAAAGGAGGAAACTGAGGCCCCAAAAGTAAGCTTTTAAAAAAATAATCTTTTGAAATAAGGTGTTCAGGGAGCCCCCACCAAGAAGCTCATCATCACATCAATACTTCTTTTCGAAAAAAATTGAAGTATAGTTGATTTACAATGTTATGTTAATTTTTGCTGTACAGCAGAATAACTCAGTTATACGCATGTAGATTCCTTTTCTTATTTTCTTCTCCATTGTGATTTATCCCAGGATATTGAATATAGTTCTTTTTGCTATATGGTAGGAACTTGATGTTTATCCATTCTAAATTCTCACGTTTTTAAAAAGCCCTTTAACTCTCTAAATCTCAATGTCCTCATCTGATAATGGGAGTCACAAAGATTAAGAGAAATAACTAGTTTAAAATAGAGGGTTGACACAGAGCAAAGTATTAAAATACAAGGCATTATAATCTAAACTCCCTATTTAAAGCTTCTTCATAAACATTTATCTTTAGAAGTTAATATTAGCTCTAAAATTCATTGAATTTTTTAAAAGCATGGCTATTTATCTTTGAAAGGTACATGGTATCGATTCCAGTGACAGCTTCTCAATGTGAAGGAAAGTTCTATTGCACCCAAATGAACACAAATGGAATGGCTATGTACAGTCACATCGTGTCAGAATTGGAAGCAATATTTTCAATATGGGATAAAACACAACATTGAATTAAGTCCAGCAATTACAATCAAATGCATTCTAATCAGAAAGGAGATAATGAAAGGAAAATATCTGTTACCACCAAAGATGTGCTTCTCGAGAGGCTTATTTTTAATAAATAGTGTAACAGATTTACCTGGTCTTAATGATTCACTGATTTTTGACAGAGGTGAACAATTACCCAGCTGTAACAGCGGGGCAGAGAGCTGCCCACGCATCTGAGCTGCCTCAGTTGCATCCTTTATTACCTCTTTCCTGGAGCTGGGATCCTTCCTCCTCCCTGGACACCCTCTTCACAGGCTTACTCATTAAAACCCTAGAGTCAGCATATTTACACACACACTTAATTAGCTCTTTCCTTTCAGGAGTTCCAACTGTTTTGAGGGTGAAGTCTAAATCGGTCATCGATACTCATGGCCCTATCTTTGTGCTTTCTGCTGTCATATTAGACTGGCCTCTAAATTCCTGACTCATAGCTTCTTAGTTAGGTCTGTTAATCAGCACTTGCTGTGTAACAAGCTTCCCTCAAATCTCAGTTACACACAGCAACGCGTGGGGTTGTGTGCTCTCAGGTCTGTGAATCGGCTATGGTTCTGATGACTTCAGCTCAACTTGGTTCCTAGCAAGTGAGTTGGGTTCAGGTCTTTTCCGTGTGCCCCCTTAACTTGGGACCCAGGCTGAAAGAGCAGTGGTTCCTTGGAGCATGCTTTCTCCTGGCAGGACATATTACTGAACCCAGGTTGGCTGCTTACTGGGGTTCAGAAGCCAATAATTTGAGAAACAAGTGTCAGGAGAAAGAAAAGATGCTTTGACCAGGAAAGCTGGCAATCAGGGGAGATGGGGAACTTGTGTCCAGGGACCAACTCTGAAGATTCTGCTCAGTCATGACAGTTTTTAAAGGGAAATTGGGGAAGAATCTCAGTGAATCACCAAGGCAGGAGGTTGGGTTCTGGATTACTATCCTTTGTGTGTGGATGGCTGACTCTTTCTTCAGATGTTATCTCACCTGCTGTTGGGAGTAGAGCTAGTCATTTTTTTTTTAACTGCTTCTTTTTATCTAAGAAAAGAATCAACATGTTAGACAAGGCATGGTATGTATACAGGGGAGCAATATATTCAGGATCACACATGTTGCTGTGCGTCACTGAGATTTGAGGGAAGCTTGTTACACAGCAAATGTTGATTAACAGACCTAAATAAGAAGCTATGAATCAGGAATTTAGAGGCCACTCTAATATGACAGCTGCTACTGCTGCTGCTAAGTCGTTTCAGTCGTGTCCTACTCTGTGCAACCCCACAGACAGCAGCCCACTAGGCTCCTCTGTCCCTGTGATTCTCCAGGCAACAGAAAGCACAAATTGCCTGGTGACCTCATACGATTAGGTTCTTTTAAGGTTACAGGGGAATAGAAATGGGCAAATAGGAAAGGTGCAAGAGATCTGCTTTCAAGCACAAAAGGCCGAGTGAAACTTGGAAGCACATTTCAAGCCTTGTACAGGATGTTGCATATCACATCTGTTCTCATTCTATTGGCTCAGAAACACTCAGCCTACCAAAAGGCCTGCAAAGGATCTGGGTCCTTAATCCTGTTACAGGAAAGAGTGGGAGACCTGGCCCCAGTATACCAACCTACAACACCAAGGAAACCAAGACTAGCAAATTTACCTCTTGATCATTAGTTTTCTCATCTTTAAAGTGGGGCTGTTGACACCATGCAGAGTTAAGATAGAAATAAATAGGGCAATGAAGGGGAAAGTACCATTTAAGCAATGAAGAACAGCACAGTATTTGTTGCTATTCATATAGCAGATACTAGGTCTCATGGTTTTTTCCTCCCCACCACAATGTTTTCTTTATAGTGCATAACTATAAAAGAGCAAAGAAATATTTCCCAAAGTGCTTTAACACCATTGCTTTAGCCAGCGATTGTTTTGCTGCCCCCTAAGCTACTCAATATGCCAGAAAATTTGGAAAACTCAGCAGTGGCCACAGGACTGAAAAGGTCAGTTTTCATTCCAATCCCTAAGAAAGGCAATGCCAAAGAATGCTCAAACTACCGCACAATTGCACTCATCTCACATGCTAGTAAATTAATGCTCAAAATTCTCCAAGCCAGACTTCAGCAATACATGAACCGTGAACTTCCAGATGTTCAAGCTGGTTTTCAAATGGCAGAGGAACCAGAGATCAAATTGCCAACATCTGCTGGATCATGGAAAAAGCAAGAGAGTTTCAGAAAAACATCTATTTCTGCTTTATTGACTATGCCAAAGCCTTTGACTGTGTGGATCACAATCAACTGTGGAAAATTCTGAAAGAGATGGGAATACCAGACCACCTGACCTGCCTCTTGAGAAATCTGTATGCAGGTCAGGAAGCAAGAGTTCAAACTGGACATGGAACAACAGACTGGTTCCAAATAGGAAAAGGAGTATGTCAAGGCTGTATATTGTCACCCTGCTTATTTAACTTCTATGCAGAGTACATCATGAGAAACACTGGGTTGGATGAAGTACAAGCTGGAATCAAGATTGCTGGGAGAAATATCAATAACCTCAGATATGCAGATGACACACCCTTATGGCAGAAAGTGAAGAGGAACTAAAAAGCCTCTTGTTGAAAGTGAAAGAGGAGAGTGAAAAAGTTGGCTTAAAGCTCAACATTCAGAAAACGAAGATCATGGCATCTGATCCCATCACTTCATGGGAAATAGATGGGGTAACAGTGGAAACAGTGTCAGACTTTATTTTGGGGGGCTCCAAAATCACTGCAGATGGTGACTGCAACCATGAAATTAAAAGCACTTACTCCTTGGAAAGAAAGTTATGACCAACCTAGATAGCATCTTTAAAAGCAGAGATATTACTTTGCTAAAAAAGGTCCATCTAGTCAAGGCTATGGTTTTCCCAGTGGTCATGTATGGATGTGAGAGTTGGACTGTGAAGAAAGCTGAGCACCGAAGAATTGATGCTTTTGAACTGTGGTGTTGGAGAAGACTCTTGAGAGTCCCTTGGACTGCAGGAGATCCAACCAGTCCATCATAAAGGAGATCAGTCCTGGGTGTTCATTGGAAGGACTGATGCTGAAGCTGAAACTCCAATACTTTGGCCACCTGATATAAAGAGTTGACTCATTGGAAAATGCTGGGGAGGGATTGGGGCAGGAGGAGAAGGGGATGACCAAGGATGAGATGGCTGGATGGCATCACCTAATGGATGCACATGAGTTTGCATGAACTCCAGGAGCTGGTGATGGACAGGGAGGCCTGGCGTGCTGCAATTCATGGGGTTGCAAAGAGTCGGATACAACTGAACAACAGAACTAAGCTGAACTGAAGCTAGTTCCTCTGGAAAAGGAAATGGCAAACCCACTCCAGTATTCTTTCCTGGAGAATTCCATGGACGGAGAAGCCGGGCAGGCTCCAGTCCTTGGGGTCACAACTAGTTGGACAGGACTGAAGCAACTTAACATCACATAAGCTAGTTCCTGGAGTAGGGAATAGCAACCTACTCCAGTATTCTTCCATGGAGAATTCCATGGACAGAGGAGCCTGTGGGCTATAGTCCATGAAGTTGCAAAAGTCTTGGACATGACTGAGCAATTGGACAGGACATGACTTGCACTCACTTTCAACCTAGTCCTCAGGCTTCCCAGGTGGCTAGTGGTTAAGAACCTGCCTGCCACTAAAGGAAATATGAGAAATGCAGGTTCAGTCCCTGAGTTGGGAAGATCCCATGGAGGAGGGCAAGATAAATCCCTTTAGTATTCTTGGCTGGAGAATCCTATGGACAGAGGAGCCTGGTGGACTACAGTCCATGGGTTGAAAAGAGTTGGACCCGACTGAAGGGACTTACCACATGTGCATGCAATCTAGTCCTCTGTTTTCTGGTAACAATACCTTGATACTCCTTTGAGAAACAAGAAAATACCCCTCCCTCACTGTCATCTCATGGGGTCAGTGCAGACTGTTTATCTACAACTATAACTCCAAAACTGGATTCATAACCCAGGTTTGTCTGGTCTGAGGGCCTGAGATGTCTTGTATTATAACTGGATTTGCAATGAGCACACATCACAAGCCTTGCTAATTAAAGCCAAGCCAGGACTATTGCTGGAGCTATTTAGAAAGAGGCATTTTTTTTAAACTTGGCATTTTCAAGCTAGTAGACAAACTTGGAGATGCTAAGGGGTTGTCTTGCTACCCTATGGGGGTTGAATAAAGTCAACACAGATGAAAGCAGAATGAAGCAATGATGAGAGCCAATTTTCTGAGTACATTGACTGAGTATCTGGAAACAGCCATCCCCTAAAATAACCATATGTCTGGCCTTTCTGTTACATGAGTCAATGCTTTCTTTTTTTTGGTTTAAGGCACTTTGAGTTGGATTTCTGTTAAAAGAGAGGTGACTAATACAGAAATAGAAAAGCTCCAGAACAAATATAAAACATGTATCAAGGCTTCCCACTGATCACTTGGGCAAGCCTAATCAGATTTAAGAGAACGTTTGCACACTGTACGAGTTCTGTTGTTGTTGTTGTTGTTCAGTTGTTAAGTTGTGTCCAACTCTTTGTGACTCCATGGACTGCAGCATTCCAGGCTTCAGTCCTGGCCTCACTATCTCCTGGAGTTTGCTGAGATTTGCGTGCATTGAGTCAGTGATGCCATCCAACCATCTCATCCTGTCACCCCCTTCTCCTCTTGCCCTCAATCTTTGCCAGCATCAGGGTCTTTTCCAATGAGCTGTCCCTTCATATCAGGTGCCTGAAAAGGAGTTGCCTCCCACCGTTTGTCACTTGGCATCACCTTTGACATGGAAAGGGAGGTAAGAAACGGAAGGGTTGTGTGGGGCCCCACACCTGGCTTATCCTCAGAGATCTAAGTTCCCAGTGGACAGCCTCAGAAGAGGTAACCTCGTCTCCTGAAATGCTAACCCCATCTACATTCGCTAATGATGACACCCGTCTCCCTCTCTCCAGCTGTTACGTGCTTCCACCACTTGACCTAGGGACCTTCTGCCCAGGCTGAAGGCTTTCTTAAAATCCTCTGGTCCTGCCTCATATCTTGGCTCCTGGCTAAGCCTTTTAGCACTGGGATTATATGGAATAGCCCAGAGGCTCAGTGGGCCCTGGAAATAGACAGAGCATGCACTCATGTGTTAAACCCCAGACCTATCACTTACCACTCGTATGACACTGAGCGCATCACTTAAACCCCCTGAGTTTCAAGTCTCCTTTCTTTAAAACAGATACAGTAACGTCTTTCTCCAAGGTTGCTGTGAGATTATAATGACGTGGTGGGTAAAAGGGCTCTGCATAGCTTGTAGTAGGCATTCAGTACATGGTAGTCATTATCACTTTCATCCCTTTTGTTCTTTCTTGCATTTTGTGCTATTTATTTGGTTTGCTGTCTGCCCTACTCAAGTGGACTGCAGGTAGGTGAGGACAGGCATGAGTATGATGCTTCTTTGCATTCTTATCTTTCTAGTAAGATCTCATCGCAGAATGGTTCCTTAATAACCTGACTCGAGGGAGAATAGATGAAGAAAACGTGTGCCCGTGATGACCTGAAGGAAAGAAGGTGGAGAAATGAGGCAGTCAGCCACTTACTCAGCCATCCTTGACTGAGCTCTTTCTCTGGATCAAACGTTTAGGATAAAGAGATAGTGTTTGAGGAGCTCGGTCAAGTGGAGGAGACCAGGCGAAAGCCAGCGAGTAAAACTAGAGCGTTTCTTTTGGTTAAAGATGACAGAAGTCTACCCCAACCATCCTGAACAAGAAGGAGGCATGTTAGATAGATGTGGATGTTTTCAATAAGTTTTAGGAAGGAGGGAGGGTGGGAACAATTGAGTTGGCTCAGGACATTTTGTCTGAAGTGTTACTATTAACAAAGCCTCAGCCACCCTTCCACTTCCTAGAAGTGTTCCTGTTACCAAGAGAGATGCTCTGACCGGCCCTGTTTGGGTTATGCATTCGCTTTCAGGGAGGTCAGAAGCCCCCCCGCCCATGTCAGGAGGCCATTTCTTGGGAAGGTGCATCTTAAATAAGGTGGTCCCCAGAGAAATGGCTTCTACAGCATTCGGCACTCGTAGAGATTTGCACACTGTCCTTGATCAGGTGTGAAGTAGGGGAATGTCTCCAAAGAGAGGTGGTCACTGAGTGTGGTGACCTTGAGAACAACTCATCAGATAATCCAGGTCAGCACACTCGGCCCTAAAGGAGGAGGGGCTTAGTGGGGCTTAGAACTGGCACTCACAGAAGGCCCTATGTGGCCAAATTTCCCCTCAGAGGATTGTTATAATCACAGTGGGAAAATACCTCAAACAAACTGGGCCTCCTGAGCATATGAGTGGGTCAGGAAGGCTGGTTTAGGGTGTAGGGGCCACTTTCCACATGAACTGGAGGCTTTCTATAATGTCAGGGAGGGACAGTTCAGTTCAGTTCAGTTCAGTCGCTCAGTCGTGTCTGACTCTTTGCGACCCCATGAACCGCAGCTCGCCAGGCCTCCCTGTCCATCACCAACTCCTGGAGTTCACTCAGACTCACGTACATTGAGTCCGTGATGCCATCCAGCCATCTCATCCTCTGTTGTCTCCTTCCCCTCCCACCTTCAATCTTTCCCAGCATCAGAGTATTTTCAAATGAGTCAGCTCTTCACATCAGGTGGCCAAAGTATTGGCGTTTCAGCTTCAGCATCAGTCCTTCCAATGAACACCCAGGACTGATATCCTTTAGGATGGACTGGTTGAATCTCCTTGCAGTCCGAGGGGCTCTCAAGAGTCTTCTCCAACACCACAGTTTAAAAGCATCAATTCTTCGGTGCTCAGCTTTCTTTATAGTCCAACTCTCACATCCACACATGGGAAAAACCATAGCCTTGACTAGATGGACCTTTGTTGGCAAAGTAATGTCTCTGCTTTTTAATATGCTGTCTACAGGGAGGGACAATGGTAGGGGAAAACAAGATAGAGTCATAAATGTGGGTTCTAGTTCAACTCAGCCACTTACCAGCTGTACAATGATAAGGAATTTTTCTCCAGAAGGCTCAGTTATCACATCTGCGAAGTGGAAGAAATCATATTTATTTCTCTGGCTGGATGTACAGGTTAGGCAGAAGATGTGTTTGAAAACATCTAGCAAGAATTGGCAGGACCAGGAGACCCATCCATATCCATGAGTTTCCTTTTACATTGTATCTTTGTTTGCTGTGCTCGTCCCAGAATTCTAATAATCCTTTTGATGGATGAGTTTTGGGAAGAGTCCATAATAGCAACATTCAGTTGCCAGGAACTCAGTGACCCTTCATGTTTCAGTGACCCTTTCATAATCCTGGGGACTGGCTGGGAGAGAGGCTTCCATACATGTGGTGAGTGGAGCTTGTTCTATTTACAGCTTTCACTCTTGATAATTGTGCATTTTTTGTGCTTTTTTTTTTTTCATGCATGGGCCCATGGACCCCTTACTCCTGGCTGTGCCCACTTTTTCTGGCCAAGTCTTTTTCAGATGCTTAATCTCTGGAATTCCAGCAGAGAAACCGCTGCAAGGCATTGTAGGCATTGCCTACAATGAAAGAAACCCTCCAGTCTCAGGAGGAAGCCCTGGTTCCAGTGCCATAATTCCCCTATTTCTATCCAACTCATGGAAAGACAAGCACATTCCCCAAACACCTCATTGCACAGCAGAGGCCAGCAAAAACTGATGGCCATTATTTTATTCAATCCTTGGTTGTTCTATGGGAAGGAAAGCAAGCAATTGCAGAGAGGGATCTGGAGAGTGGCAAACACGTGTCATTGGAGGTACAGACCAAGGTTCTAATCCTGTTCTGCTGCTCATGAGCTGCGTGGCCTGGGGAGAGCTCTATAACCTGTCCTACCTTGCTTGTTATCTGTGAAATGGTAGTAGTATCACTGGGTCATGGTAAAACTTGGGTGAGATACTTTCTGAAAGTGCATTTATGAAATGGCATCTGGCTTGTGGAAGGGCCTCAGTAAGTGTTAGCTTCATTCCACTTCTTTCAGGTGAGAATTGCAGGCGTCCTGAGTCCTTCTCTCCAGTGGCCTGCATCTCACATAACTAGGCTCGTTCTGTCCTTCACTGAAGATGCTTGGCTCTTTTTGGTGGTAACAGATAGAAAGGAAGGAATTAGGGATTGGAACCAGAGATGCGTGCATATCGACAGGCTTGTATTTTGCACATGGAAACAAGACCACCAAGTTTGTGACCCCATGGACTGTAACTCCCAGGCTCCTCTGTCCATGGAATTCTCCAAGCAAGAATACTGGAGCGGGTTGCCCGTTCCTACTCCAGGGGATCTTCCCAACCCAGGAGTTGAACCCACATCTCTTGTGTCTCCTGCATTGGCAGGTGGGTTCTTTGCTGCTTGTGCCACCTGAGAAGTCCCCATGAAAACAGTGGTTAGTTACCGCTCGTCGGTACCGGTAGTAGTTTTGCAGCTGGTGGTGACCCGCTTCATGTGGACCAGGAGCATGATGTATCATCTCACAGGGTAATATGGGTGCAGAGGGACAGGCAGGCTGGGGACCTCAGGTGAGCAGACAGGAAATGCTGTCGGGGAGGAAGTCACTTGGCCTCCTCCAGGTCATTGTTTTCTGGGTCACAAGTTGGGCTTTGGAAGGGTCTCTGAGCTATGCTAATAGAAAGGGAATGGTTTATGAGGAGATCAGAGGGAAAGGAGATGCCCCTGGGATACAAACTGCTAGTGCAGCCTGCCAGTACCAT
Organism: Aepyceros melampus; assembly: GCA_006408695.1. NCBI lineage: Eukaryota > Metazoa > Chordata > Mammalia > Artiodactyla > Bovidae > Aepyceros > Aepyceros melampus. The sequence goes on along the minus strand of SJXQ01005595.1, from coordinate 127,844 downwards.
TTATACACCAGCAGTGTTCCAGGTCTTCTTAAGCAAAGTTGGAACCCACCCATACTGTGTCACTCATTAGAAATGATGTTATTGTCTCTGTAAGAACAGAGGAGGGAGAGGAGGCAGATGTGCATTAAAAGTGCAGTAAGTGTGAATGACCCAGACCTCACTTTTCTACTATAAAATTGATTTTTAAGGAAATGGGGAAAAAAAAAAACCCACGCTTTAAAACGTTCTGGAAAAGAATGCAGGCAAGGAGATGAGGAGCTGATACTAAGGTGGGCTAAGCAGCCCAACCCAGTGGATAAGAGTTCAGATGTCAGAATCCAAGGCCTAAGCTTCTTCACAAATTATGTATGACCTTGAGAAAATCACTCATTTCACCAAAGTCCCCTTTCCCCATCTTTTGAGTGGAGAAAATAATGCATAAAATGCATTGAAAATGCTTAGCGTAATGCCTTGGTCTACATTTCTCCTTTCCTTATTAAATGATGTTTTTGTTGTTCTGTCTGCCCCGGATCCTTTTATCTAGGAATAGCAGCCAGTTTCTGTTGGGAATCCAGTTCCTCTTGTATTATTATTTCTCTGTGGTTTAGGAGGAACTACCTTCCTTCTCTGGAGTGGACTTCATGAACAGTCTTGTCCGAATCAGAGAATTCCACAGTAATTGGTTTAAGGTTAGGTAATGGCCATACCAAGACATCCTAGGTGGCTCACTGGTAAAAAATCTGCCTGCCAGTGCAAGAGATCTAAGAGACGTGGCTTTGACCCTTGGGTTGGGAAGATCCCCTGGAGAAGGGCATGGTAACCCACTCCAGTATTCTTGCCTGGAAAATCACATGAACAGAGGAGCCTGGCAGGCTGTAGGGTCTTAAGGAGTCCTGCATGACGGAGTGACTGAGCGTGCGTGCACACACACACACACACACACACACAATGACCATATTGGCTCAGTGAGAAACAGCTCTAGGCCTTTTTTGGAGTTACTGAGTTAGAAAAGCATGTATTTCATTCTGTAGTCTATTGGGTTAGAAAAGGATGTATTCCATTGCATATGCTAGCTGGAAGATAGGAAGCTAGGGATGGCAGAAGTCATTTTGCCATTATTTGATGAAAATGTGTCTGATAATACAGCCCAAACAGAGGAAAGTAGAATTGAAAGAGATGGAAGGAGATAATTTCTTGATGACTCTGAGCTCTGAGTCCAGCTGAGTCTGATGCCAGACTGAAACCTTGCATGAGCTGGGTTTCTTTCTGCGATCCACGATAACCGACTAGATAGAGCCTGCAAGCATGGCCGCAAATGCCCAGTTCACCAAATATTCCTGCAGAAGCTAAAACAGAGATTCTGCTCAAGTGACCCTAGAACTGTCTTCCCATCACAAGTCTATCACCATCTGCCACCACATTTCCTGTCTCTTCTTTGTCACTGACTCATCCTGTGGCTTGGGGATGGGAGTCAATACCACCCAACTTTGTCTCTCAGGAAGGGCCTGGATAGTTCCTCTCTGTGAGCTGGTGTGTGTTCTTTACAGCAATGTTTTCTCTGGGTAAATAAGGTATAACATTCCCTGGTGGCTCAGAGGTTAAAGCGTCTGACTCCAATGCGGGAGACCCGGGTTCAATCCCTGGGTCGGGAAGATCCCCTGGAGAAGGAAATAGCAATCCACTCCAGTTTTCTTGCTTGGAGAATCTCATGGACTGAGGAGCCTGGTGGGCTGCAGTCCATGGGGTCACAAAGAGTCGGACACGACTGAGTGACTTTATTACTTACTTACTTACTTACTTACTAAATAAGGTATTACTGGAAAGAAAAGTTTAATGATCAAATAAGTTTGTGAAACCCTGGGTTTAAAAAGAGAGAACATGTTTTAACACTGCAGAACTTCTCAGAGCCTTTAATGCACTAATGTTCCTAGGTCTAGGTACTTTCTGAAAGAGATGCTGAATAAATAGCACTTGCCAGACATGGTCAACCAAGAAACACTTTCCCTGGAAAAATTCTCATTGGACTAGTGTTCACTGAAACAGAGTAAAACACACCTGCAGACATAACTGAGCATCGTCTTAATGGGTGGGAAGAGATTTAACATGGTCAGGGCTTTTAATCACAGATCCTATCTGTGCATATATTCATTCAAATATTTAATGAGCACCTACCTTGCACCAGGCTCTGTACTAGGCCTTGGGGCTATAGAAATTAACAAGGTGTTGGTTCCTGCTCTCAAGAGGCTCAGAGAATAGAGGGGACAATGGGAACACACACACACACACACACACACAGAAAATGGTGGTGCAATGCGCTGAGAACTACAGTCGGAAGAGCTGGAAGGTGAGCACAGGAACTGAGCAGGCGGCACAGCACACAGAGGAGAGAGAGGCCTCCAGCCCAGACTGGGAGGTGCAGGATGGAGTCATTGCAACTGATTACAGAGAGACAAGGCGTGCACTAGTGTTTGGAAACAGAGAAAGAACACACACAGGAGAAACACGTGAATTAAAGGCTGTATATTAGAAAAACAATCAGGGCAGCAGTTTCAGGAGACTAGAGTATGGAGATAAGTGCCTGATTGGCAAGTGCCACCCCGATGGTGAAGACTTATGTGGGAAAACTGGGCTTTCCTTTGTATGTAGCTGGGAACCATCAAAGGTCATAGCTTTTGACCTGTCCAGATATGTCTTCCTATAGTTGCCCTGGAGAAATGGGAATGATGAATTGGGAGGAAGATGATATGGGGGGTGAAAAACATACAAGTTTCTCTATGGTGAGAAGATGGTGGTGAGCTCCTGACGTGCCAGCAAATAACTCCATACATTTCCAGAACATTTGGATAATAATCTGAAGTCTATTTCATGCTCATTTCGGGAACCAGACAAAACCCTTAAGCAAATGTTTCCCCAAGCTTTTGAGTCCACAAAGCATAACATGCAAAGGCATTTCTGGGAGGAACACTGATCCGGGGCAGTCATGATGGTGATTATTATTCTGGAGTGAGATACTGTCTTTCTGGAAAGGATTAAAATTATTACTGAATTGAGAAGAATTGGAAGCCTCAAGGAAGGGAATTACTTCTTTCAGGAATACCCACAAGGTTTCCTATGTTCAAATAAATCAGTAAGTCGTTCCTTCTCCACAAAAATTTGTGGCTGCAATTTGGCAGAATGACTGGTTGAATTAGACAAAGAGGACAGAAACACTACTTCCAAACGGTAATAGTTTCCTTGTTTTAAAAAAGTCTCTAGCCAAAATTTCAGACTCACATTAGTTCCAGAATCCTGTGGGGTAATGGTGGCTGTCTAGATTAGAATCTAGATTAGAATCACGTGTCTTCTAAAAATCCACACAAATAAAAGAGATGAGAGGTGAGACTGAGAGAGTAAGCGAATAGAACCACCAGAGTCAGTACCCACAGCATGAGCAAAATGCAGAGAATGCATTGCTTCAGTTTATATGTGCTTGGGAAAACAAAAGTGCAATACTGACAGAGTCGTTTCAGAATTTACTTAAAGGTGCAGAGTCTGGTGGGAAGTATTGATAAATAGAAAATGGAAGAGGGGTCCTACTAATAATGGAGCATAAATGACTTCCAGAAAGGTTCACCCTACAGGACAAGGTTTCACTCTAAATAAGACATGTAGAAAATAGGTAGTAGCCCTGAAAAGACCCTGATTGTGGGAAAGATTAAGGGCAGGAGGGGAAGGGGACAACAGATGATGAGATGTTTGGATGACATCACCAGCTCAGTGGATATGAGTTTGAGCAAGCTCCGGGAGCTGGTGATGGACTGGGTAGCCTGGCATGCTGTAGCCCGAAGGGTCGCAGAGTCAGACATGACTAAGCGACTGAACTGAACTGAGCTGAACTGGTGGACCAAAGCATTGGCTAATGGGTCAGTAAAGGAAAGGGCTTAGAAAAGGGCAAAAGCAAGTTGTGCAGGAAGAGGTGAGGCAGTGCTGGGAAACAGAGGAACACATTGAACCCACTCTCTTGCAAGCAGTTTCTTTACCATCTGAGCCACCTGGGAAGCCCCTTAGAAAGTGTAGGTGGAAGCAATGGGAGTCTGATAGTGAGGGCAACAAGGTAATAACTAGTGATAGGAGCATACCGAAACAACATACGTGTCAGAGATGAAAGAAGGAAAGAAAGAAAGAGAAGTACCATTATTAAATACATCACACTTGATCTTAGCAAAGTAGGGTTGAACCAAGAAACTTAGCAAGTACATGACCTTGCCTATGCAATCTGCCTCCTTCTCCCATAAGATCGCCACGTATTACAGGCCCAGGAAAATCAAATAAAGTAATCTTAAATAGGAAAAAATCCATAACTAATTAAAAGTTACTCTGAAAAGAAAACAAAGTAAAAATTACACTTTCTCAGAAGATAAAAACTCTTCAGAATTAAAAAAAAAATCCATGAAGTAGAGAAAAATGGAAACACGACACTTCAACATAATGTTAGAATTCAGACTGAAAAGCATAATAAGATAAAGAATACTTAATAAAACAATAAATAGCAATGTATAGGAGTTTAAATAGTTATAAATATTTATGCCCCAAATAATATAGCAGCAAATTTCATAAAGTGGAAAACCTGGGAGATACAAGAAGTAATAGAAGAATTTAATAATTTCAAATAAACTATCACAAATAAAATAACAATGACAACTTTAATACATTTCTTTAAGTAAAAATTTGTCCCTGTGACTCAGTAGTAAAGAATCTGCCTGCAATGCAGGAGGCATGGGTTTGATCCCTGGGTCAGGAAGATCCCCTGGAGAAGGAAATGGCAACCCACTCCAATATTCTAGCCTGGGAAATCCCATTGGCAGAGGATCCTGGTGGGCTACACCCCTTGGTATCTCAGAAGAGTCGGACACAACCTTATGTATCAATAATTCTCAGGAACCATTTTATATAATCTTTTTGTTTGATATGAAAATTTACCTGAGTCCAAAAATCACCACTTACATTAAGATCAGTGATTTTGGACAAGAGTGTCAAGGCAATTAATGGAAGAATTATCTTTTTGACAAATTATGTTGGGACAACTGAATATCCATATGCAGATGACTGAAGCTGAATTACTCACATCATAAACATATATTAACTTAAAATGAATCATAGACCTAAATTTAAGAGCTAGAACTGTAAAAACTCTTAAAAAAATCATAGGAGTAAATGTTCACAACCTTGGATGAAGGGAAAGCTTTCTTAGATAGGGCAACACAATTATCAGTCACAGAAAAAACACAAAATTGGATTATATGAAAATCAGATGCTTCTGGGACTTCCCTGGCAGTTCAGTGGCTAAGACTCTGCGCTCCCATTGCAATGGGCCCGGGTTTGATCCCTGATCAGTGAACTAGATCCCACATGCCTCAATTAAGAGCCTCATGCCACGAATAAGAATAAGAGTTCATATACCACGACTAAAGATCCCCTGTGTCTCAACTAAGACCCAGCACAGCCAAATAAATAAATATTTTTTTTAAATAAATACCTCTGTGTTATAAATATTGGAGGGAGTTGCCTGCCCTTCTCCAGGGGATCTTTCCAAACCAAGGATCAAACCCAGGTCTCCCACATTGCTGGAAGATTCTTTACCATCTGAGCCACCAGGGAAGCCCCAAAATACTGGAGTGGGTAATCTATCCCTTCTCCAGGGGATCTTCCCGAACCAGGAATCAAACCCGGGTCTCCTGTATTGCAGGAGGATTCTTTAGCAGCTGAGCTACCAGGGAATGATTTAAAATTATTATAAATGATATAATCATAAAGTGAAAAGACAATCCACAGGATGGTGGAAAATATTCAGGATTGTATATCTGATAGGGGTCCAGAATACATAAAGAATTCATAATTAAGTAATAGAAGCAACCAAATTTTAAAAATATGCAAGATTTGAATAGACATTTCTCCAAAGAAGATATACTAATAGCTAATAAGCAAATTGGAGAAGGAAATGGCAACCCACTCCAGTGTTCTTGCCTGGAGAATCCCAGGGATGGGGGAGCCTGGTGGGCTGCCGTCTATGGCGTCACACAGTCGGACACAACTGAAATGACTTAGCAGCAGCAGCAGCAACAAGCAAATTAAAAGATGCTCAGTGTCATTGCTTATTAAGGAAGTGCAAATCAAAACTACGTGATACAACTTCATGCTCAGTAGAATGATTGTTATCAAAAAGACAGCTACAGCTGTTGGCAGAATATGGATAAATCGAGTTTGCCAAGTCGACTTTAAAAGTCCATATAAATTAAAAGCAAGAAAGCAAGAAGAGCTTTGAGATTCTTTTAGAAGCAATTAGGTGCAAGGTAATTTCATCAGGTAGATGGCAGATACATACATACATACATACATAGACAGAAGTGAATACAGACTCCGTATATTGCCGAGGCTGGAACAAGGAACAGATGACACAATTTAGTGTAATTGGAAAATGACTTAATAAAAGAACTATTTACAAGGGTGTGGGTAAGACAGGCTGTCTGAAAATCACAAGGGTTTATACAGTTTTCCTGATAAATACAGGGTTGTTAACCAGCTAAGGACCAAATATATGAGGAGGGAGTAGATAGCAGAACCTAGAAGAGAGGGTGTGTAAAATGGCCAGCTTGAGATGACTGGTGACGTGCTGTCCTGGGACACAGGTCAGTCAAGGAGCCCCTGCGGGAAGGAGTCAGGGGAGTAAAGGCCTTGCTCACTTCTCTCCGGTCTCCTACCAGAGCGCCCCCATAGCTACACCCAATCAGAAGCCAAAGACGGGAAAACAGTAGCTGTAGCTCCTTCAAGCCAGCCTCCCATGGCCGTGACAGAGTGCAGACGCGAGGGAGAGGGTCTCGGAGCGAAGGGCGGGGGCAAGTGGAAGACACGACAGTGTATAATTAAAGCACCTGAACAGACAGGATAAATGTGAACAGAATGCCAAATCCAGAAATATGATCAAGAACAAATGGAAATTTTGTCTAAGAAAGTGACACCCCAGATTCTGGGATAAAAAAAAAGAATGGCCTTACAAATAGCAGTGTTGGAATAACTGGATAGACATTTGGAAAATTATAAAAGTACGTCCATGCCTCACACCATTCATCAGGTTAAACTCCAAATGCCTCAGAAATCTAAATGTAAAATATTTTAACCCATATAAATATTAAAAGAAAACGCAGGCTGATTCTTTTCATCCTGGGAATGACGAGAGCCTGTTTCCCTATGACTCACAATTCAAAAGTGTTAGAAAAGACTAATAATCTCAGCTACCTAAATTTTTAAAATTTTTGCATGACAAAAGACATCATAAGCAGTCAAGGTGAAATGAAAAGTCAAGAGAAAATATTTGCAACTTACATCATAAAAGGCTAATCTTATTAATACATTAAAAAGCTCTTCAGAATTGAGGTAAAATGGGCAAAAGACATAGTTCACAGCAGAAAGAAAGGCAAGGGTTTTTAAACACATGAAAAGATGCTCAACCTCACTCATAATAAAGGAAATGCAAATTTAAACTACACTGAAATATCCTTTCTTCTCTCTCAGATTGGCAAAAATCCAAGAGTTTGGTAGTACATTATTTGCAAGCATTATCACCCTCATACTTTGCTGGTAAAAGTGCAAAATGTCCCAAACCTATGAAGGGGGAATTTTATATGTATTAAAATTACACATGTATTTATCCTTTGACCCAGCGATCTTATTTCTAGAAGTCCACCCTAAAGATATACTTCCATAAATATCTGCAGCATTGTGGCAAAAATGCCACTATGGCATTATTTCCAAGAGCAAAAAGACTGGAAACACATCAGATATGTATCATTCAGAGAATGGTTGCATAAACTAGGGTACTTTTGCACAAAACCCAGGTATCCTGCATTGGCAGGCGGGTTCTTTACCACCTTGCCACCTGGAAATCCCAACAACAGACTATATGCAATGCTAAAATTCAATAGAAAATATCTCTGTCTACAGATTGGGAGTGATTTTCTGCATATTTTATTAAGTAAAGAAGCAAGTTGTTGAAAATCATTTAGAGTTTGCTATCTTTTGTATAAAACCAAGGGGAAGTATCAATAGATACTATTTATATAAAAAGTGACACCAGATGAGTAGTCTGAAAGCTAATAAAAGTAACATTTAGCTGTATAGGGGGGACAGATATGTCTCTGAGTGCATCTTTGTATATGGTTTTAACTTTTGAACTATGTACATCTTTACATATTCAAAAACTAAACAGAAAAAAAAATAAAAAGGCAACTTAAAATTAAAAGTAAATTGAAGCAAACAACACTGATAATATGTTAAATTTTTCACATTACCACACAGAAAAAATATGTTAAATGGCTTTTGACTTTTGACATTCATATTGTCCTTAAGATCAAGAAAGAACCACAAAGAACTATTAAACTTTCATTTCACTGCTAGTAGTCATTATAATGTAACTGTAACTTTGTAATTATTTAGGAAATATATAAATGCAATATATAAATATATAAGTGTAATAATAAAGGAAATATATAATGTATAATATAAATATGTATATGTTAAGAGGAACTAAGATTTTTGCTTTGAGATAAAAGGAGATTAAAAATGTGAATTAAAGTGTTTGAATAAGCTTATAATATTAAGTTGAATATGAATATCAGTATGGACTCATGAGTTTATTAAACAAATACATTTTTCTGGTTCTGTCCATGGGAAAGACCTAGAAAAATAATATTCTAATAGCTATGAGCGCACCTAGTACACAAATCTTGATTTCTAGGTACCACTTTTCCCTAAGACAAAACAGGGCTACTTAGAGAGTGGATGAGTCTAAGTCTGGGGCAGCAAAAGTATAAAATGCGTTTTATTTCTGTATGAGAAAGGAAGAATGTTGAAGGTATGTCAAAAGAACACAGTAGCTACGTGAAAGGAGCTCTGACTGGACATATTTAGGACATTTTGAGCATCATACAGAAGAATACCTTTGATTATAAAATACAGAATGAATAAAGATTCCCCAGGCTATAGTGATTCTAGAAGAATAAAACAATAAGATAGATAGACAGATAGATACAGGTAGAAGCTCCTTACCCTGAAAATTGGTAGCTGGAGGATATAATATGGTTTGCCTTTTAAGAATAAGCTGTACCATTTTTCTAGATTCCAAAAGTTCAGTTCAGTCGCTCAGTTATGTCTGACTCAGACCCCATGGACTGCAGCACACCAAGCTTCCCTGTACATCAGTGTCTCCGGGAACTTGCTCAAGCTCATGGCCATCGAGTCAGTGATGCCATACAGCCATCTCATCCTCTGTCATCCCCTTCTCCTGCCTTCAATCTTTCCCAGCATCAGGGTCTTTTCTAATGAGTCAGCTCTTCACATCAAGTGGCCACAGTATAGGAGCTTCAGCTTCAGCATCAGTCCTTCCAGTGAATATTCAGGACTGATGTCCTTTAAGATTGAGTGGTTAGATCTCCTTGCAGTCCAAGGGACTCTCAAGAGCTTTCTCCAACACCACAGTTCAAAAGCATCAATTCTTTGGTCCTCAGCTTTCTTTATGGTCCAGGTTTCACATCCACACATGATTACTGCAAAAACCATACCTTTCACCAGACAGATTTTGTCAGCAAACTAATGCCTCTTCTTTTAATATGCTGTCTAGGTTAGTCATAGCTTTTCTTCCAAGGAGCAAGCGTCTTTTAATTTCATGGCTGCAATCACATCTGCAGTGATTTTGGAGCCCAAGAAAATAAAGTCTGTCACTGTTTCCATTGTTTCCCCATTTATTTGCCATGAAGTGATGCGACCAGATGCCATGACCTTCATTTTTTGAATGTTGAGTTTTAAAACAGCTTTTCCACTCTCCTCTTTCACTTTCATCAAGAGGCTCTTTAGTTCTTCTTAGCTTTCTTCCATAAGCAGGGTGTCATCTGCATATCTGAGGTTATTGCTATTTCTCCTGCAATCTTGATCCCAGCTTGTGCTTCATCCAGCCCAGCATTTTGCTTGATGTACTCTGTATATAAATTAAATAAGCAGGAGGAAAATATACAGCCTTGATGTACTCCTTTCCCAATTTGGAACCAGTCTGTTGTTCCATGTACAATTCTAACTTGACCTGCATACAGATTTCTCAGGAGGCAGGTAAGGTGGTCTGGTATTCCCAATTAGATTCTATATACATTCATTAACGGTGCTGATGCACAGAGGTAGAGAATGGACTTGTGGCCATGAGGTGAGGGAAGGAGGGGCTGAACTGAGAGATACATACACTATGCTGTGCTAAGTCGCTTCAGTCATGTGTGACTCTTTGCGACCCTATAGACTGTAGCCCACCAGGCTTCTCTGTCCATGGGATTCTCCAAACAAAAATACTGGAGTAGGTTCATATATATAGACTCTCATGTGTAAAACAGATTGCCAGTTGGAAGCTGCTGCATGGCACAGGGAACTCCACTCGTTGCTCTGTGATGACCTAGAGGGGTAGGATGGGAGGGGCTGGGAGCGAGATTCAGGAGGGAGAGGATATATGTATACATCTGTCTGATTCATGTTGCTGTCCAGTAGGACTATCACGACACTGTAAAGCAATTATATTCCAATAAAACAAGAATATGCTCTGGTTCATCTAGCTGATAAAGGAAAGTTTGCCAGTTTATGCCAGTTGTAACTGCAGAAAAATAATAGCATTAGAAAATCCTAAATCTGCACCCTTAATGAGATATTTTGCTTATATATGGACAGAGAATTCTCAAGTGATGTTCTAGGTACAGTTAACAGACTTTGCTCTCTGGAGAGTGGGTTTCTGGAATACAGTAGAGTGTTGAGAGATTGGGAGAGTTTGCTTTATATTTTTGCCCATCTGTCATCTTAAAATGTTCATCACACAGTGCTTTTACAATGAAAAAAAAAAAAAGGCTTAAAAATCTGGTTGAAACTCCTATTTTACAAATTCTTACTTTTCTTAGGAACTTACTCAACTGTTTGCTCCTTAAGGCAAACTTCACAGGCCACTCTAAGTAAGAAAGTCAATTCCTCCTTTGCTGACCCTTATTATTGCATTTACCTCATTTTAAACATGTAATTGATTATCCATTTACAGCTCTATATACTCATCTTCCACCATTAGGGTTTGTTTTATTCTTTGTGGTCTTTGGTTTCTGTTACCTGCCCATAGAAGAGTTCAATACCTGCACAGTAGATATTCAATAAATGCTTGCTGAGTGTTTAAGAACTTAGGAAAAGGCTTTGGAATGCTGATTATCATAATCAGTTCATATCTGACAGCCCCCCTCCTCTGGATCAAAATCCTCCAATACAGTTCAATAAGTAATTACTTGAGTAAATTACATAATTCCTTTGGGCCTTCAGTCTGGTGGCTCACTCAGACAGTAAAGAATCTACCTCTAATGCAGGAGACATTGGTTCAATCTCTGGGTCAGGAAGATCCCCTGGAGAAGGGAATGGCAACCCACTCCAGTATTATTGCCTGGAGAATTCCCTGGACTAAGGAGCCTGGTGGGCTACAGTCCATGGACATAAACAGTCGGACATGAATGAGCTACTAACACTTTCAACTTTCAAAGAGTATGGGTAGGGAGAAGGAACCCAAGCTGTTGTTAAGGATACTTGAGAAAATAATGTGCTTAATAACAACTTCTGGATAAATTAATAAGTAAATAATATGATTTTGAACAAATGAAAATGGGTGAAAGAGCATAGAGATAGGAGGAAGGAGAGAAAAAACTACTAGGTAGGATGAATGGATGGATGGATAGGTGAATGGAAGGAAGTTGAATGGATGAAATGATGGTTGGATGCTTGGTTAGCTGGATGAATGATCACGTTGCTGGATGGCTGGATGAAATGGACGGATAGATAGTAGATCGATAGATGGATGCTGGATGGGCCTGAGTCCAGTTGCATCTGGAATGACTTAGTTTATTCAGCCTGGACCTACCTTAGAAAATAAAATCTTTGTGTCCCTGGAGGTGATGTGAAGCTATCATTTTCCCAAGCTGGGGAAGATGGTATAACTCCACTTCCAGGTGATATAGCTGAGTGGGAAGGCAGATATTTTGGGGGCAGGACTGGATGCTCGCCTGTTAGGACTACAAAAAGAAAAGCTAGATTTTCCCAGTTTCCATAAATGAAGAGTTAGTCTTGCCTTGCAGAATGAAGGAAATAGAGAAGTAGCTCAGGCAACACTACAGACTGTGTTTAGACAGTTTAGTCTGAGGCAGGAGACTTGAGTTCATGTTCTAACCCTGCAGCTAGCTACCTGAATAAACTTCAACTTGCCTATATCCATCTCTGAGCATCAGTTTCCACATCTGAAAAATAAGAGAATGATGGTTACCATGTTAACTTCTAGCATCAATATTTTCAGGACCACAAGCACAGAGATTTTTGTTTAAGGCTGACTTGCTTCGAGTTCATCCTGTGTCTGATTCCTCATCCTTCATGATGATCATACTTATGCCTGTTCTTCCTGTTTTGCATGGATGCTCTGAGCTGAATGAGATCATGGATATAAAAATGCTTTAAAATGACAGGGTGTATGCTGAAAATGTGATAAAACCTGGAAACAGCCTCTGCAAACCTGAAGTAGAGAGATCAGAAAGGAGGTATCAGAGAGCAAAGCTTATCTTTGGAAGCTGTTTTCCTAAACAGTTTCCCTGTGGTCGTATCTTCCTCTGAGGAAAGTGTATCTGAGGCAGTAATTTTCACCATGCAGCTAGCTGTCTTAGTAAGAGAAAGGGCAATCTCTGGCCAGCTTCCTATCCAGTCTGTGTCCTCAGTTCTTTTGGGGCCAGGGAATAGGTGGACTGACTTGGCCTGGACCTCCCAACCCTGTGACCTCAGACAATTGACATTCCTTTCAAGGCTCAGGTTCCTCATTTAACAAATGGGAGAATAAAATCTCCCTGTCTGGGATGCTGCAAGATTCAATTTGATGATATGGTAAGAATGTTCTGGAAAATTGGAAGTGTGTGTGGAAGACAAGAGGGCCTTTCCCAAGCTGAGATTGGGTAGCTCTCTTGGAATGAGTCAACACTTTCAGGATATTTAAGATAAGGTATCCTAGACCCTCTCAGCTAGACACAGCTTCTAGGAATCTGGAGAGTTGCCCCATAGCATTCCGACACTCCAGAGTGGAGAGAAGCCTGTCACGAATAGAATAATACATGTGGCTTTGGGGCGTGGGATTAATAACTATCAGATTCATAAGAAAAACAAGTTTTTCATGGCAAAGGAAACCACACACAATACAAAAAGACAATCCCCACAATGGGAGGAAATATTTGCAGTGATGCAGCCAATAAGGGGATAATCTCTAAAATATACAAACAGCACATGTAGCTCAATATCAAAAAAGCAAATAACCAAATCAAAATATCAGTAGAAGATCTAAAGAGACATTTCTCCAAAGAAGACATATAGGCAGCCAAAAACCACATAAAGAGATGATCAACATCGCTAATTATCAGAGAAAGGCAAATCAAAACTACAATGAGATATCACGTCACACTGCCAGAATGACCATCATCAAAAAGTCTACAAACAATGAATGCTGGAGCAGGTGTGGAGAAAGAGCCGTCCTACACTGTTAATGGGAATGGAAATTGGTGCAGCCACTGTCGAAAATAGTATGCTGCTGCTGCTGCTGCTGCTGCTAAGTCGCTTCAGTCGTGTCCGACTCTGTGTGACCTCATAGACGGCAGCCCACCAGGCTCCCCTGTCCCTGGGATTCTCCAGGTAAGAACACTGAAGTGGGTTGCCATTTCCTTCTCTGATGCATGAAAGTGAAAAGTGAAAGTGAATACCATATGGTCTAGCAATCCCATCCCTGGGCATGTATCCATAACTTGAAATCAATCGCTTCAGTCGTGTCCGACTCTGTGTGACCTCATAGACGGCAGCCCACCAGGCTCCCCTGTCCCTGGGATTCTCCAGGTAAGAACACTGAAGTGGGTTGCCATTTCCTTCTCTGATGCATGAAAGTGAAAAGTGAAAGTGAATACCATATGGTCTAGCAATCCCATCCCTGGGCATGTATCCATAACTTGAAATCATGCATGTACCCAATGTTCACTGCAGCACTACTGACAATGTCTGAGACAAGGAAGCAGCCTAGATGTGAACTGACAGAGGATGGAGAAGACGTGGTCCATATATACAATGAAATATTACGCAGCCACAGAAAATAATGAAACAATGCCACTGCAGAAACACGGATGGATCTAGAGATTATCATACGAGGAGAAGTAAGTCAGAGCAAGACAGATATCTTACGATATCACTTACATGCGGAACCTAAAAAATTATACAAACGGACTTATTTACAAAACAGAAACAGACTCACAGACATAGGGAAGAAACTATGATTACCAAAGGCATGAGGTCAACAGGGAAGGGATAAATTAGGAGACTGGGATCAACATAGTCACACTACTATCTGTAAAATAGATAATCAACAAAGATCTACTGTATAGCAGAGTACTTAATACTCCAATAACCTATATGGGGAAAAAATCTGAAAAAGAATAGATAAATGCATATGTATAGCTGAATCATTTTGCTGTATACCTGAAACTAATACTGTAAATCAACTATACTTCAATATAAAATTTAAAAAGGAAACATGCAAAGATTTTGAACTCCAGCAGCTTGAGACAGAGAAAGGTGAAAATGAAAAGAGGATTCAAGGATCCCAGATTTCCATTGGTAGGAGGCAGGCTGAGAAAGTCATTCAGCTGCAGACATGGCTCATATCTTATTATAAAGAATAACTGACTGACAATGAATGAATGAATGAATAGAAAAGAAAGAATGTGCATCTCAGATCTTGGAGCACAGAGTCAAGGGCAGAAGAAAATGTGAATGGGAGAACCCCAATGGCAGACCTAAAGCTTAAATAGGAAATACTCCCTGCCCCCAGAGCGGTAGGAAAGACAACAGATACACAAGAGGAATTCAGAATTTTTATGGACTAGCATCTCTTTCACAGATGCAGCTGCATTCAGGAAGCTATGTGAAGCCACCTTGTCTGCACCTGGTCCTGACACAAAGCATGAGAACGTGGACTTTGAGAATCCCTAAGATAAAATTCACAGAAGCACAGCATGGTAAACAGTTACTCTACCATTTTTTTTCCAAGAAGAAACTAAAGCTCAGAGAGGCGAAATCATTTACCTAAAGTAGGAGCTGACAAATTATTTTGGTAAAGGGCCAGATAGTAAGTATTTTAGGCTGTGCAGGCTGTAAAGTCTCTGTGGCAACCACTCAACTCTGCCTTTGCAGCATGGAGGCAGCCACACACCATGTGTAAATGACTGGATGTGGCTATGTTCCAATCAACCTACAAACACAGGCAATAGGCCAGCTTTGGCCAGCAGGCCAGTTTGCTAATGCCTGGACTAAAGCTGCATATATCTATCAAGACTCAGAGTCTGAATTTAATCACAGGCAGGTGAGTGTCCAGAATCTGAGATTTAATCTGCTCTACTGATGGTCTCTTTGAAACCATATGTAGCTAGAGAGTTTTAAGAAGAAAATTATGGAATGAATGTCTGTGTCTTTGTGAAATGTATAGGTTGAAACTCCAACCCCTGATGTGATGGTATTTGGAGATGGGGCCTTTGAGAGGTGATTAAGGTTAAATGACATCCCAAGGGTGAGGTCCTCATCATGGGATTAGTGCCTTTATAAGAAGAGCCATCAGAGAGCTTGATTTCTGGGCATCAAGTGAGAAGGCAGCAAAACAGCCACTTGCCAGTCAAAGAGAGAGCTCTCTCCAGGAGCTGGTCCCTTAGTTTTAAACTTGCCAGCTTCCTTCAGAAGTGCAAGAGAATAAATTTCTGTTGTTTAGAGATACCCAGTCATGATAATTTTTTATGGCAGCCAGAGCCAACTAATAGAGAGGGTTTCTCAACATTTCCCAACCATCTTATCATTTCCTAAGATTCAAGAAACAAGTAGTATGGTAGAAATTGCATGGAAGATCAATGTGAAAAGTTCGCCGGTTTCACAAGATTACTTTGAGGATTAAATTAAGTAAAGCAGCTTGTAGAACGCCCCTAGCACAGTGTCAGGCCTTTAGAAGACCCTCAGTCAATGAACTACCTTTGTCTGAAGAACCAGCTCAGCATCCCCTCTTCTGGAAGGCCTGCTGTGACTCTCCACAGCAAAATTAGTGGGTGAGGGTGTTCTGAAGCTCACACAGCGCAGCTTCCTCCCTCAGAATCCATAAAATGCCACACTGTGGGGTGACCATTTGCCATGTAACTGACTCCCCATCACACTCAGGAGTCTTAAAGCTGAGGCCCATGTTTTTGACCTCTTGCATTTTTATGATATAGCTTGTGGGTTGTGGTAATCACAACTGGGGGCAATTCTGATTTCCCACTTAAAATTCTAGGGTCTGCAGTCAGCTATACTTCTGGAACAAGCCTTCCTCCTTCATTCGGCAGCTTCTTTTCTAAGAACGTAGTTAAAGCTCAGCTGATTGGGTCCCTCTCTGCCTCTATTACTCATCCACTGTGCAGTTTCAGGAAAATCATGCGACTTCTCTGTGCCAGGTTCCTCAGTGGTAAAAGGGAGAGATTAATATAAACGGGGCCTCCCTGGTGGCTCAGATGGCAAAGAATCTGCCTGCAATGCAGGAGTCCTGGGTTCATTCTCTGGGTTGGGAAGATCCCCTGGAGAAGGGAAAGGCTACCCACTCCAGTATTCCTTCCTGGAGAATTCCATGGACAGAGGAGACTGGCAAGCTATAGTCCATGGGGTTGCAAACAGTTAGACACATCTGAGCAGCTAACACTTCCATTAATAGTAACTTCTTCATAGCTGTTGACAGTAAATAAGTTTAGGCATGTCAATTACTTGATAGGGTCTGGTACACATTTGTTCAATAATACCTGTTCCCAGTGTTATCGGTGATGATTAGCGCTTCTTTTGTCTTGGGATGTCTCTCTGCATCAGAAGCTGGTGAGGCCTCCAGATCTGTTCAGTCTGGAAAATATATCTGAAAAAGCTGTAGTGACCCTTGTGGCCCTCACCAAGATTCTGGAAATTTGGGGGAGAGGGTAATTTCATTCTCTTATTCCCACCAGTTTCCAGCTCTTGCTTTCACTGACTTCAGCATAGAGACCACCTCCCCATCCTGCTCAGGTTGCCTCCATTCCACAACCAGTCCATCCAAAAGGAGAGTCTAGCCCACTTTCATAATTCCCACCAAAGAAAGCTCACACACTTGCCTTGGCTTGGGGAGAAGACTTCAGAGCTGTGTGTGCACACACACATCACCTTGGTGATTTCTGCAGTTCCGCTTCCAGCTTCTCACCCTTACTGCTATTCCCCTCCCCTTTCTTTCTTGTTACCTCTGTTCACCTCTAATACTTGATCACCTCTTTGCTACCTTGGTACTGCTGACCCAGACCTTCCAGGCCACCTCTTCCTCATAAGACATTTTCCCAATGATGCTTCCATCCCTAAGAGAAACTCCTCATGCCAGATATTAAGATAGCCAGATATAAATAGATTTCTGTATTTCTCCATTAGAGATTCTGGGGTTTTGTCTGACTGTCAAATCAGGACAAATACAAACTGCCAGGATGTGGACCTGCTTGGCCAGGATAGGCCTCCTTGAAGTAATGGTAAAGATGGCAAAGAATGATATTCTTTGAAACAAGCCCAGTTAGTCTCAGGGTTGTGGTTAGAGTTAGGGTTGGAGGAGGAATGGGCCAAGTTGCCTGGGGAATAGGAGTTTTCTCTTTTTTATATAGTCTTGATCACAATATCCATCCTGGAAGCAACAGCAAGATACCTAGGGTTTATCCCAGGCATCAGTAAGTCCATAGAACCCCTAATATTCTGTCAGGCATATTGTCACCTATATTTTGTTATCCAGTGACCCCCCCTCCAAGAAGGGCCACAGGAAAAGGGGTCTGGAACTAGAATCACATCACATAGGGCCAGTATTCTTGAGGCTGACATTCAGTAATGAGGTTATATGTCTTAGGGTTCTTACAGTCCCAGTGAATTTGAAAAGTTTGATTTATTTTTACATTCAGTCAATCTTTTCATTCTTTTGAAACAATATCATCCTTGAGAAACAATTTAATAAAATGACTAAAAGTCTTAGCATTAGGAGTAGACAAATATGGGTTCAAATCCTAATCCTGCTCCTCCCTGGCTGGATTTGGGAGAAGTGCTTGACCTCTCTGGGTCACACAACTGGAATAATTGGACTTTGAGGGCACTGTTACAGTTGAGTGAGGTGAGCTAGCTAAAGGGTTTGGCATAATGCAATGCCAGGGACAAGCATTCAACAGATGTTCGCCACTGCTGTTACCACTAAGAAAGAGAACCAGATAAATACTGAAACAGAAACTACTGCATTGGCCAAAAAGTTCATTCAACTTTGTCCAAAAAATGTAATGGAAAAAACTTGAATGGACTTTTGGCCCAACCTGTTTTTTTTTCCCCTCCAGGATTCATTAACGACAAACCCAGACCTGCATAAGGTAGGGGTTCCATAATCTCTTCAGAAACTCGATGGCTTCCAACTCAGTTCAAAACTGAGTAAGCATTCTGGTAGGTAAATGGGGGTCTTTTTCCTTGCTTGTTTTGGATCTTGCTTGTTTTCTGTCTGGAGGGTGTATTTATGCAGTCCCTACCGAAGACACAGAGTCCTGGAGTGTATCTAACAGCTGGATTTTTCCAATACTTAGCAGCTTACTACATCTATTGTTACAAGTTTCTTTTTAAAAAAATCTCTTTGAGCTTGACTGTTTCTATAGTTTGGTCTGTATTCTTTCTTAACCTGTTCAAGTGTGACACACTCTTTTTGAATTTGTTCAAACTGTACATTCAGTTAACAAAGCCCCATATTAAACTGACACCTCACTGAACACAGAGCATTCTTGGATTCTGTATCTTAGCAATTAATTGATGTCTAATCTATTGGCAGAGTTTTCTAAATTAGTAAACTTCCCAGCACTTTTCCTGATCACTGTGGATCCTTTCATTTAAAAAAAGAAAAAAGCTTAACCCCTTTTGTTGTGTTGCAGTTTTAAAATTTTTCCATATGGGTTTTACAGAGCTTTGAAATATAGATAAGATAATCTCCTGAAAATATTTGTTGGCAATCCTTGTGACAGATTTCCATGAATATTTTACATTTGAATAGGATCCTGGATGTCTGGTGAGTTTCCAGTTAGGTTTCTGGAAGACGAGTGTGCAAAGATGCATAGCAGCGTTTACCCTCAGGTCAAATGCCACATGTATGATCAACAGGAGTTTTCTGAGTTTTAGTCTCTTCTCTGTGTGTGTGTAGGGTAGATACTGTTTGTCAAGCATTATGCACTCAGTGTACCTCCTGCCTCATGTTCTTTAAATCCAATCCCATGAGGTGGGAGCTCTGAGTCTCCCATTTTGCCACTCTGCCCACAGCACCTGTGCAGCACCCACGCAAACACGCTCCTGCCTCCCCCTTGCTGCCCTTGCCCACAACCGACGCACACAAGAGAAGAGGGCAGAGCAGTGTGTAGGATGCATCAGTGCCCAGGGCACAATCCCGGCTCGACCACTGCCTGGCTGTGAGACAGGGGCAAGGCACTTTGCCTTCCTGCACCTCAGTTTCCCCATGTTTAAAGCAAAGATATAATAGGACAGTCTTCATTATTTGTGAACTTTTTTTTGGATTCAACTACTGGTTAAAATGTATTTCTAACCCTTAAATCAATACTCCAGAGGCTTTTCCGGGCACTGATGTACTTGGAAGTGGGGTGGGGTTATGGGTCATGTAATGACATGACCCGCAGATTCCTAGCTCAGCTCCAACAAGGTGATGTCTGCTGCTGGGTTTAGCTCTTCTACAGTAAACCAGTGTCCTTTTGCAGGATATTCAGTGCCATGGTTTTCCCATTTTTGTGCTCTTTGTTGGCGCTGAATCTCTATCTAGTGATCTTAAGCCTGGGCAGGCTGTGATGTGCATTATGGAGTAAATAAATGTGTTAGATAACTTCATTAGGGCGTGAGTGCCATTGGCTGTGATGTATGCATCACATATTCAAAAAATATGTATGCATATTTTTTGAATTTATCTTTTTAAAAAAAAAAACTGATGTATAGTTGATTTTCAATTTGTATTATTTTCCTCTGTACAGCAAAGTGACTCAGTTATGCCTTTATACACACATTCTTTTTATATTTTTCCACTATATATTAAATATGGTATTTTTAAATAAAAACTTATATAAAACCAGGTAATATATTGATTGGCAAGAAAATAATAATAATAATAGTGTGACCAGAAACTTGCAGGACCCTAATCTTGAGTTCCCCTGGGAGCACTGGCTTGTATTCATTAATCCAGTGTTCAGTGAGAAATCATTGGAACAAAACTACCATGAATAGTGAGAATCAGCTGCCTCAGTTTTGCAGGGCCAGTCAGTCACTCAGTCGGGTCCAGCTCTTTCTGATCCCGTGGACTATAGCACTTCCTGTCCATCAGGCCTGTCCAGGACAGGCTTCCCTGTCTATCACCAACTCCTGGAGCTTGCTCACACTCATATCCATCGAGTCAGTGATGCCATCCAACTCTCTCATCTTTTGTCATCCACTTCTCCTCCCTGCTTCAATCTTTCCCAGCATCAGGGTCTTTTCCAATGAGTCAGTTCTTCACATCAGGTGGTCAAAGTACTGGAGCTTCAGCTTCAACATCAGTCCTTCCAATGAATATTCAGGACTGATTTCCTTTAGGATTGACTGGTCTGATCTCCTTGCAGTCCCAGGGACTCTCAAGAGTCTTCTTCAACACCACAGTTCAAAAGCATCAATTCTTTGGTGCTCAGCTTCATGACTTCATGCTCCTCTTTCACTTTCATCAAGAGGCTTGAATTTAAATAAAAGAATGCATGCCAGGTGCTCAGAACCATGGCTGGCACACAGTTAACATCACTTAGTGCTCTGGAAAGCCCATCATCTTCCTCATCACCTGGCCCGTCTTTCTGGGCTCCTCACTCTCGGCATGCTTTCTGAATCTCTGGGACCTGAGAGGAGTGGTCTGGGCTGTTCTGGGTGTCCAGCCCCTCTCAAACAAATCACTGCAGCCCTTTCTAGTCTGGGATAGAGCTGGCTGAGGGCATCATTCTCCCTGACCCTTGATTTGCTTGCCCACCATCACACAGAATGGTCCCCTGTTCTCATCAGCCCTTTGGCACCGCTTGAGGGTGAGTGCCATCAGTCCACTGAAAACAGGCCTTCTTTCTCCAGGATGTGGAAACCACACGAGGGTAGAGACAGTGCTCAGGGTGCCTTTAGTTGCACCAGAGTGTAGGTTTCATTTTCTTGCATGGAGTCATCTCTGAGTGATTAGAAACCACCTTAGGTACCTAACAACTCTGCTGCCACTCTGGAATCTCTTCCCTGCAGACTGACCAGAGTGCTTTTTAAAAACCTCACTCAAGAACATGTCATTTCTGCCTCATCCTCTTCCAAGTGGCTTCCTGTGACATCTGGAGTGAAGCCCAAATTCACCACTAGGGCCCTTTTCCAAACTGGGGCTGGGCCAGAGTGAACTTATCAACAACCGCCATCTTCTTGTTCTTCTAGATTTGAGAGCTGTTTTGAGGCTCCGAGGGAGGTAATATTGGGCCCCTGAGCCTCTCAGAATGCCCCGTGCTGCAGGAAGGAGTGTGGCCTTTGCCATCAGGCAAACCTGGCTTCTAGTCTCTGGTGGACCACTTACTACCTGTGCGTCCTGGATGAAGGCCCTGATCACCTGACTTCCTTGCTTTCAGCCTGCGGTGTAATGGCTGAGTGTGCACTTGAACTTCTGTTTTTCCACATAGTACCTGCGTGTCTCCAAATCTTTAATCTGGAAATAGAGATAGACCTAGGATCCAGAGTTCTTATGAGGATTAAATGAGAGAACGTATATAAAGCTTTTAGAAATCTGTCTGACACATAGCAAGGGTTCAATAAAAGACAGCAGTGATCCAATAACACTATTATTACTATGATTGTTGTCATTATTATTAAGTGTGAAATGCATTTACTTATAACCATTTCAGGGGAATCTCTGAGAATTAAATGAGAATATCAATAAAAACCCTAACATAATAGATTCTCTGACCCTTTTTTTGTTTTTATCCTTTCTTCTTCTTCCCGCCCTTTAAATGTTGGGCACATGTGGACTCCAACCCACAGTTTACATATTTAGACCACAGCCATACAACTACTGGATTTTTTAAAGCCCCAAAGCAGACTTCCCTGGTGGTCCAGTGGTTGAGAATCTGTCTGCCAATGTGGGGGACACATTGGTCCTCTGGTCCGGAGGATTTCACATGCCACAGGGCCGCTAGCCCGGGCACCACAGCTACAGAGCCCATGTGTCTTAGAGCCGTGCTCCACAACAAGAGATGTCTGTGATGGGACGCCCCTGCACCGCAGCTAGAGAGCAGCCCCTGATCGCCACAACTAGAGAAAGTCTGCTTGTGACAGTGAAGACCCAGCACAGCCAAAAATTTGTTGTTGTTCAGTTGCTCAATCATGTCCAACCCTTTGCGACCCCATGAACTGCAAGCTTCCCTATCTCCCAGAGCCTGCTCAAGCTCATGTCCATCAAATAGGTGATGCCATCCAACCATCTCATCCTCTGTTGTCCCCTTCTCCTCCTGCCCTCAATCTTTCCCAGCATCAGGGTCTTTTCCAATGAGTCAGCTCTTCACATCAGGTGGCCAAAGTACTAGACTTCAGCATCAGTCCTTCCAATGAACATTCAGGACTGATTTCCTTTAGGATGGACTGGTTGAATCTCCTTGCAGTCCAAGAGACTCTCAAGAGTCTTCTCCAATGCCTCAGTTCAAAAGCATTAATTCTTCAGCACTCAGCCTTCTTTATGGTCCAATTCTCACATCCATACATGACCACTGGAAAAACCATAGCTTTGACTATATGGACCTTTCCCAGCAGAATGATGTCTCTGCTTTTTAATACGCTGTCTAGGTTTATCATAGCTTTTCTTCCAAGGAGCAAGCAACTTTTAATTTCATGACTTCAGTCTCCATCCACAGTGATTCTGGAGCCCAAGAAAATAAAACCAAAAATAAATAAATTAATTAAAAAGTAAAAGCCCCAAAGCAGTTTTACACAGTGCATTGGTCAGGCCTGAGAGAAGTTACCGTTATTTTAGGTGTGCATTGAAATTCGTTCCAGGCCTTGACATTTTTAAGGGTAAAAAAGTGCCCTTGGATATGGGAAAAGCACATCACATGGGAGTGGACCTGGCGGTTTCCCCACGAGCCCCTCATCTTCTGATAATCTTTATTCTCACTGCAAACCTGTTCCCACTCGGGCAATCATATGACGCCAAAACACATGAAAGAGGGAAGTGAGAGTTTTCTAGACGGAGTCTTGAAAGGCTACTTATTACAGAGAGGCCCCCTTTCAATGTTTAACACATGGCTGTCTTAGGTATGAGCCACCTGCTAAAGGAGGGCCCCTGGCCCGTCCTGGCTCTTCTTTGCTCTGGTTGTACCTGTGAGGCAGGCTGAGGGTAGACCCAAGAGACAAGGCCCAGGCTTTGCTTGAACACCCCAAGAGACCTGTGCAGCTTTCTGCAACAGCCTTCAAGGATGCATGGGTGTAAAGACAGTTGAAGCAAAAACATTGCTATTGCAGGAAGGCTTGCCTAGTGTGCATCTATACCTTGCGTATCTTCCATCTCTTTGAAGGCGCTGAGTAATCTAAGCGTAATAGTTTGGAGCCCAGGTGTTAGGAAACACTTTTATTAATGATAATGGTGATGATGAAAGTGGCATCTGCCATTTGCGAAGTTGTGTTTTAAATGTTTTCTGGACCATCAAGTCATCTTCCAGACACCTTTACAGTTTTCAGAGGAGGAAACAGAAGCGCAGAGAGGTCAGTCTGATGGTAAAGTCCTTTTGCTGCTCAGTTCAGCTTAGTTCAGTCCCTCAGTCATGTCTGACTCTTTGCAACCACATGGACTGCAGCACGCAAGGCCTCCCTGTCCATCAGCAACTCCCAGAGGTCACCCAAACTCATGTCCATTGAATAGCTGATGCCATCCAACCATCTCATCCTCAGTCATCACCTACTCCTCCGGCCTTCAATCTTTCCCAGCATTAAAGTCTTTTCAAATGAGTCAGCTCTTCACATCAGGTGGCCAAAGTATTGAAGTTTCAACTTCAACATTCAGTTCAGTTCAGTCGCGCAGTCATGTCCGACTCTTTGCAACCCCATGAATCGCAGTACGCCAGGCCTCCCTGTCCATCACCAACTCCCGGAGTTCACTCAGACTCACATCCATTGAGTCTGTGATGCCATCCCAACATTAGTCCTTCCAATGAACACCCAGGACTGATCTCCTTTAGGATGGACTGGTTGGATCTCCTTGCAGTCCAAGGGACTCTCAAGAGTCTTCCCAACACCACAGTTCAAAAGTATCAATTCTTCAGCGCTCAGCATTCTTTATAGTCCATCTCTCACATCCATACATGACTATCGGAAAAACTAAAGCCTTGACTCAATGGACATTTGTTGGCAAAGTAATCTCTCTGCTTTTTAATATACTGTCTAGGTTGGTCATAACTTTTCTTCCAAGGAGTAAGCGTCTTTTAATTTCATGGCTGCAGTCACCATATGTAGTGATTTTGGAGCCCCCCAAGATAAAGTCAGCCACTGTTTCCATTGTTTCCCCCATCTATTTGCCATGAAGTGATGGGACCAGATGCCATGATCTTCGTTTTCTGAATGCTGAGTTTTAAGCCAACTTTTTCCACTCTCCTCCTTCACTTACATCAAGAGGTCCTTTAGCTCTTCTTCACTTTCTGCCATAAGAGTGGTGTCATCTGCATATCTGAGGTTACTGATATTTCTCCTGGCAATCTTGATTCCAGCTTGTGCTTCTTCCAGCACAGCGTTTCTCAGGATGTACTCTGCATATAAGTTAAATAAGAAGGGTGACAATATACAGACTTGACGTACTCCTTTTCCTGTTTGGAACCAGTCTGTTGTTCATGTCCAGTTCTAACTGTTGTTTCCTGACCTGCATACAGATTTCTCAAGAGGCAAGTCGGGTGATCTGGTATTCCCATCTCTTGCAGAATTTTTCACAGTTTATTGTGATCCACACAATCAAAGGCTTTGGCATAGTCAATAAAGCAGAAATACATGTTTTCCTGGAATTTTCTTGCTTTTTCAGTGATCCAGCTGATACTGTCAATTTGGTCTCTGGTTCCTCTGCCTTTTCTAAAACCAGTTTGAACTTCTGGAAATTCATGGTTCACATATTGCTGAAGCCTGGCTTGGAGAATTTTGAGCATTACTTTACTAGTGTGTGAGATGAATGCAACTGTGCAGTAGTTTGAGCATTCTTTGGCATTGCCTCTCTTTGGGATTGGAATGAAAACTGACCTTTTCCAGTCCTGTGGCCACTGCTGAGTTTTCCAAGTTTGCTGGCATATTGAGTGCAGCACTTTCACAGCATCATCTTTGAGGATTTGAAACAGCCCAACTGAAATTCCATCACCCCCACTAGCTTTGTTTGTAGTGAAGTTTCTAGGGTCCACTTGACTTCACATTCCAGGATGTCTTGCTATAGGTGAGTGATCACACCATCATGATTATCTGGGTTGTGAAGTTCTTTTTCATACAGTTTTCCATGTATTTTTGCCACCTGTTCTTAATATCTTCTGCTTCTGTTGGGTCCATATCATTTCTGTCCTTTATTGTGCCCATTTTTGCATGAAATATTCCCTGGTATCGCTAATTTTCTTGAAGAGATCTCTAGTCTTTCCCATTCTATAGTTTTCCTCTATTTCTTTGCACTGATCACTGAGGAAGGCTTTCTTATCTCTCCTTGCTATTCTTTGCAACTCTGCATTCAAATGGGTATATCTTTCCTTTTCTTCTTTGCTTTTCGCTTCTCTTCTTTTCACAGCTGTTTGTAAGGCCTCCTTAGACAGCCATTTTGCTTTTTTTGCGTTCCTTTTTCTTGGGAATGGTCTTGATCCCTGTGTCCTGTACAATGTCACGAACCTCTGTCCATAGCTCATCAGGCACTCTATCAGATATAGTCACTTCAACCTATTTCTCACTTCCACTGTAAATAGTAAAGGATTTGATATAGGTCATACCTGAATGGTCTAGTGGTTTTCCCTACTTTCTTCAATTTAAGTCTGAATTTAGCAATAAGAAGTTAATGATCTGAGCCACAGTCAGTTCCTGGTCTTGTTTTTGCTGACTGTAGAGAGCTTCTCCACCCTTGGATGCAAAGAATATAATCAATCTGATTTCAGTATTGACCATCTGGTGATGTCCATGTGTAGAGTCTTCTCTTGTGTTGTTGGAAGAGGGTGTTTGCTATGNCAATAAGAAGTTAATGATCTGAGCCACAGTCAGTTCCTGGTCTTGTTTTTGCTGACTGTAGAGAGCTTCTCCACCCTTGGATGCAAAGAATATAATCAATCTGATTTCAGTATTGACCATCTAGTGATGTCCATGTGTAGAGTCTTCTCTTGTGTTGTTGGAAGAGGGTGTTTGCTATGACCAGTGCATTCTCTTGGCAAAGCTTGTTAGCCTTTGCCCTGCCTCATTCTGTACTCCAAGACCAAATTTGCCTGTTACTCCAGGTGTTTCTTGACTTCCTACTTTGCATTCCAGTTCCTTATAATTAAAAGGGCATCTTTTTTGGGTATTAGTTCTAAAAGGTCTTGGAGGTCTTCATAGAACTGTTCAGCTTCTTCAGCATTATTGGTTGGGGCATAGACTCGGATTACTGTGATAATGAATGATTTGCTTTGGAAAGGAACAGAGCTCAATCTGTCATTTTTGAGACTGCATCCAAGTACTGCATTTCAGACTCTGTCATTGACTATGATGGCTCCTCCATTTCTTCTAAGGGATTCTTACCTGCAGTAGTAGATATAATGGTCCTCTGAGCTAAATTCACTCATTCCAGTCCATTTCAGTTCTCTGATTACTAGAATGTCTATGTTCACTCTTGCCATCTTCTGTCTGATCACTTCCAATCTACCTTGATTTGAACAGAGAATGTTCAAACTACTGCACAATTTCACTCATCTCACACACTAGCCAAGTAATGCTCAGAATTCTTCAAGGCAGGCTTCAACAGTATGTGAACTGTGAACTTCCAGACGTTCAAGGTGGATTTAGAAAAAGCAGAGGAACCAGAGATCAAATTGTCAACATCCACTGGATCATGGAAAAAGCAAGAGAGTTCCAGAAAAACTTCTACTTCTGCTTTTTTGACTATGCCAAAGCCACTGTGTGGATCACAATAAACTGTGGAAAATTCTGAGAGAGATGGGAACACCAGACCACCTCACCTGCCTCCTAAGAAATCTGTATGCAGGTCAAGAAGCAACAGTTAGAATTGGAGATGGAATAACAGACTGGTTCCAAATCAGGAAAGGAGTATGTCAAGGCTGTATATTGTCGCCCTGATTATTTAACTTATATGCAGAGTATATCATGTGAAATGCCAGGCTGGATGAAGCACAAGCTGGAATCCACATAGTAGGGAGAATTATCAATAACGTCAGATACACAGATTATACCACCTTTATGGCAAAAGCAAAGAAGAGCTAAAAAGCCTCTTGGTGAAAGTGAAAGAGGAGAACAAAGAAGTTGGCTTAAAACTCAGCATTCAGAAAACTAAGATCATGACATCTGGTCCCATAACTTCATGGGAAATAGATCGGGAAACTGGAAACAGTGAGAGTTTATTTTTCTGGGCTCCAAAATCACTGCAGATGGTGTTTGCAGCCATGAAATTAAAAGACACTTGCTTCTTGGAGGGAAAGTTATGACCAACCTAGACAGCATATTAAAAAGCAGAGAGATTACTTTGCCAACAAAAGTCCATCTAGTCAAGGCTATGGTTTTTCCAGTAGTCATGTATAGATGTGAGAGTTGGACTATAAAGAAAGCTGAGTGTGGAAAAATTGATATTTTTGAACTGTGGTGTTGGAGAAGACTCGAGAGTCCTTTGGACTGCAAGCAGATCCAACCAGTCTATCCTAAATGAAATCAGTCCTGAATATTCATTGGAATAACTAATGTTGAAGCTGAAACTCTAATACTTTGGCCACCTGATACTAAGAACTGACTCATTTGAAAAGACCCTGATGCTGGTACAGATTGAAGGCAGGAGGAGAAGGGACCGACAGAGGATGAGATAGTTGGATGGCATCACCGACTCAATGGACATGAGTTTGAGCAAGCTCCGGGTGTTGGTGATGGACAGGGAGGCCCGGTGGGCAGGCCATGGGGTCGCCTAAGAGTCGGACACGACTGAGCAACTGAACTGACTGAACTGACTGACTGAAGCTTAGAATATGAGTGTTTGGACTCTAAATTCTGTGTTTTTCCTACCATCTTTCAATGCCAGCTCTAATGTGCCTTCAGAATATTTAGAATAAACTCCAGGTGGGTGGATTTTATTGGTTAAGGGCATTAAGTGATTTCCATTCTCTTCCACCGATTGGCACCCAGGAAGTCAGAGTAATCTAGCCTCTTCCCTGGAACCACACCCCTTACCATAGTGCCTATCAAAACCTTTCTCTTATTCTGGGCTTGCCAAAATCCCACTTCTCTAAAACATCCGATTACCAAAAGCAGCCTGCAGAAGCTGGTTGTAACAGCTTCTGTTAAACATTGGCGGCCTGAGTGCTGTCTCACAACATCAGGCTTCTCCTCCGTGGTTCCTTGGGCCGCATGTATGCATTCTCTGAGCACTGTTCTGCTTTGGTCAGGCAGACACAATCCTGGCTTCTTGAACCTTACCCCATGCTCCCCCGTAACAGTGCTGGCCCCCACCACTCTCACTGCAGCCTGTGTCTGACTGCACTTACCAGGCGCCCAGTAAATGTTCCCTGACTGAATCAGTTCACTTGTCTTTGTCTTTTTCTTGCAAGAGCAGCTAGTAGTTATTGACTTGCAACCGTGGGGATTACCTGGGTGCCTACTATATGTGCAACCTATGAAAGGGCACTGAGAATCTAGAAATAAAGAAGTTATCTATAAGAAACCTATTCCATGCCGGGTGACATGCCCCATACTTCACATCCATGATCTCATTTAATTTTCCCCAAAACCATGTATTTGAGCTCATTTACAGATGGGAAATCTGAAACTCAGGAGTTATATAGCTTTCCTTAGCTTAAACATTGAGCTTGTGATACAGCTTCAGTTCAAACCCAGTTTGGGTGAAGATGCTCATTGCCTGGCACATGGTAGGGACTCAGTGAATAGTGGATGTCATTGAGTTGTCATTATTATTAAAAGAGGAACAAGCTTGATATAAGGCAATCCTGTGTATAAATGCTGATTCTGCCACTTAGTAGCTATGTAACCTTGAGTACCTCACTGACCTCTATGAACCTCTGTGAACCTCTGTTTCTATATAAGTTAGCATTTGATTTGGCTACAAGTACAAGAAAAACTAAAGTAAAAGTGGCTTAAACAAGATTAAAGTTTATTTCTCTCTCATGTAGGCAGTTCAGGACCGGTAAAATAGTTTCACAATCTTCAGGGATATTGGCCCTTCCCTCCTGCTTCTCTGAGGCTATCAGCAGGTAGCATTCACCTCATGGCCCCAAATGACTGCCAAGCACCACTTTCGTGTCCTGCTTTCAGCTAGCATGAAGGAGTAAGGACTACAGTGGAATTCTCTCCTTCTCTTTAAAGGGTGCTTCCTGGAAGTCATATATAACTCTTGGGCTTGTAGATCTTTGGGCACAGTTTGTCACGTGGTCCCACTTGGCAACAAAGGATTCTAAGGAATGCAGTCTTTATTTAGACAGCTATGCACCCAGGTGAAATTGAAGTCCTATTGCTAAGAAAGAAGAGGGGAGAATACTGAGGGACTATAGGCCATTTCTACTCCATTGCTCTATTTAATAGGTCGATGTGGGTTAACGGAATAGCCTACAGAAAATTCCCAACAGAATGCACACAGGCTCAGTCCAACTCACTCTCATTTTTATACTCTATGAAATAAAGTTGTCTTCTGGAAGGATCTCCCTTATATCAGGCAGAAGTGCTTCCAAATCCTTGTGTCTGACTGTGTGACCTATGTCAGACCCTGAGACCAGCCAACTGAGGGGCAGAAATTGTGGAATACAGGAACAACATAGCTTTACAACAGAAGTCCAGAGTTCCAAGAAAGAAGAAAGAACCTCAGCAGAAATTACCTAAATCATCCCTGACCTGGCCTTCCCACCAACATTTCTCAAATTCCTGTTAGTAGGGTGGGTTTTTGCCTTTCTCTCCAGCTCCTTGGCTTCAGAGTGCTCTCAGGTCCATGTCTTAAGCAGTGAGATCCTTACCACTGGGGTAGGGTTGGACTGTCAGATCATTAGCACCCTCCTCTGACTCTGACCAACCCACCTCCTCTACCAATCACTCATCTAGCCCTGTCAGGCCCCGAGCTTGCCACCCACCACCCACTACCTACTTTTCTAAACTCTTGCAAAAGCATCCTTCCTTCTTCACTTAATTTAGGTCATTTTAATATGGCGGATAAGAAAGACTTCTTCAGTGATCAATGCAAAGAAACAAAGGAAAATAACAGAATGGGAAAGACTAGAGATCTCTTCAAGAAAATTAGAGATACCAAGGGAACATTTCATGCAAAGTGG
>SJXQ01005595.1:38482-78104 GCA_006408695.1 Aepyceros melampus | reverse complement strand
AAAAAAAAAAAGTTTCCTTTGACTTCTGGGAAGGGCACTGAACTTTTTCTGAAAATGTTACATTTAATATTGTATGTGAAATTTCCACTAAATTTAAATTCCTTTTCATTTCTGAGGCATATTTATAATGGTGTTTCCTTTTATTTTTTTCAGATGACCTTCAGAAAAATATTGGTAAATTTTTCTTACCACTGATATTCCAAGCCCTCACTAAACTATCTTTTCTCAACAGTTTGAATATTTTCTGTCCTTTTAACCTTAAACTATTTCTGGCTTCCTTTTGCATGGACATCTACTCTAACTTCCCAAATTATTTGCTTAGGAACTTCACTAATGTTCTCTTCGCTCCTGTTACCCTATACCTGATTCTTTCCCAATGCTTCCTTTGCCTATTCCTATGTTCCTTCCCTATAAATACTGTTGCATTCTATCATTTAGAGTTTTGCCCGTTTCATTATGTTTTGTGAGTTGAAGGAGGTGAGACTGATCAGAACATGGTTTGCATTCTATATTTATTTTCTGGAGCACTTCCATTTCACTTGGAACCTCTGTTATGTTTTCAAAGAACAGGGGCCATTAATATGCCATGGATACCTCTTCAAACCTTATGAGATAAAACAAGACTCCAAAGTTATTGAGTGAAGTTTCTACTGCTCTTGTCCTTTCAAAGACTGTGTGAATTCATTGGTCCAGTGTGGGCTCTAAGCTCACACCCATGATGGTGTTTTTTATGCCAGAAGAAATCCTGTCCTACCTCCTCCCCTGCTATCATTTCTGGTCTTGTTTCTTTGGCACAAGAGTTGAATGAAAGTAAAAAAAAAAAAAAAAAGTTTCCTTTGACTTCTGGGAAGGGCACTGAACTTTTTCTGAAAATGATGCCAGTTCTCAGAAAATGTGGGTCAAGCTGAGACACAGTGTGAAGGATGGAAATCTTTCAAATGTCTGTCCTTTTCCTTTCCTGATATTACACCTTCAGTTTGAATGAATTTTGAGTTCTTTCTCTTTTTATCAAAAAGTGAGAAGAAAAAAAACCCAATTCCCCTTGGTGTATTTCCCTGTGAACCTAGTTAAAGATACATCTTTTCTTGTACCACTGTCTTCAAGTTCATTTAGGCATTCATTGCTAGAAACACACATAAAACAAGGTGATATATTATTTGGCCAATGAAGATAATGTGAACAGAGGAAACTAGGAAAATAATTCAGTGTTTTCTACTGGGAGCCATGGCTAAAGATTCTTGATTCAGTGTTTATGACTAACATTCAATTGAGATCCAACAAAACTAAGATTTGGACTACATTTTATTTATGTAGATATTATATAAATATATTATGTAAATATATTACAATATATTTACATTATATTTAGTAGCTGTTAAGAAACTTATTACAGCAAGCATACTGAATAATAAGAGTCCATATAAAGTCAAAAGGAACACAAAAATTTTGAAAATGCAACTATCTAAACTAATATTTCCAAAAACCTGTCTTCATTTAAAAAGTTGAATGTAATTCCCTTTTTTTCTTTCTCTTTCTTAACACAGAATATTCTCTGGATAAAACAGAGGAGCTTTCAGCCATTGTCAGTGAGTTTATTTTGTGTTCATAATGTGCATGGGTGAGTGTGTTTCACCGTATCTAGAGAGTGTTAACATTACTTTGGGTTTCTCCAAAATATTTCACTTTTCTTCGTGTTTGTATTCCATGGTGTTTACATGAAGCTTTCCATTTTATTTTCCAGTGATCTTCGAAAAAGACTTGGTAAATTTGTAACTCTTGACTCCAGTAACTGTTTTATCGCCTGCTTTCACGTTGTCTTGAACATCTCCTGGCCTTTTATCTGGCTCACTTTTCACCTGGCTGTCCATTCACCTCCAGGCAATTTTAGGATATGAGCCTCTTTCTTATTTCATTCTTTTCATTGCTATTTCCCTATGTTCCAAAGTACTTATTACACTTTTTCCATTTCCATCCTATCACATTGCGTTTGTCTGTCTGCCCAGGACTTGCCAAACTTGTTTTGATTTTCTGAGTAATGGGATTGGACTGCCCAGCATATGGTTTATCATTCTATGTTTTCTGAAAAATGTCAGTTAATTTAGGACCCAATTACCCAAGTTGAAGGAGACATTAGTGTAGTGTTAATTCCTTCCCAAGCTTAAGATATAAGAGGATTTCCAGTTTGGTAATGAAGTTTCTCACTCCATTTTCCTGTTAAAGATCTTATAAAATCTGATGCCATCCACTGGTTAACTGTGAGAATGAGTCACACACTTTTACTGTTCTTGAATGTATTACTCAAATATTCCAGTCTTTAAATATTTTACAGTGTTTTACTTTTTTCGCATCTACAGTATTCTTTGTACTTTTGCATTTTTATCCATGCAACTAATAGTTATAAAAACTGAAATGTCTTTTCAATAATTAACCAAGGATGTTATATCTTGAGAAAAATTCACATATGGTATATCTAAAATTCAGGGCTTTTTATGTGAATGACAAGGAAAGCTGTTGTCCTGGATGATTTTGATGAATCCAAAATATTTTTTCAATATGCACTTCAAATTTCAAAGATTAACATCTTCCTTTACTAATAATGTGCTTCAGTTGTATCTTGGCTTGCATATTGGATTGAACTTGGGTACATATCCCTTTAAAGCATGTAGCAGGCTTCATAAGACTATAATCACAGGTTAAATTTCTGACAGGCAGGTACTTTAACTATACAGTTTGTCATCACATTTACAGACCCATTTCATCTATTGAGCGTGTTTGTCTTTTGATATGAAAAAGCTGGAAAGCCAAATTCAAGACCAAATATTGATTCAGTATATCCCAGCAGAAGCTCCATTTTACCTTAATTTCCTTTCCTATAGTAATTCCTGTGCAGAAACGGATGAGGGAATAAAAAGCAGCATTAGCTCGCATGAGTGATATGGCCTTTGGAACATTAGGTTCCAGCTCTTAAACAATGGAAGTCATTTTTATTGAATGAGTAAATGATGGAAAGGAATCAAATTATTGTCTCCTTTTACATTGTGCCTTCATTTGGTTTACATGGCTCTTTCTTCCTTTTATTTTTCAGATAAGGGGGAACAGGATGAATGTAAGTTCTGTTAATGTTTCACAGCTTGCAATTTGTCATGTTTCTTTTGTTTCTTTGACTTTGGTCTTCAATCTCAGCAATCATCTTCCTCAACTGCAATGTACATATAGCTTTACGTCATTCTTTCTCATTTTATGATTATTTTAACTGAAGTCTGCCCCCTTCATTTGTTATTCAATGCTCTATTATTTTTGCTTTGATTCAGCCCATCTGTGTAATTCATGTAGACATTTTCCTATGTAAACTGCATATGCATATTAACTTACCTGTAAAATTTTGCCATTTTTAAGTTTCTGATTTGAAATTTTTGTCCAAGATATTTTCATTTATTTGATTTAAAAACCCCTTCACTACCACTTAATATTTCATCTCCACTTCCTTTATTATACTTTGTGAAGGTAAGTTTCATTGAGAAATGAGTTAAAATCAAACTCTCTTAAAATACAGTTATGTATTAATCAGTTGACAAAAATATTTCAAAAGAAGTACCACAAAACTAAAGGTGACATAAAGCAGCTGTTCAGGATTCGGTAACTCAGTGTTTGGTGATTTCATATGCCAAAACTACCACTTGAGGACAGTTGAGTATTTATATTTATGGCTACACCTTGCTGGAGCAGACATGAAGAGATACCCCATGTCCAAGGTAAGAGAAACCTAAGTAAGAAGGTAGGTGTTGAAGAGGGCATCAGAGGGCAGACACACTGAAACCATAATCACAGAAAACTAGTCAATCTAATCACATTAGGACCACAGCCTTGTCTAACTCAATGAAACTAAGCCATGTCCTGTGGAGCCACCCAAGATGGGCAGGAGTGGTGGAGAGAGGTCTGATAGAATGTGGTCCACTGGGGATGGGAATGGCAAACCACTTCAGTATTCTTGCCTTGAGAATNCCAACCCAGGGATTGAATCTGGGTCTCCCGCATTGTAGGCAGACGCTTTACAGGCTGAGCCAGCAGGGAAGTCCTAAGAAGTCTTTTAAAACTCTTGGACATGAAAGCAGCCATTGGCAATGGGCAGAGAGTGGGTGTGGCTGTCTTCCAGTAAAACTCATTAATGAACACTGAAAATTAAATTTCATATAATTTTATTGTGCATAAAATATTATGCTTCTTTTGACTTTTTAAAACTACTTAAGATATAAACACCATTCTTAATTCACCAGTCCTACAAAAACAGGTGTGGCTCCTAAACTGTAGTATGCTGACTTCTGACCTCGTACATAGTAATTGCTCAATAAATGCCAGCCATGGTGGTAAACAGGCTTACAGGAATTCATAAGTCCTTGGCGCTTGGTTGACGCAAAGCAAATCTGGTGGCAGTTTTCTATAAAGACTTGTAATCCTTTTACTGATCTTTAGGAACACTCTGGAAATCACACTTCTGAAGATTCTAGGTAGAAAGGAAAGAAAGACATTTCATCCATAGTGATTTGGAGCTGAAGGAGCTGGGTTTCAGTTGTGGAAGTTTAATAAACTGAGTTCTGCCTAAGTTTTCCTCAGAAATGAAATTAAGATACTACTACTAATAAAATATAGGCTGAGATTATTATGCCAAGT
Source organism: Aepyceros melampus (assembly GCA_006408695.1). Taxonomy (NCBI): domain Eukaryota; kingdom Metazoa; phylum Chordata; class Mammalia; order Artiodactyla; family Bovidae; genus Aepyceros; species Aepyceros melampus. The sequence goes on along the minus strand of SJXQ01005595.1, from coordinate 73,436 downwards.
TGGTTGGATTTACTTATATGAGTACATTTAATTCTATTAATAATATGCCCTGTGAATGGCATATTAATTCCCATTTTATAGGCAAGGAAACTGAGGCACAGACATTAAATGATTTGCTTAAAGTCACAGTTAGGTAGGAACAGGTTTGGAAGTCAAACTTGGGCACCTTTAAACTCCCTCCTAGGGCTTCCCAGAAGGTGCTAATGTTAAAGAACCAGCCTGCTAGGACACAGGTTCGATCCCTGAGTCAGGAAGGTCCCCTGGAGGAGGGCATGGTCCCACTTCAGTGTTCTTGCCTGAAGAATCCCATGGACAGAGGACCGTGGAGGCTGCGTAGGTTCCACAGGGTCACAAAGAGTCAGACACAACTGAAGCAACTTAGAACAGCCTCCCTCCTAATGTTTAGCCCATCCTTTGAAACACTAAGCTATATTTTAGAGGTTGCCTAATCCAGTCCCCTCACTTGTTTGTATTTTCATATATTGATTAATTCATTCGTTCATCAGCTATCCTACCTACTGGGCTGCTGGGCTAGGACGCTGGTGATACAGAAATGCTCAGGACCTCATTCTGGCTTTCCAGGAACCCCAGTTGTAAAGAGGGAGGTGGATGAATCAACAAGCAGAGCAGTGCCACTCAACTGAAACCTAGGTTGTGTCAGAAAGAGCCCGAGACAAGGATCTGTTGGTCCTAGAGACTGGCAGATGGGGTTGGGGTGGGGAATGGTGACAGAAAAACCTTCAGAGAAAATATCTCTTTTGAGCTGGGTCTCAATCTCTTGGCTTGGCTTCAAGGCTCTTCACAGCCTTGACCCAGTTTGCCTTTCCAGCGTCTCTCTCTGCTGTTTCTTCCACCCAAAGCTTTGCTCCATGCTACCAGACCACTAACAATCCAGCACTCACAGACAAGCGCAAAACTTTCACCCCGCGGAACAAAGAGTGAAAAGGGGTCTGTAAGTGACTCTTCCATAAGCCCCATTCTGTGGGAAGAACATGCCTTTATTTTTTTATTATGCTCTTCCTAGTTTGTTCCTGTAAACATACTCTTTCATTTTATAGAAATGATGTAAGAATAGAATAGATGGTACATTTTTTTTTTCCCTTTTCTGTTAATTATTTCCCTTGGCACAAGAGTCACCAACACTTAGGTTTCTGTTTTGTTTGTTTGTTTTTAAGACGTTAGTCTTTGAAACTGCGCAGCCCATGACCATTATTTTTCTGCTCTACCACGCATGACTATTAGCCCAGTTTTTCCCCTGGAAACCACTGACTGCGATGCCCCCTTCCACTGACACCACCAGAACCTGTTTCTCAAGGCTCTCAGCCCTTCACCAGCCCACGGTCTTGATGTGGGCCATCCCTCTTGGTTGCCTACCTAAATCCAGTGTTTCCCTTTTTCATCTTCTTGGAAAGCCATTTGCTCCATGGTCCAATTTCCAGATCCTTGATTCCCCAGCCTCCTTGGAAGGAGACGTGATCATGTGATCAAGTTACAACCAAGGAGAGTTCTGCTGGAGGATTCCAGGAAAGATTTTGCTGCCCAGTGTAAAGAGCACATGGCTGGAGGCTGTTTTTCCTACGTGTGGCTGGGCCCTTGGTGTGGGCGGCTGTATGCCAAGGTGCCACAGCCGCTCCTGTAACCAAGAGAATGGCTGGGAGGTCAGCCCAGAGTCTGAAATCCTGAGCTGCTGGAGCTGCAGGGACTATCCAGTCTTCCTGCTGAGTCAGGCCAATAAGCCTTTCTGAACCTAATTCATACACAAGGCCTAATCTCTGATCCTTAGCAGGAAAAAGAGACCCAGCCGCTTCTTTTTAAAAACAACCTTTATGAAATATTGCTTACAGTAACAGAAGTACAGTAAGTAAGTAAGTAAAGTCACTCAGTCATGTCGACTCTTTGTGACCCCATGGACTGCAGCCCACCAGGCTCCTCCCTCCATGGAATTCTCCAGGCAAGAATACTGGAGTGGGTTGCCATTTCCTTCTCCGGGGATCTTCCCGACCCAGGGATCAAACCTGGGTCTCCCGCATTGGAGGCAGATGCTTTAACCTCTAAGCCTTACAGAGACCAATGTAATAAACGTTTGTGGACTCACCACTTGGCATGGTAAATTTGAACATCTCCCTCTTTGTTTCAAATTTCTTAATAATTCTTTTTACAAATAAAACATGACAGATAGCGTTGAAGTTCCTTAATGCCCCTCCCTGACCCCATTTACTTTCTTCTTCAGAGGTAACTTCTAAATCGAAGTAGATATACACACTTCCCCTTGCATGAGTTTGCATTTTTGTTCCATTGGTAGGAACTCATTAATAACACAGAGTATTAAATAGACAGTAGAAACTCCAGGATTCATTTTTGTGATTTACTCTAATTCGGCATTCTGGTTTTGATATTTGACTCTCTTCCTTTCTAAAACACTTATAATTTGTTTGTATTTATTTGGCTGCCCCAGGTCTTGGCTACAGCATGTGGGATCTTTGATCTTCACTGCAGCATGAGAGTCTTTCATTGCAGCACATGGGGTCTAGTTCCCTGGCCAGAGTTTGAACCTGAGCCCCCCTGCATTGGGCATGCAGTGTCTCAGCCACTGGACCACCCAGGGGAGTCTCCGACACCCCTCTTTTTAATGTGTATGTAATGTTCCATCCTTGTGTGTTTTCTCCTGTTGATGGACATTTAGATTGCTTCCAACTTTGGAATATTACAACCAGGGCTGTGGTGAATCCTTGCATTTATCTCCTTGTGTGAGATGGGTTCCTTGTTAATGGTTTCTCTGGTGTGCCTGATGATGTCTGAGCAGAAGGGACATGCAGGACAGTGAGGGGGTGGGGTGGGGGGAAAGGTCAGCATGCCTGCAAAGAGTCAAAGTGGATCTTGATAGGAGGAGAGCGCATCACCCGCTGGAAGAAACAGAGAAGGCCTCTTCTTCAGGAGTCAATTTCCAGCTAATTTCCTTTGGCCACCTTGCCTCAAGTCCTCTGCTCTTGGGCACAGCTGCTCAGCGCTAGGGCCACAGGCCAGCAGGATCTGCCCGAGACGCCCCAGCCTATGGAGATGTGCAGTGACTCTTTCCCATGGCTTCTGATGAATTTGCACAACGTTTTCCTCTCTGAGTTTCATAAGTCAGTTTAGAAGCCAAATAATTGAGGCAGTTTAATTTTAGCTCCTCATTTCATTTCTCCTTACAAAAGTGAGTTGTTTATGAGAAATCTAAAAATTTCCCTTTCCCCAGAAGAATTATCTTTCAGGCCTGTCTCATGCGGCAAGCGCACTCATGGGATAAGACATGTGAGGTCAGTCAAAGGGCTGATCTCAAGTTTGAGGTCCCTAAAATTAATCCTGTGATTTCAGCGCAGGCTGAGTCTGGCTCCTCTCAGCTTTCTGTACTTACGCCCTAGGTGACTGAAGAATTCCAACCTCCCCTCAGCTAGGCATTCTGCCGGCAGCCATGTATAAAAGTAGGGCAGGTTTACAGGGCTGGGAATTGGAGGAGTCTTCTCAGGGACCTCCTATTTCTCTGAGACTTAAAAATGTCTGTTCAAAATCTCTAGGGCTTTTAATTTTAGCGTTATCTTGAACATGGGCCTTCCCAGTATAAGGACTTTTATAAGATATTCTTTGATGTCTCCCCAGGGAGCAGGGCAGGAATTCTGGGAAATCTGGTGTAGATTAAAGCAATGTTTATAAACTCCAGTACTAACCACGTCTCACTCCTGTTTTGAAACTTACTAATGTCTCTCTATGACTAAGGGTAAAAAGTTGGAGTTTTTTAGTTTGACATGAACAGGTCCTGCTGACTTTTCTAGAACCACTCTTTTTACCTATTATTCGTCTTACACTAGTTTCTTTTTAATAGAACTGCACTTCCCCCCAAGAGTGTATACCCTTTCACTTCTGTCTTTGCACTGCAATATGCAAGGTACCCTTCCCTTCCCCTCCATCCTGCAAAGCCCACTCATCTTTCAAGACCCAGGTCAGAGGCCCCATCTCTTCACAACCTTTTGTACCCACCCTCAGCCACTTCACTCACTTACACGTTACCGTCTTTCCCGTGTTTCTGTGTGTGACTCTCCATCTAGACCGCCGCTTCTGTGCAGTAGGGGCTGTGTGTGCGCATGCCATCCTCGGACTCCATAGAGCGTCATAGCTCAGAGCCCTGGGGTCCAGCAGGTGCTGGCCCGTATGCCAGTCCCAGCACACAGAGCTGTGCGACTCAAACTGGCTTTGCTTTCAGATTTCTCATCCGTGAGATAAAGATGATTGTCGTATCAATGACATAAAGAGATCATAGGATTGCTCGAAACGCATTTCAGAAAGAGTCTGGAGCATGATGAATGTTTGTCAGCCTTGTTGCTGGCATGGTCACTTATAGCCTCCAGTCTGTTTCCTGGGACATGGTAGGTGGTCAGTTAACGTTAGTTATACAAACATTCTTTGCATGGTATAGTCAGAATTCAGATGAGCATTTAAACTACCCAAGCCCTGATAACTCAATTGGTAAAGAATCTGCCTGCAATTCTTAAAGACAATGTGGAGGACCTGGGTTCGATCCCTGAGAAGATCCTTGAGAAGATCCCCCAGAGAAGGAAAAGGCTACCCACTCGAGTTTATTCTGGCTTGGAGAATTCCATGGACTGTATACCGTATAGTCCATGGGGTCGCAAAGAGTCGGACACAACTTTCACTCACAAGCATTCTGTATACTACGACTAATGCCTAAATGCCAAGCTAACTAAGTGACAGTCATCCAGGCACTGAGTTTTCTGTCAATCAGGAACCATGGGCTTTGCTTACTGCACACTCCCTCCTGTACGAACCCCTTGCGGGGGTCCTCATAGAACTTTGACAGTCATGACTTGTGGGGCTCTGAAATTGCTTGCTTCCTTTTCTTCATCTGACTTTAGATGTTCGTGACTTTTTCACTGGGTCCTGGGGAATTTTAAACACAAATTACACATCACTGAAATATCCTGATATGACAGCTGCTGCTTTGTGCACAATATTTCAGAGTTTTCGGAGAATAAGGATAAATGCACTTAGAGGTATTTTCAATATGCTGGGGGATTTTGAACGAAAAAGTGCTTCTCAAAAATTTAAATACACTTCAAAAAATAATAAGGCTAATTCTTTTTAGAATTTGATCTGTGCCATTGGGATCTGGTACTTTACATTTTATGTGTTAAAATGCACATGTGAAGAATTTTTTGTTTGTAGTATGTTGATGACACAGCTTCAGACTATGTTATTTCTGAACAGTAGTGATTGATTTGGGAGTTAAGCCCTTATATACTTAGAATCCCTGCAATTCAGGTGATTACCAACAAATATAACCTCCGTATGCATGGTTGGTGAGATTGATCAGTACAACCACCTGGGAGAGCCATGTGGTAGTATCTAATAAAGTCAAAGGTGGGTATACTCAGAAATTCAACCTCTAGTCATATTCTTGGAGAATGAAAGCGCAGCCCACTGCAGTATTCTTGCCTGGAGAATCCCATGAACAGAGGAGCCTGGCGGGCTACAGTCCATGGGGTTGCATGAGTCGGACATGACTTAGTGATTAAAGAGAGAATCATATTCTAAAGAGTAGAGGTTTCCATATTTTATAATCATGATCCACAGCAGTTCTTTTTTTAATTAAAAATTTTTAAAGCATACTCATAGTATGTATTTTTATTCATAAGTCATGTACACGTATTACTTTTTCTCATACAAATATTACTGCTGCTGCTGTTAAGTCACTTCAGTCGTGTCCGACTCTGCGCGACCCCATAGACGGCAGCCCAAATACTACTAAATGCATATAAAAGTAGAAAATTTTAAAGGATGTCTTTAAGAAATGCAATAAATTTCCATGTGGATTGTCCTTTCACTCTCATTGGAGTGTATGTGCCCTGCTTTGGAGACTGCTGCATCAGATCAGTTCTATGTATGTACCCAAGAGTGCAGGGAGCGTCAAATGTGGAATAGCGAAAATTAGAAACAACCTAATGTCTTTCAGTACTAGAATGGGTTAATGTACCATTTATAAAATAGGGTAATTTTTATAAGTGAAAAAATAAATACAGTTATAATGATTAACATTAAGTAAAAAGGAAAATTGTAGAATATCTATAGAGATGTATAATAATTCTATAACATGCAAAACACTATTCATTTTATACTGTTCACATTTATTTTGCTTAGGGTTGAGAGAGCTTCTTGAACCTATAGCTTTCATTACTTTTGAAAATTCTTGGCTATTATCTTTTTAATATTGCCTTTGCACCGTGCTCTCTCTTTTCCTTCTGGTCTTCCAGTGTATTTATGCATTTATTTCCTTCACCATATCTCATATAACTTCTACATCCTTTTCTGTTTTTCCCATGCTTTTTTCTCTCCATGTTTCAATCCAGATATTTTCTATTGCCTTGTCTTCTGAATCACTAATCCTTTCCTCAGCTGAATCTAATCTGCTGGTAATAAATCTACTAACTTATTAATTTTAGTATAATATTTTGCACTTCAGGAATTTCCATTTTGTATAGATTTCAGGCATCTGGTGAAAAGCAGAAGCTTGTCTTATGTTTCCTTGACAATATTCAGTTCAGTTCAGTTCAGTTGCTCAGTCATGTCCGACTCTTTGCGACCCCATGAATCGCAGCTCGCCAGGCCTCCCTGTCCATCACCAACTCCCGGAGTTCACTCAGACTCACGTCCACCGAGTCCGTGATGCCATCCAGCCATCTCATCCTCTGTCATCTCCTTCTCCTCCTGCCCCCAATCCATCCCAGTCTTTTCCAATGAGTCAACTCTTCGCGTGAGGTACCCAAAGTACTGGAGTTTCAGCTTTAGCATCATTCCCTCCAAAGAGATCCCAGGGTTGATCTCCTTCAGAATGGACTGGTTGGATCTCCTTGCAGTCCAAGGGATGCTCAAGAGTCTTCTCAACACCACAGTTCAAAAGCATCAATTCTTCGGCACTCAGCCTTCTTCACAGTCCAACTCTCACATCCATTATGACCACAGGAAAAACCATAGCCTTGACTAGACGGACCTTTGTTGGCAAAGTAATGTCTCTGCTTTTCAATATGCTATCTAGGTTGGTCATAACTTTTCTTCCAAGGAGTAAGCGCCTTTTAATTTCATGGCTGCAGTCACCATCTGCAGTGATTTTGGAGCCCAAAACAATAAAGTCTGCCACTGTCATTTTAATATTCATATATGTTAATATGTAAATCTGCTGTGGGTTTCTTACTGTTATTTCTTTGTTTTCTGGATTTCTGGTCACTTGTTTTTGATAGTGAATGGTGATAGTTTTGATAGTTATGGTGAACGGTGTTGGATTTGTGATCTCTGAAGAAGAAGATTTAGCTTCAGGACCAGGGACCAGGCTTGATCACTCAAGAGCTTTTGTGTAGCAGAGTTTTATTAAAGTATAAAAGGGGGCAGAGAAAGCTTCTGACGTAGACATCAGAAGGGGGCAGAGAGTGCCTTCCTCACTAGTGTTGCTGATGCTGCTAAGTCGCTTCAGTCGTGTCCAACTCTGTGTGACCCCATAGACGGCAGCCCACCAGGCTCCCCCGTCCCTGGGATTCTCCAGGCAAGAACACTCGGAGAGGGTTGCCATTTCCTTCTCCAGTGCATGAAAGTGAAAAGTGAAAATGAAGTCACTCAGTTGTGTCCGACTCGTAGTGACCCCATGGACTGCAGCCCGGCTTCTCCGTCCATGAGATTTTCCAGGCAAGAGTACTGGAGTGGGGTGCCATTGCTAGCAAGGGAGTTATATACTTTTAAAATTGGTTATTACAATAAATCCAAAGAAAGTCTCAAGGTTGTAAAGATCTTACTACACCCATTCCCACAATTTACATCTTAAGACAAGGGGATTAGTCAGAAGGTTTCTAGGAAGGAGAAATTGTCCTCAAGCAGGACATATTGTTGCTATATAATCCTTAGTACAGAGTTTATAATCCTTAAACTGAGTTTGTTGTGTAATCATCAGTTCCAGGCTTAAAGAAAAAAAATGTTTTATGTGACAAAACTAAGGAATGTAGAAGAAAAAACGTTTGTCCTTTCCTCCTCCTTGAGAATTCCAGACCTCTATCTCCTCTTCAAGAACCCCAGGCCCCTTTCTCTTCCTGGGGACTCTGGACTTCTTCTCAACCTGCCTAGGAATTGACTCTCTCTCTCTCTTTTTTTTTTGGAATGCTTGAGGGATTTTGATAAAATATCAGACAATTTGTATGAAAAACATCAGATACTTCGAGGATAATGTTCCATTCCTTCTGCTTAGCCATGTGATTAAGTTGAGGAAGATTTCCCTCCAACCAGGGACTGAGTTGATTAGAAGCTGGGGTTCAGTCCTTGTGAGGGCCATACTCCTTCTGTTTTGGACTAATTCCTAGAGTGTATCTCTCTAGGAGTTCCTCCTTAGCACACATGGCATTGGCTAGGGTCTAAATAGCAGCAGTCTGAGAGACAAGATGCTCAGTAGAGCTTTTGGTTCTTTTTCTGACCTTGGTGTGCACATCCTGGATATCTGGGCCTAGCAGGGAGAATGAGTCTTAACAAACATGCCTGGCTTCTTTCTAGTTGGAGCTTCTGAGAGCTATAGAGTTTAATGTGAATACAGAATAATCTAACTCCAAAAAGCTTAGTATTTGGGGTTCTTCTGGAAGCTTAGTAGGAAATATCTTTGGCTTAGGAGTCAAGCAAACCTGGCTTTAAACCTCAGCTTTGCCATTTACAAGCTGGGTGTAAGTCCTCAGCCTCCCTAAGATTTGACTTCGTCAACTTTGAAAGAGGGCTAATGTTCTTGTCTCAAGGGATGACGTGAAGAATTAATAAGATGTCATCTAAAAAGTTTCCAGTCCAGTCCCTAACACAGACTGGTCACTCAGCAGATAGTATGATTTTGAGAACCTGATCTGTGATAATTTGAAGGAGTCTATAAAATGTATTGATTTAACATTTTGCATGGTTGACACTCTCTCTGGATAGATTTATGGAAATGTTTCCCAAAGTGTGTTCTTTGGAACCCATGGTAGAAAAGTGTTTTAACACATCTACACACATGTGAAAAACCTGGCTTAAAACTCAACATTAAAAAAACTAAGATCATGGCATCTGGTCCCATCCCGTCATGGCAAATAGATGGGGAAACAATGGAAACAGTGAGAGACTTTATTTTCTTGGGCTCCAAAATCACTGCAGATGGTGATTGCAGCCACTAAGTTAAAAGATGCTTGCTCCTTGGAAGAAAAGCTATGACCAACCTAGAGAGCATATTAAAAAGCAGAGACATTACTTTGCCAACAAAGGTCTGTCTAGTCAAAGCTATGGTTTTTCCAGTAGTCATGTATGGATGTGAGAGTTGGACTGTGAAGAAAGCTGAGAGCCGAAGAACTGATGCTTTGGAACTGTGGTGTTGGAGAAGACTCTTAAGAGTCTCTTGGACTGCAAGGAGATCCAACCAGTCAGTCCTAAAGAAAATCAGTCCTGAATATTCATTGCAAGGACTGATGCTGAAGCTGAAACGCCAATACTTTGGCCACCTGATGTGAAGAACTGAATCATTAGGAAAGACCCTGATGCTGGGAAAGATTGAAGGCAAGAGAAAGGGATAACAGAGGATGAGCTGGTTGGATGACATCACCGACTCCATGGACATGAGTGTGAGTAAGCTCTGGGAGCTGGTGATGGACAGGGAAGCCTGGCATGCTGCGGTCCATGGATTCCCAAAGAGTCGGCCACGACTGAACAACTGAACTGAACCGGGAAGAAGATAAGGAGGAGAGAAGCTTTTTACTCCCACTTTAGAGCTTAGAAAAGATTTTCAAAGAGTCACTCAGCTAGTAAGTAAGAAGGCCAGTCTGGTTTCTGACTCACAGTTAAGTGCTCTTCCCACGGTCCTACCATCTCACGATGGTAGCAAAGCCTCATGCTGGCAAGTGGCAAGGCCAGAGTCCCAACTCAGTCCTTCTGAACCCAGCTCCAGTACCCTGTCAGCTAATCAGGTTTCTCTGTGAATGTGTGCATATGTGCATCATCAATTAAGTGACCTGATTTCCTTGTCAACTAGCATTCTGCTGTTACTTTCTGCAAGAAATTAAAGAAAAAAGAACTCTCTATTAAGACATGGAACCATGATAATTCAGCAGGCGGTACTTGAGCAATGAAAGCAATCATGGGGTGACTCAACCAAGGTAGGGGAAGTAATAGAAAATATATAATTGTGTGCTGTTCAGGAAATTGTTACTATATTGATAGATCTTAAAATTCATAATGCCATTGATTTCCCAACTCTTTTTAAAAATCCTGGTCATTTAACAGCTCAATTCTCAGTACTTGTTTGCATCTCTTAGACTTAGATGTCATTTTCCATTCATCCATCCAAAAAATAGTTTTGAGCTGTTCTTTACATGTTTGAAACTGTGTAACTATGTCCAGAATACAGTGAAGAATGATAAATAGCTCTGCCTTAAAGGATTTCATATCCTGATGGAGACAGATAGATAAAGAGACATTTACCATGAAGTATGTTGAATGCTGAGCTAGCAGGAACATAAGAGGTTAGGAAGAACCTAACCAGCCTGGGAGAGTTGAGGAAAGCTTCTTAGAAGGACTGAAGCTCAAATAGAGAACTAAAGGGAAATAGGATTTTAGCTAAGTAAAGCCGGGATGGAAGGAAGGATATCATAAGTAGGTAGAACATAATTTTCAAAGCCTTAAAAAGAGACTAGACCGGTGTGGCTTAAACAATAGAGAATGTTCTTACAATTATGAAGGCTGGAAGTTCAAACCCAAAGTCAGCAGGGTTGGTTTCTTCTTGGACTTGGAGGGAGAATCAGTCCCATGACTCTCTCCGGGCTCCTGATGGTTTGCCAGCAATCTTTATCATTTCTGAGCTTGACACTGATCTCTGCCTTCATGTTCATATGACTCTCTGTGTGTGTCTGTGTTGCTTCTGTGTCTGTCTCTGTTTCCACATTTCCCCTTTCCATCAATATTGGATTAGGGGCCACCCTAATGACCTTGTTTTAACATGATTATCTTTGTAAAGACTGTATTTCCAAATAAGGTCACATTCTGAGACTCTAGGGGTAACATTTCCTGGGGAGACACAATTAAACCTATAATAATCTTCCCTCTGGACCCCCCCAAATCCTTACATGGAAAATGTATCCACCCACTCCAATATTCCTGAAGTGTTCATCATTCTTGCATCAATTCTAAGCCTCAAATCTCACCAAAACATCCTCTCCTCAAAGTCATTTAAATCACACAAAATCAGTCATAAACAAGAGTTGGAGTAGAGGTCATCTGGGGTCCAAATTCCTCTCCATTTGCTTACTTGCAAAAGCAGATGACAGGCTGTTTTCAAAATACAAGTTGGAATAGTCACAGAAATTCCCATTCCAAAAGAGAAAAATCAGAGAGACAAACGGGTCACAGATCAAAAGGAAGATGGAAATCTGTTAGAGAAAATTCCATTTGATTCTATAACTGTAGAATAGTCCTCTTTGGCTCCATCCTTTTGGCCCACAGAGGTGAAAACCTCACCTCTTTGCTAAGTGAAAGTGGAAGTGTTAGCCACTCAGTTGTGTCCAACTCTTTGCAACACCATGAACTATAGCCTCTGCCCATGGAATTCTCCAAGCAAAAATACTGGAGTGGGTAGCCACTCCCTTCTCCAGGGGATCTTCCCGACCCAGGGATCAAACCTGGGTCTTCCACATTGCAGGCAGATTCTATACCGTCTGAGCCAGTGAAACCCAGTGGCCGGAGAGCCTTCTTCATTTCCTCTCATCTCTGTCCCCTTCTGCACAAGCCGGCAGTGTTTCTCCCTAGGTAGCTGATTGGATCTATAAGTCACATGCATTGTCGCTTTAGCAAATGGTTGTCTGGTCACACTCGTGGTGCTCTCTAAAACACACTTTTTCATTTTTTTGCAATATGCATAAGCTAGAAATTTTCCAATTTCTGATTGCATTTTGCTTAACTATAGCTTGTCTCATGGATCTCTTTCCTCTTACATTTCACTGTAAGTAGCAAGGAGAAACTAAGCTGTGCCTTCACCAGTTTGCTTAGAAGTCTCAGCTAAGCATCCAAGTTCATTACTCACGGTTCTACCTTCCATCCAACAGAACACAGTCAGCCAGGTTCTCTGCCGTTTTATCACAAGGGTCACCTTTCTTTCAGCTTCCAATAATGTGTTCCTCATTCCCATCTGAGACTTCACCAGAAGTACCTTTAACATTCACATTTCTGCCAACTGTCTTCTCAGGGCAATCTAGGACTATTCTCTCAAATAGCTCAAAACTCTGTCAGCTTCTGCCTTTTGCTCCATTCCAGTATCACTTGCACATTTTAGGGTATTTGTTACCGCAGTACCCCACTTTCCAGGAATCCAGATTCGTTTCCTGAGGGTTCACCTAACCAAGCGCCATAAACTGAGCAGTTTATGCAACAGGAATATATTGTCTCAAAGTTCTGAGGCTGGAAGTCAGAGACCAAAGTGTTGGTAGGGCTGGTTCCTCCTGAGCGTTGCTGGGGAGAATCTGTTCAAGCCTCTCTCCTAGCATCCGGTGGCCTCGGGCATTCTTGGCTTGTAAATGGTGCTCTTGCACATCTTTGCTTCATCTTCTTTCTCTGAGTGTCTGTGTCCAAGTTTTCCCTTTTTACAGGGACACGTATTGGATTAGGACCCACTCTAATGACCTTGTTTTAACTTGATTACCTCTGTAATCTGGGTGGCTTCTAATTCTTTGTTCAAAGTCAGCCATGTTGTGCTGGGTAACAGAAACTGTAAACAGATCTTTAATGTGGACGTTTATGTTAATCTGGTAAGGAGTTGTATCCTGTTGACAGTTTACTACACCTGTAGGCAGCAGACACTTCAAATTCCTCTACTGTCCCCACTCCTCTTTTGTCTCCCTGTGGTCTTTATACTTTCCTATATACTCTTACAGAGAGAGCCTGTGCTTTGCAAATCTTTCATATGTAACCCATTGTTATTATAGCGGAGCATTGTTGGTATGAGGGTAAGATGTGGGGAGGAGAAACATTCTGCAACCTTATGACTGAATCTCAGTCTTTTAGGGGATCATTTCACAGGTGGTGTTGTATAACTCCTAAGCTCCTCCCCTATGTGAGATAGGAAGGCTAGAAGACTTTAAGCACTTAAGTCACCCTTTAAGCGCCCTTACCGTCTGCGCCTGCAGTGGGTGAGCTGACCTCAGCTGTGTCACTCTCTCCCTGGATCCGTCTCTCTCCAGACTTCAGGGCTCCAGCTTTCTTTGCAAATGAGTTTTCTGACGAGTCAACTAAAATCTTTGAACGTCAGTTTGTTCAACCTTCTCATGTAGGGATGAGAAAGATGTCTTCCAAACTTTTTGTTTGTTTGTTTTTTATTTTTTTGATTTTTCTTATTTATTTATTTATTATTTGTTTTTTTTTTTTTACTTTACAATATTGTATAGGTTTTGCCACACGATGTCTTCCAAACTTTTTATATGAAAGAGTTGAAACCAGAAGTCTAGCCAAGTTGTCTTTGTTTTTTTTTTTTTTTTAAATCACAGGTTGTTGCCCCTTTGGCAATCCATTATAGAAATGACACTTTTCTCTGTACTTATCACAGCCTGACATTTTGTTATATAATAACTTGCTTGCTGTTGGTTATTTGTACCTCCCCTCACCACACTGGAGACTTCTGAAAGCAAAGACCACGTCTCTGGTTTTTGCTGAATCACTGTTGCATAGTGAAGAATGAATAATAAATATTTGTTAAATGGATGAATGAGATAATTAGTTATTAATTATTACATTAAAATAATAAAATTTATACATAACATACTTACACTTCATTTTAGTTTTATTTTTTCCAGTAGAAACAGAGAAAATGCTTTTCTGTCTAATTATTATAAATTCTCATTCTGCAATTTTCCCCTTGTTCTTCTGAACCATTAAATTGTTTTCTTGGGTCTTTAAGGAAACCATTGGCTCACCTGGTAAGGAAACCTCACTTCTGATGAGGTCTCAGCTTTGGAACTCAGAACAATACACAGATATGCACTTAAAGCTCAAAAAAGGATGCAGAACCGTATGCGCAGCATCAAGCCACCATCCCTAGCCCTTTAAGGTGGGTGCCTTTCTCTTACTCCATATCCTCCACTTCCTTCCCCATTATCTTAGTCAATTCAAGATGCAATAACAAAATACCACAGACTGGGTGGCTTATACATTTCTCACAATTCTGGAAGCTGGCAAGTCCAAGATCAAGGTGCTGGCAGATCAGATGTCTGGTGAAGGCCTCCTTGCTCACTTATAGACGGTTGCCTTCTCCAGTAACCTTAGGTGGCTAAGAAAGAGAGCTCTGGTAGCTTCATCTCCTTCAGTCAGTTCACTTCAGTTGCCCAGTCATGTCTTTCATCTCCTTATAAGGCCACAGTCTCATGCTATAGACTGAATGTTTCAGTCGTGTCCGCCTCTTTGCAACCCCATAGACTGTAGCACCCCAGGCTTCCCTGTCCATCACCAACTCCCAGAACTTACTCAAACTCATGTCCATCGAGTCAGTGATGCCATCCAACCATCTCATCCTCTGTCAGCCCCTTCTCCTCCCACCTTCAATTTTTCCCAGCATCAGGGTCTTTTCAAATGAATCAGTTCTTCACATCAGGTGGCCAAAGTTTTGGAGTTTCAGCTTCAGCATCAGTCCTTCCAAAGAATATTCAGGACTGATTTCCTTTAGGATTGGCTGGTTGGATCTCATTGCAGTCCAAGGGACTCTCAAGAGTCTTCTCCAGCACCACAGTTCAAAAGCTGTACTGGCACAAAGACAGAAATATAGATCAATGGAACAAAATAGAAAGCCCAGAGATAAATCCACACACCTATGGACATCTTATCTTTGACAAAGGAGGAAAGAATATACAGTGGAGAAAAGAGAATCTCTTTAAAAAGTGGTGCTGGGAAAACTGGTCAACCACTTGTAAAAGAATGAAACTAGATCACTTTCTAACACCATACACAAAAATAAACTCAAAATGGATTAATCATCTAAACGTAAGACCAGAAACTATAAAACTCCTAGAGGAGAACATAGGCAAAACACTCTCCTACATAAATCACAGCAGAATTATCTATGACCCACCTCCCAGAATATTGAAAATAAAAGCAAAAATAAACAATGGAACCTAGTTAAAATTAAAAGCTTCTGCACAACAAAGGAAACTATAAGCAAGGTGAAAAGACAGCCTTCTGAATGGGAGAAAATAATAGCAAATGAAGCAACTGACAAACAACTAATCTCAAAAATATACAAGCAGCTTATGCAGCTCAACTCCAGAAAAATAAATGACCCAATCAAAAAATGGGCCAAAGAACTAAATAGACATTTCTCCAAGGAAGACATACAAATGGCTAACAAACACATGAAAAGATGCTCAACATCACTCATTATCAGAGAAATGCAAATCAAAACCACAATGAGGTACCATTTCACACCAGTCAGAATGGCTGTGATCCAAAAGTCAACAAGCAATAAATGCTGGAGAGGGTGTGGACAAAAGGGAACCCTCTTACACTGTTGGTGGGAATGCAAACTAGTACAGCCACTATGGAGAACAGTGTGGAGATTCCCTAAAAAATTGCAAATAGAACTGCCTTATGACCCAGCAATCCCACTGTTGGGCATACACACTGAGGAAACCAGAATTGAAAGACACACGTGTACCCCAATGTTCATCACAGCACTGCTTATAATAGCCAGGACATGGAAGCAACCTAGATGTCCATCAGCAGATGAATGGATAAGAAAGCTGTGGTACATATACACAATGGAGTATTACTCAGCCATTAAAAAGAATACATTTGAATCAGTTCTAATGAGGTGGATGAAACTGGAGCCTATTATACGGAGTGAAGCAAGCCAGAAAGAAAAACACCAATACAGTATACTAACACATATATATGGAATTTAGAAAGATGGTAATGATAACCCTGTATGTGAGACAGCAAAAGAGACACAGATGTATAGAACAGCCTTCTGGACTCTGTTGGAGAAGGAGAGGGTGGGATGATTTAGGAGAATGGCATTGAAACATGTATAATGTCATATATGAAATGAATCACCAGTCCAGGTTCTATGCATGATACTGGATGCTTGGGGCTGGTGTGCTGGGATGACCCAGAGGGATGGTACAGGGAGGAGGAGAGGGGTTCAGGATGAGGAACACGTGTATACCTGTGGTGGATTCATGTTGATGTATGGCAAAACCAATACAATATTGTAAAGTACTTAACCTCCAATTAAAATAAATAAATTTGTATTTAAAAAAAGAAAATTAAAAATTTTTTAAAAGCATCAATTCTTCAGCACTCAGCTTTCTTTATAGTCCAACTCTCGCATCCATACATGACTACTGGAAAAAACCATAGCTTTGGCTAGACAGACCTTTGTTGGCTAAGTAATGTCTCTGCTTTTTAATATGCTGTCTAGATTGATCATAGCTTTTTCTTCATCTATTTGCCATGAAGTGATGGGACCGGATGCCATGATCTTAGTTTTCTGAATGTTGAGTTTTAAGCCAACTTTTTCACTCTCCTCTTTCACTTTCATCAAGAGGCTCTTTACTTCTTCTTCACTTTCTGCCATAAGGGTGGTGTCATCTGCATATCTGAAGTTATTGATATTTCTCTCAGCAATCTTAATTCCAGCTTGGGCTTCATCCAGCTGGGCATTTCACATGATGTACTCTGCATATAAGTTAAATAAGCAGGGTACAATATATAGCCTTGATGTACTCCTTTTCCTATTTGGAACCAGTCTGTTGTTCCATGTCCAGTTCTAACTGTTGCTTCTTGACCTGCATACAGATTTCTCAGAAAGCAGGTCAGGTGGTCTGGTATTCCCATCTCTTTCAGAATTTTCCATAGTTTGTTGTGATCCACACAGTCAAATGTTTGCATCCCCCCAAATTCATATGTTGAAATCTAATCCCCAAGGTAATGGTAATTGGAGGTGGGGCCTTTGGGAGGTGATTGGGTCATCAGTGTGGAGCCCTCATGAGTGGGATTATCACCCTTATGAAAAAGGCACCAGAAAACTTTCTCATCCCTTCTGCCAAATGCAATTGCAAACAATTCTGTATGAACAGAGATCTCACCAGACACTGAATCTGCCAGCACCTTGATCTTGGACTTCCCATAAGCCCACCCAGTCTATAGTATTCTGATAGCAGCCCGAGTAGATTCATACATCCATCACTGAGACTCCACCCCCTGGATGAAGTCACAAAAGTGGAGCCGCCGTGATGGATGTGGAGGTGATTGGGTCATCAGTGTGGAGCCCTCATGAGTGGGATTATCACCCTTATGAAAAAGGCACCAGAAAACTTTCTCATCCCTTCTGCCAAATGCAATTGCAAACAATTCTGTATGAACAGAGATCTCACCAGACACTGAATCTGCCAGCACCTTGATCTTGGACTTCCCATAAGCCCACCCAGTCTATAGTATTCTGATAGCAGCCCGAGTAGATTCATACATCCATCACTGAGACTCCACCCCCTGGATGAAGTCACAAAAGTGGAGCCGCCGTGATGGATGAGCTTAGGAGGGACACATATGTTTAGTTCATCGCACCCATAATCTGTGTCCACATTACCCCAGAGATTTCTCCTTTCCTTGAACTCACCATTCTCTTTTGTGTCTCCAACTGTTGTTCCTTCCATGTAGAACCCTTCTCAAACAGGCAAATCACTGTTTAGCCTTCCAAATCCAGATCAAATACCACTTGAACAGTAACAATGCAGCCTTTCTGAGCCTCTGAGGGAAAACTAGTCACCCCCTAATCTGTACCCTGCAACCTGTGAGCACACATCTCACAATGCAGAACTGGAATTCTCTTTCGCTTCTACCCCATCAGGACCTCTGAGAGCAGAAACTGACTAACTCCTCTTTGCATCCCTAGGGTGTCTCAGTCAGATCAAAGTTGAAATCAGACCTCAAGGATCTCTTCCCCATTTTCCTGGATTATTTTCTTCTGCTGATCATTTCTTTGAGGCAGAAATATTGAACTATAAATGATCGCTCTCTGTTTCCTATTATTAGGGCATCCTATGGTTATTTTTTCCCCTCTGTAATTCAGTGTGAAAACCTTCCCACCCTGCAAAACTCTGTCCTTCTGAGTTTCTGCTTTGCTGCATTGACATGTATTATTCAAACATTTCTGAAAACATGTTCTTATGCTTGTTTTTGCTCCCATCAACCAGACAGCATGTTTTGGCTGAGAAACTAAATTTAGTTTCTTCTGTAGAAGTTTAAGTGCCATTTAGAACAACTGCACAGCTAATGTATGGTGGCAGTTCCAGCCTCATGTAGAATTTGCCAGCTCAGCAATGTGGAAGATGAATGTGTCAGCCAATTACTCCCTAAATCCCATTCAAATGCACTCATCACTTGGTCCTTGGTCTTCTGCAAAATACTTGGCATTATTTTTTCTGTAAGAATGGATTCCCAAAGAGAGAATGAGTAGGAGGTAGAAATCTCAAGTCAGTCCTTTAGTTCCCAGATGTGTAAGAGATGTGTATATTTTCTATAATGTGATTTAATTTCTGACTCTTAAAATTCCACTCTGATTGACTAGGAGAAAACTTCACTTCAGCCTGTGTTGTGGCTCCCAAGCATGTAGATGGGGTTGAGCCACAATTCTTGGATTTTATACAGGAGTGTTTTTCAAGAAGTCTTCTTGTGGTAAGGTTAGGGTGGGTGAGAGACAATGCAACCTGCCCCTGGCCAGAGGTCTCTGCAGCCTAATGTTGCTGCTGCTGCTGCTGCTAAGTCACTTCAGTCATGTCCGACTCTGTGCAACCCCATAAGCAGCAGCCCACCAGGCTCCCCCATCCCTGGGATTCTCCAGGCGAGAACACTGGAGTGGGTTGCCGTTTCCTTCTCCAATGCTTGAAAGTGAAGAGTGAAAGTGAAGTCACTCAATCGGGTCCGACACTCAGCGACCCCATGGACCGCGGCCCACCAGGCTCCTCCATCCATGGGATTTTCCAGGCAAGAGTACTGGAGTGGGGTGCCATTGCCTTCTCCACAGCCTAATGTTGGGTGATACTTAATTCTTACCCACATAGTCTATCAGATCTGGTGGCCTCTAGCTCTTTGGTTTCATTCTTATGCTGGGGATCTTTTGCAAGGCTCTCTGTTTTTTCCTGTGGCCATTTGTCCAGGGTCTTCATGCCTTCCTACAGTGACAGTTCAAGTGATGCTCAAATCCCTTGACTGTGATGCACAGATTTCTCCCTCCCTTCCCAAGCCCAGGGATATCTTTCTCTACTCTGAGATGAAGGAAGCCTTGATGTCGTGCCTTCTTTGATCAAGGAAGTATCCTCCTCTTCGGTTCTTCTACAAAACTCTCCTAGATGTTTTAAAAGTCCTACCATTGATCACAGTAAGAAAGCAACCTTATAGGCTAGTTTTTATGATCGACCCAGACACATACCATCCCTGAGGCAATGAGTCAGCATAGAATGACCCTTCGCCTGAATAAGAGAAAAAAAGAGAGTACATGCAGGGAGAAAATAATGTAAATTCATATTTTGAAAGTGTCCACCCAGAGTCAGGTCAAGGGGGAAAGAGATGCTTTCTCATCTTAACTTCAGTAATATATTAGATCAAACACTTCTGCCAGTGGGTATGCTTTCTTTTTTTTTTTTTTAATTAATTTTTATTTTTTTAGTTTGTTTTGCTTTACAATACTGTATTCGTTTTGCTACACATTGACAAGAATCAGCCACGAGTGTACATGTGCTCCCAATCCTGACCCCCACCTCCCCCCTCCCGCCCCACACCCTCNGTCCTGGCGGTGTCTTATGTTCGAGCTTTTCGCGTGGTAACTGTCCCACAGTCTGGTGTGCTAGCCTGAGTTAGTTCGCTCCGGTTACGCGCGGGCGTTCCGCCCGATTCTTAAGAAGCGCCACCACCCACGTCTCCCGCGCCTCCCGCGCCTCCTTGCCCAGCCCCCACTTGCTAGTGGCGGGTGCAGGCGTCTGCTCTGCCTCTCCGCCGCCGGGGGAATCACCGCCGGCTCGTAACCTGCTGGTCTCAGTCACCATTCATTTTTCCTCCCTGCCATGTGCCTTCAAGACTCGCCACAGATTCGGCAGTGAGAGTGCTTCCCAGCGTTTGGAAACTTCTCTCCCTTTAAAACTCTTTTCCCGGGACAGGACTCCCTTCCCGGGACGGAGCTCCCTCCCCACCTCCTTTGTTTCTCTTTTCGTCTTCTGTGTTTTTCCTACCTGTTTTTGAAGACAATGTTCTGCTTTTCTGGATGTCTTATGTCCTCTGCTCACATTCAGAAGCTGCCCTGTAGAATTTACCCAGCGTTGAGATGTTCTTTTGATGAATTTGTGCGGGAGAAAGTGGTCTCTCCATCCTATTCCTCCGCCATCTTAGGCGCCCCCCCTGGGTATGCTTTCTTTATGTTTGTATGTCCAGGTATGATGCCAGTAATTTTGGTTAATGCTCAATAATTCCTTATGTGAAACAGAGACATCTGTGGCGTAGTTATCATCGTAGCACAGAGATGCTGAAGAGGGACTGCCAAGTCCTAGGCTGTGTACTTAATGTTATGGTAAACTTGCTGGTTACCCTCCAAAGACTTCCTCCAACAGATGCTTTGCTGGACTGTGCACGAGCGGCCCATGTCTCCCGCTCTGTCACTACAATGGGGCATCATGTTTGCAAGTGGGTTGGGACAGGAAAACTTTAAGATGATGATTCTCAACATAAGAAATATAAACGACTCACAGCCATTGGCTTTGAAGAAGTAAGACAGGCTTACAGTTAGCTAAAACGGATGTTTGGAGTTGAAGGAAAGTTGTTAATTTCACACACACACAACACACACACACACACACAAAGATAGAGAAGCATAGCAGACTGTTAAGTGGAGTTTTAAAAATCTTAACTCAGAATTTCAGCTAAACCTCAGAGCTTAGAGAAAGGCCAGGTAAGTACCTTGCTTTCTAAAGAGAGATGACCACAACTCAACTTTTCAGTGACCAGAAATAAAAGAGTTAGAGAGTCAATGGAGAGGATTCTTTGAATTTAGGTGAAGAGGACAGCAAAGTAAGACAGAGATGATGATTGCCAGAAGGAAACCTAGCACCTCATTTCCAACTGGACCTTTGCTCAATTACAGAATATCCCAGGGCCAGACGGTTGCCTAGGAGACTGCTGAAGGGAAACTGACCTGTGTTCTCCGAAACTGGTGGCTCCAGGGACCAGTGTCAAACATTCACCTAGGTGAGTCTCAAGGCAGTAGGCTGCAGGATTTTCCCTTCTCAGAGAACTGGGAGAGAACATATCAAAGAAGGAAGCTACAAGTCCACTCTCTGTTGGAGCAAAGGGTTGTAAGTTTCCATGGACCAGGAGGAAAGCTCAGTTATTAGTTCTTAAAAAGACTATCACCTTTCAAACTGAGTATCAGTGGAGGGGTCCCTAGCGGGAAGGCTAGGGGAATCTCTAAGGCAAAAGACTACAGATGTTTTCAAAGAGCCCAGAAGTCATTGTGTGTGCGTGTTAGCGAGAGCATGGCAGAAGACATGGGTCCACCTTGAGAACTCCAGGGAGCACCAGTCAACCAAACACAACTTCACCCCATTCCTTCTGTTCCTTTCTCCCAGTCATCTCCCAGAGGGCTCCCAAAACACGGCTACTGAAAGACCGAGTCCTGGATTAGGCTGCAAACTGGATAGAATATTGAATCTTGATTTTGATAGTATGAAATGTTAGAATACCTGAAAATTAGACACATAGATCTAAAACAAATTAGAAAAGCTGAGACTACATGAGGTCTGGATGGGAGAAAAAAAAAAAAAAAAGGTATTTCCTGATGGCAGATTTTCCAATTCAGCCTATGGAATGTCCAGTTTTGGAAGATGACAGAGAAGAAGCACGGTTAGAGATATGGTTATACTGAATGGACACACACTCTGCTGAGGAGTGCCATTACTTGGGCTGGGAGCCATATAACCTGAGCTAGTCACTGCTGCAGCCATTGTGACATAATAAGAGATACATATTTGATCTTTGTCCCTGGTTCCTGATGCAGAGTTTTCAAAACGCTTGAGACTCCCTGGGTGATAGGAGCATCTTTTATTCTAATCAGATGACTCTTGATGACCTAAAAACTTCAGAATGGTTCCAAAATCTTTCAGAGAAGACCAGTCCCTGACTGGAAATGTAGAACTTTCAGCCCCACTCCCCATCTTTCCAGGAGAAGAAGTGGGGGAGACTGAGTTAATGATCGATCATGACTTTGAGATGAAGTCTCCAGAAAAAGCCCTAAACTACGAGGTTCAGAAAGCTTCCAGATTGGTGACCACAGTCACGTGTCAGGAGTGGCACACCCCAAATCTACCTCAACTCTGCATTCAGGACTGTTCTGGGTTTTCTTTACCTGGCTGTTCACCTGTTCTTTTGTAAAATCCTTTATAAGAAACTAGTAAATGTAGGTTAATGTTCCCCTGAGCCTTGTGAGCCATTCCAGCAAATTATTGAATCTGAATCCTTAACTTTGTAGCCAAGTTGGAAAGAAGTGTGGGTAACATGGGGACAAAGTGCTTGTGACTGGCATCTGAAATGGGGCAGTCTTGTGGAACTGAACTGTGCAGCCCGACAGTGTAGAATTGAATTAAATTACTGGACACCTAGTTGGTGTCCAAAAATTTGGAAAATTGGTTGGTGTGGGGAAAAACCTTTCACCCATTTGGTGTCAGAAGAGTTGTGAATAGAGAAGCAGATTGCCTTTAGTTATCTTCCTTCTTTACTGTGTTCCCACTCCACTCCACCAGCAAAATCCAGTCACCAAGTCCTATCAGAATACTTTCAAAGGCTAGGTTTCCATCTTCCCCTCTAATTTCCACTACTATTACTAGGAAGCAAACTCTTATTCATACTTCAACACCCACTCTGTAAGAGTCATATCTGAAGCCTTCATAGAGTCCTCTAAGGTCATTTTCTATATTTGCATAGTATCTTGTATAAAGTTCTTTTCAGTGTAAAACACATTTTACAGTAATTTACCTGTGTTTCTGATGACTCTTATACTGTGAGTTCCTTGAGGGCAAGGAGTATGGTCAATCTGTTTCTCTAGCATTTGGTGCAGAGCCTGGAGATGGACAGGGAGGCCTGGCATGCTGCAATCCATGGGGTTGCAAAGAGTTGGATATGACTGAGCAACTGAACTGAACTGAACTGGCAGAGACATCTAAATGAATAAATCAGTGAATGACATAGTATTTTTTGGAACAGTATCACCATCTATTATTTCAGCTTCCTCAAGATCATTTCCCCAGCTAATTCCTGAATACTGAAGCTCTATCATTGAAGCAGTGGTCTCATTCCTAAGTCAGATGTGGAAGTTACTGTGATATTGAGGAAAGCCAAGACCAGGCATTTGACTTAATTCTAACTCAGGAAGTAGCTTGTTTATATGCACTATTAGAGAACAGAGATTGCAGGTGAGAACTCCAGGTATGTTTGTTTCTCTGAGGGCTCTGGGAGATTTTCATATGCCAAGAGCAAGTCTCTTGTGTGTTCGCTGGCTCTTGATGAATGATGAGACTAGCTCACACTTGCAGCTTGGATAGCAACTAGGACAAGGGGCTGAGAGGGAGTGGCCACTCACAACCCTCCCTGGGAAGAATGGACTGCCATCAGTGAAATATCCACAGCATTATTTGCATTGGGGAAATCTGAATGATTTTATGGAGTAATCCAAAAATAAGTGGGTTGTGGCATTCTTTATTCTCAAACATAGATTATTTCCATTGCTTGAGTCCCAGATGGGTCACAATCACTCTTTCAACATCTAAATATCTGTCATGTCAATAAATAAATGCATATGTAAATAAGTAAGATAAAGATTAAAATGTGATGTGGTTTTAGGTAGTTGGCTGTCAAGAAATTAGACACAAGAGGTATGCACCCGTCTTGCTAGATGCATCTTTGACAGTAAAAGTTGCTCAGTCATGTCCAACTCTTTGGGACCCCATGGACTATACAGTCCATGGAATTCTCCAGGCCAGAATACTGGAGTAGGTAGCCTTTCCCTTCTCCAGGGGATCTTCCCAACTCAGGGATCGAACCCAGGTCTCCCAGGTTGCAGGCAGATTCTTTACCAGCTGAGCCACAAGGGAAGCCCCAAGATGCATCTTGAGATGCCTATATAAAGAGTTTGAGGTTGCCCCAGGACCTGAGAGGATATCTCAGGGCACAGCATCCTCCCTTTGCATCAGAGAGACCTCAGTTTGAATAGTGATCCTCTAGGCTTTGCCATGTGGGACAAGTCACTAAACCTCTCTGAATCCAGTTTTTCATCTGTAGTCCAGGGATGATAATACCCCCCCCCCCCTTGCAGGACTGTTCACAGTATTAAAGGCAATGTGTGCAAAGTGCCCTGTGCCACACCCAGAGCATGGAGAGATACTGTCTGCACTCTACTACCGGCTTAGTACAAGTACATGCTGGGCACCACGCTTGTTGCATTCTGTGTTTTATCTCATTTAAAAAGAATCAGAACCACCCAAGAATGTACATAGGCACACATAAGTGAGAGAAGTACTACATCTAGGAATCTGTCCAAAGGAAATAAAAAGTGTGCACAGACTTTAGTTAAAAGAGAAAGAATGAGATAGAGATCACTTCAAAATTATTTAGTTAAAAAATCAGAAATAATCAATGTATTACAATAAAGAGAATGATTAAACAGATTATTGTATAATGCTTCACAAAAATCAGGCACAGATAAACACATAGTAATGTTAAATTTTTTTAATTGATTTAAAATTTTGTACAAAATCAATGACTTTGTTTAAATGAACAGGTGTATGAATGAAATAACACATGGGCAGTGCTAATGATAAAGGCTTTGACTGTGTGGATCACGACAAACTGTGGAATATTCTTAATGAGATGAGAATACAGACCACATTACCTGCCTCCTGAGAAACCTGTATGCAGGCCAAGAAGAAACAGTTAGAATTGGACATGGAACAACAGACTGAGTTCCAAACTGGGAAATGAGAACGTCAAGGCTGTCTATTGTCACCCTGCTTATTGAACTTATATGCAGAGTACATCATAAGAAACGCTGGGCTGGATGAAGCACAAGCTGGAATCAAGATTGCTGGAAGAAATATCAACGGCCTCAGATATGCAGATGATACCACTTTAATGGCAGAAAATGAAAAGGAACTAAAGAGCCTCTTGATAAAGGTGAAAGAGGAGAGTGGAAAAGCTGACTTAAAACTCCGCATTCAAAAAGTGAAGATCATGGCATCTGATCCTATCACTTCATGACAAACAGATGGGGGAAATGTGGAAATAGTGCCAGATTTCATTTTCTTGACTCCAATATCAATGCGGATAATGACTGCTGCCACAGAATTTTTAAAATAGCAATGAAAAATAGCTATGACAAACCTATACAGTGTATTAAAAAAGCAGAGATATCACTTTTCTGACAAAGGTGCATATAGTCAAAGCTATGGTGTTTCCAGTAGTCATGGATGGATGTGAGAGTTGGACCATAAAGAAGGCTGAGCACTGAAGAGTTGATGCTTTCAAACTGTGGTGTTGGAGAACACTCTTGAGAGTTCCTTGGACAGCAAGGAGAGCAAACCAGGCCATCCTAAAGAGTATCAACCCTGAATATTCTTTGGAAGAACTGCTGTTGAAGCTGAAGCTCCAATACTTTGGCCACCTGACTGGAAGAGCTGACTCACTGGAAAAGGCCCTGATGCTGGGAACGATTGAAGGCAGGAGAAGGGGACAGCAGAGGATGAGATGGTTGGATGGCATCACTGACTCAATGGACATGAGTTTGAGCAAACTTGGGGAGATAGTAAAGGACAGAGAAACCTGGCGTGCTGCAGTCCATGGGGTCGCAGAGAGTCAGACATGACTTGGTGACCAAACAGCAGCTGCAACAACAAAGTGCACATGTGATTACATAAGGATTTATGTAAAATTGGTCATTTCTCTCTCTCTCTTTGTCAATTTCCACATTTTAAGTTTATTTCCAGTGACAGTTTGCTCTTAGGTGACTTTAAAAAAACGTAACAAAAACATCAGTGAAATTTTAAAATGAAAGTGGGCACATTCACATCTTTCTGATGGTTTTATCTAGTATGAGGTGAAATCATTTCATAGGCAGAACCTTCCTTTGAATTTTATATTTATTAAGCAGGTTGAAAAGAGCACTCCGGTGAGGCCAGGTAGCTGCCGTTAACCTCATTTTAGTACCAAGTGTCCTGAGAGAGGCAGGGAGTCTGCATTTAGCCCATGTTTAACCAGCGGGACATTGGATCTACTTCACTGCCAGCCTACCTGCCAGGCATTGTGAGGAAAATTACAAAGAAGACAAGATACAGTTTTCAGGTTAATCAGTTCCCAAAGAATTTGGGTGTTAGAGGTCTGTACCCAACTGTCTGCCTTCTTCCTCCTCCCAGTGGAAGACCCGGTTGTCATGTTGTCCCATCTCATCTGTGACAGGAACTTAAGGGATGAGGAGAGGTGAGTAAGGGATATTCTGGACAGGATCAAATATTTCAAGAGATACTGAGTGCCTGGCTCAGAGATGGAGGGATCCTCTCACTCTGCCTGGGAATACTAATTCTCTCTTAATGAAAAAATATATATTTCATATTTTAAAAGCTATGAAATATATCACATTTGCATATGAATGGAATTCTAGTGTACGTATTCTATGACTTACTTTCGTGATCACCCATGCAAATGCCAGTAGCTATAATTCATTCTTTTTCACAGCTACATTCTATTCCAGTGTGTGTCTAAACCATAATTTATCTCTTTTATTTTTGAGGATTTTTTTTTTTTACAAATTATTTTCTATTACATGAAATGCTGTTATGAACTGGTACACAGGTAAGAATATATTGAAAATGTATAAATAAAATTAAAAGATTTATAAGATAAATAACTCTTCAAAATGACTAGATAACACTAATCATTCTCCAGAATGGTTTGATTAATTTACACAGTTTTTAGCCTTTTAAGACAGTTCTGACTTCCCCTTGTTATTTACTTCTTAACTTTGGTATTCCCAGACTTTATACTTTAAAAAATTTTTGCCAGTGTTGAGGCAGTGCTTGTAATTGGCACTTTATTTCTGCTGGCTAAGCATCTTTTCACATGTTTACAGATCATTTGTGTTTACTGTTCTGTGAAATACTTTTCAAATCCTTGCCTCTATTTTTCTATTGGGTTCTTTGTCATTTTCTTATTGGTTCATGAACATCAGTTCTCAATTTTGATGAAGATGATAATGACCTATATATATATATCCTAATGCCAGTATAAGCTGTCTTAATGCTATAGTTTCATAGTAAGTCTTGAGATAGTGCAAATTCTCTATATCCTTCTTTAAGATTATCTTGCTAATCTCTTTGATTTCCATGAAAAAATAAAGAATTAGCCTATCACTTTTTGAAAGAAAGGAAATAAAAATGACTGCTAGCACTCATGAGCATTTATCTCAGAGAAATAAAGACTTAGACTCACACAAAAACTTATACATGAGTGTTCCTAGCAACTTTATTTCTAATAGTTGAAAGCTGAAAACAATAAATTCAGTTCAGTCGCTCAGTTGTGTCCAACTCTGTGCAACCCCATGAACCACAGCACATCAGGCCTCCCTGTCCATCACCAACTGCCAGAGTTCACCCAAACCCATCTCCATTGAGTCGGTGATGCCATCCAACCCTCTCATCCTCTGTCTTCCCATTCTCCTCCTGCCCTCAATCTTTCCCAGCATCAGGAACTTTTCAAATAAGTCAGCTCTTCGCATGAGGTGGCCAAAGTATTGGAGTTTCAGCTTCAGCATCAGTCCTTCCAATGAACACCCAGGGCTGATCTCCTTTAGGATGTACTGGCTCAATCTCCTTGCATTCACGGGACTCTCAAGAGTCTTCTCCAACACCACAGTTCAAAAGCATCAATTCTTCAGTGCTCAGCTCTCTTTATAGTCAACTCTCACATCCATACATGGCCACTGGAAAAACCATAGCCTTAACTAGATGGACTTTTGTTGGCAAAGTAATATCTGCTTTTTAATATGCTGTCTAGGTTGCTCATAACTTTCCTTCCAAGGAGTAAGCATCTTTTAATTTCATGGCTGCAGTCACCATCTGCAGTGATTTTGGAGCCTCAAAAAATAAAGTGAGCCACTGTTTCCACTGTTTCCCCATCTATTTGCTATCAGGTGATGGGATCAGATGCCATGATCTTAGTTTTCTGAATGCTGAGTTTTAAGCCAACTTTTTCGCTCTCCTCTTTCACTTTCATCAAGAGGTTCTTTAGTTCTTCTTCACTTTCTGCCATAAGGGTGATGTCATCTGCATATCTGAGGTTATTGATATTTCTCCCAGCATTCTTGATTCCAGCTTGTGCTTCCTCCAGCCCAGCGTTTCTCATGATGTATTCTGCATAGAAGTTCAATAAGCAGGGTGACAATAGACAGCCTTGATGTACTCCTTTTCCTATTTGGAACCAGTCTGTTGTTCCATGTCCAGTTCTAACTGTTGCTTCCTGACCTGCATACCGGTTTCTCAAGAGGCAGGTCAGGTGGTCTGGTATTCCCATCTCTCTCAGAATTTTCCAGAGTTTATTGTGATCCACAGTTGCCCTTCAATCAGTAAACAGTTAAGTAAACTGGTAATCCATACATGGAATACTAGATACAGTAAAAGGAAATAATAAATTACTAATAACACTCACCTTCAATGAATCTCAAGGGAATTGTGCTGAGTGAAAAAAAGCCAATATCAGAAGGCTGCATACTGTATGGCCTCATTTCTATAACACCCTTGAAATGATCAAATGATAGAAGTCTAAAATAATTTAGTGGTAGCCAGGGCTTATAGATCACAGCCTTGTCATGGTGAAGGCACTTGCACAACTCGATGAGGGTATGAGTTATGCCCTGCATACCATTCCGTGCAAAATAAACAGATCTTAATAAAAAGTTCTTAAATTAGACATGGTCAAGGAATGGCCAGAGTAAATGCAGAAATCATAGGAATCAGTGACCTAAAGTGGATGGAGTGGGGGGATTTAATTGAGATGACCACTATATCAACTACTATGGGCAAGAATCCCTAGAAGAAATGGAGTAGCACTCATAGTCAACAAAACAGTCCAAAATGCAGCACTTGGGCGCAATCTCAAAAATGACAGAATGATCTTGGTTCTTTTCCAAGGCAAACCATTCAACATCACAGTAATCCAGGTCTATGCCCCAACCGCTAAAGAAGCTGAAGTTGATCAGTTCTATGATGACCTACAAGACCTTCTAGAAGTAACACCAAAAAAAAGATGTCCTTTTCATCATAGAGGACTGGAATGCAAAAATAAGAAGTCAAGAGGTATCTGGAGTAACAGGCAACAAGAACACAAGAGATGACTCTACACATGTATGTCACCAGATGGTCAATAGCAAAATCAGATTGATTATATTCTTTGCAGCTCAAGATGGAGAAGCTCTATACAGTGGCAAAAACAACACACGGAGCTGACTGTGGCTCAGACCATCAGTTCCTTTTTGCAAAATTCAGGCTCAAATTGAAGAAAGTAGGGAAAACCACTAGGCTATTCAGGTGTGACCTAAATCGAATCCCTTATGATTATACAGTGGAGGGGACAAATAGATTCAAGGGATTAGACTTGATAGAGTGCCTGAAGAACTATGAACATCACGGGACTCTCAAGAGTCTTCTCCAACACCACAGTTCAAAAGCATCAATTCTTCAGTGCTCAGCTCTCTTTATAGTCCAACTCTCACATCCATACATGGCCACTGGAAAAACCATAGCCTTAACTAGATGGACTTTTGTTGGCAAAGTAATATCTGCTTTTTAATATGCTGTCTAGGTTGCTCATAACTTTCCTTCCAAGGAGTAAGCATCTTTTAATTTCATGGCTGCAGTCACCATCTGCAGTGATTTTGGAGCCTCAAAAAATAAAGTGAGCCACTGTTTCCACTGTTTCCCCATCTATTTGCTATCAGGTGATGGGATCAGATGCCATGATCTTAGTTTTCTGAATGCTGAGTTTTAAGCCAACTTTTTCGCTCTCCTCTTTCACTTTCATCAAGAGGTTCTTTAGTTCTTCTTCACTTTCTGCCATAAGGGTGATGTCATCTGCATATCTGAGGTTATTGATATTTCTCCCAGCATTCTTGATTCCAGCTTGTGCTTCCTCCAGCCCAGCGTTTCTCATGATGTACTCTGCATAGAAGTTCAATAAGCAGGGTGACAATAGACAGCCTTGATGTACTCCTTTTCCTATTTGGAACCAGTCTGTTGTTCCATGTCCAGTTCTAACTGTTGCTTCCTGACCTGCATACCGGTTTCTCAAGAGGCAGGTCAGGTGGTCTGGTATTCCCATCTCTCTCAGAATTTTCCAGAGTTTATTGTGATCCACAGTTGCCCTTCAATCAGTAAACAGTTAAGTAAACTGGTAATCCATACATGGAATACTAGATACAGTAAAAGGAAATAATAAATTACTAATAACACTCACCTTCAATGAATCTCAAGGGAATTGTGCTGAGTGAAAAAAAGCCAATATCAGAAGGCTGCATACTGTATGGCCTCATTTCTATAACACCCTTGAAATGATCAAATGATAGAAGTCTAAAATAATTTAGTGGTAGCCAGGGCTTATAGATCACAGCCTTGTCATGGTGAAGGCACTTGCACAACTCGATGAGGGTTGAGTTATGCCCTGCATACCATTCCGTGCAAAATAAACAGATCTTAATAAAAAGTTCTTAAATTAGACATGGTCAAGGAGATGGCCAGAGTAAATGCAGAAATCATAGGAATCAGTGACCTAAAGTGGATGGAGTGGGGGGATTTAATTGAGATGACCACTATATCAACTACTATGGGCAAGAATCCCTAGAAGAAATGGAGTAGCACTCATAGTCAACAAAACAGTCCAAAATGCAGCACTTGGGCGCAATCTCAAAAATGACAGAATGATCTTGGTTCTTTTCCAAGGCAAACCATTCAACATCACAGTAATCCAGGTCTATGCCCCAACCGCTAAAGAAGCTGAAGTTGATCAGTTCTATGATGACCTACAAGACCTTCTAGAAGTAACACCAAAAAAAAGATGTCCTTTTCATCATAGAGGACTGGAATGCAAAAATAAGAAGTCAAGAGGTATCTGGAGTAACAGGCAACAAGAACACAAGAGATGACTCTACACATGTATGTCACCAGATGGTCAATAGCAAAATCAGATTGATTATATTCTTTGCAGCTCAAGATGGAGAAGCTCTATACAGTGGCAAAAACAACACACGGAGCTGACTGTGGCTCAGACCATCAGTTCCTTTTTGCAAAATTCAGGCTCAAATTGAAGAAAGTAGGGAAAACCACTAGGCTATTCAGGTGTGACCTAAATCGAATCCCTTATGATTATACAGTGGAGGGGACAAATAGATTCAAGGGATTAGACTTGATAGAGTGCCTGAAGAACTATGAACGGATGTTTGTTACTTTGTATAGTAGGCAGTGATCAAAATCATCCTTAACAAAAAGAATTGCATAAGGGCAAAATGGTTGTCTAGGGAGGCCTTACAAATAGCTGTGAAAAGAAGAGAAGCTAAAGGCAAAGGAGAAAAGGAAAAAGAAACCCATTTGAATGTAGAGTTTCAAAGGATAGCAAGGAGAGATAAGAAAGCCTTCCTCAGTGTTCAATGCAAAGAAATTGAGGAAAACAATAGAGGGGAAAGACTAGAGATCTCTTCAAGAAAATGAGAGATACCAGCAAACATTTCATGTAAAAATGGTTACAATAAAGGACAGAAATGGTCTGGACCTAACAGAAGCAGAAGATATTAAGAAGAGGTGGCAAGAATACACAGAAGAACTGTACAAAAAAGGTCTTAATGATCCAGGTAACCGTGATGGTGTGATCACTCACCTAGAGCCAGACATCCTGGAGTGTGAAATCAAATGGGCCTTAGGAAGCATTACTAAGAACAAAGCTAGTGGAGGTGATGGAATTCCAGCTAAGCTATTTCAAATCCTCAAAGATGATGCTGTGAAAGTGCTGAACAAATTTTGAAGCCACAGCAATGGCCACAGGACTGGAAAAGGTCAGTTTTCATTTCATTTCCAAAGAAGGGCAATGCCAAAATCTGGACCTAACAGAAGCAGAAGATATTAAGAAGAGGTGGCAAGAATACACAGAAGAACTGTACAAAAAAGGTCTTAATGATCCAGGTAACTGTGATGGTGTGATCACTCACCTAGAGCCAGACATCCTGGAGTGTGAAATCAAATGGGCCTTAGGAAGCATTACTAAGAACAAAGCTAGTGGAGGTGATGGAATTCCAGCTAAGCTATTTCAAATCCTCAAAGATGATGCTGTGAAAGTGCTGAACAAATTTTGAAGCCACAGCAATGGCCACAGGACTGGAAAAGGTCAGTTTTCATTTCATTTCCAAAGAAGGGCAATGCCAAAGAGTGTTCAAACTACCTCACAACTATACTCATTTTACATGCTAGCAAGGTAATGCTCAAAATCCTTCAAGCTAAGCTTCAGTAGAATGTGAACTGAGAAATTCCAGCTGTACAAGCTGAGTTTAGAAAAGGCAGAGGAATCAGAGTTCAAATTGCCAATATCTGATAGGTCATAGAAAAAGCAATGGAATTCCAGAAAAACATCTACTTTTGCTTTATTGACCACACTAAAGCTTTTGACTGTGTGGATCATAACAAACTTTGGAAAATTCTTTCAGAGATGGGAATACCAGACCACCTTACCTGCCTCCTGAGCAACCTGTATGCAGGTCAAGAAGCAACATTTAGGACCAGACATGAAACAACAAACTGGTTCAAAACTTGGAAAGGCTGTATACTGTTACCCTGCTTATTTAAATTATATGCAGAGTACATCATGAGAAATGCTAGGCTGGATGAAGCACTAGCTGGAATCAAGATTGCCGTGAGAAATACCAATAACCTCAGATACACAGATGACACCACTGTAATGGCAGAAAGTGAAGAGGAACTAAAGAGTCTCTTGATGAAGGTAAAAGACGAGAGTGAAAAAGTTGACTTAGAACTCAACATTCAAAAAACTAAGATCATAGCATCTGGCCCCATCACTTCATGACAGATAGATGTGGAAAAAATTAGAAACGGTGACAGACTTTTATTTTCTTGCCATGATCTTAGTTTTTTGAATGTTGAGTTTTAAGCCAGCTTTTTCACTCTCCTCTTTCATCTTTATTTTGTATTGTGAGCATTAAGATTGGGCCTGGCCAGAGTGAGCAGTTTCACTCGGTATTTGCCATAACACAACCACTTGATTAGAGGGTTGGAAGCTTCAGTTCCATCCTCCTGACTTCCTAAGAGGAGAGAGGCAGGAGGTTGAATCAATTGCCAATGGCCAATGATTTAATCACTCATGCTGAAGGGTAGCAGAATTTGCCATTCCAAAATATGTCTCTTTGGTATACGGATTATTTTAGGCTGACAATGCTTAAGCAGACATAGGACAGGTCTTCAAACTAGATTGCTTGTGTGTGTGCTTACTCGCTCAGTTGTGTCCAACTCTTTGTGACCCCGTGGGCTGTAGCCAGCCAGACTCCTTTGTCCCTGGGATTCTCCAGGCAAGAATACTGGAGTTGGTTGCCATTCCCTTCTCCAGGGGATCTTCCCAACCCAGGAATCAAATACATATCTCCTGCATTGCAGGGTATACTTTAAGGCCTGAGCCAAGGGAAAGCCCATACCTAGGTTAATGTTACCCTTTTGTAAGATACATTTACATTTATAATAGAAATCTCCATTTGTAAGAGTGGTGTCAGTAAGATTCCCTGGAGTAGGAAATGCAACCCACTCCAGTATTTTTGCCTGGAAAATCCCATGGACAGAAGAGGCTGGTGGGCTACAGCTCATAGGGTCACAAAGAATCAAACAGAACACACACATACACATCCCTCTCTATACCAAGAACAGAAGGATGACTCTAAATCTCAAGAAACGCTTATAATTGAAGAAGGCAGGACTTAAATCTGCATGACAATCCTACCATAGTTGACTGTGCTTTTCCTGGTAACCACCCCAAAGTTGCTCCTCCCAGCCTCTGGTCTCAGGCTTGGGGTGGCTCCTCCAGGCCACTGCCCCTGGCTTCGGGCGTGGGGCCTGAGATTTAAGGGCCTAGATCTGATAAGAGTGCCTGATGAACTACGGAATGAGGTTCGTGACATTGTACAGGAGACAGGGATCAAGACCATCCCCATGGAAAAGAAATGCAAAAAAGGAAAATGGTTGTCTGGGGAGGCCTTACAAATAGCTCTGAAAAGAAGAGAAGTGAAAAGCAAAGGAGAAAAAGAAAGATATAAGTATCTGAATGCAGGGTTCCAAAGAATAGCAAGAAAAGATAAGAAAGTCTTCTTCAGCGATCAGTGCAAAGAAATAGAGGAAATGAACAGAATGGGAAAGACTAGAGATCTCTTCAAGAAAATTAGAGATACCAAGGGAACATTTCATGCAAAGATGGGCTCGATAAAGGACAGAAATAGTATGGACCTAACAGAAGCAGAAGAGATTAAGAAGAGGTGGCAAGAATACACAGAAGAACTATACAAAAAAGATCATCATGGCCTGGATAATCACAATGGTGTGATCACTCATCTAGAGCCAGACATCCTGGAATGTGAAGTCAAGTGGGCCTTAGAAAGCATCACTATGAACAAAGCTAGTGGAGGTGATGGAATTCCAGTTGAGCTGTTTCAAATCCTGAAAGATGATGCTGTGAAAGTGCTGCACTCAATATGCCAGCAAATCTGGAAAACTCAGCCGTAGCCACAGGACTGGAAAAGGTCAGTTTTCAGTCCAATTCCAAAGAAAGG
>SJXQ01005595.1:0-37436 GCA_006408695.1 Aepyceros melampus | reverse complement strand
AGATAGTATATTCAAAAGTAGAGACATGACTTTGCCGACTAAGGTCCGTCTAGTCAAGGCTATGGTTTTTCCTGTGGTCATGTATGGATGTGAGAGTTGGATGGTGAAGAAGGCTGAGTGCCGAAGAATTGATGCTTTTGAACTGTGGTGTTGGAGAAGACTCTTGAGAGTCCCTGGGACTGCAAGGAGATCCAATCAGTCCACTCTGAAGGAGATCAACCCTGGGATTTCTTTGGAAGGAATGATGCTGAAGCTGAAACTCTAGTACTTTGGCCACCTCATGCAAAGAATTGGCTCATTGGAAAAGACTTTGATGCTGGGAGAGAATGGGGGCAGGAGGAGAAGGGGACGACAGAGGATGAGATGGCTGGATGGCATCACTGACTCGATGGACATGAGTCTGAGTGAACTCCGGGAGTTGGTGATGGACAGGGAGGCCTGGTGTGCTGTGATTCACGGGGTTGCAAAGAGTCGGACATGACTGAGTGACTGAACTGAACTGAACTCCCCAAAGTTATCTCCTGTTCCCTTCCAAGTTTTCTTTTTGTTTTAGTTGAAGATTGTCAGCAAAAGATTGTTGCCTGTCATCTAGTTCTACAAGGATCAAGTCCTTAGCCATTGTAGTCACTGAACTTCAGTACATCCTGTAAATAATTTAGATTGAAAAACCAGGATGAAGCAGTCTATGTTTTAGACATATGAGCCAGGAGCTAGTTAATAAGCATATGAAAGGAAGAATTTCAATGACAGCAGACTCTTGTATCTTTATATACATAAGCACTAAAATCATTAACCTGATACATCTGGGTTTTTTTGGTGATTGATGCCCAGAATTTGACCTCTATGCACTGGTGCCAAATTGAATTTCAGAGTTTTGGGTGAAGTAGTAAAGAATAACTTTACTGATTTTCCAGGCAAAAGGGGACACAGCTGGCTCATCGTGTCCTTCAAAAACTGTGTCTTGACCTGGGGGAATTTGGTGAGGAGTTTTATAGAGATGGTTCAAGGGTGGGGTTGCTGTTCATAGCCAGGGTTCATGCAGGGCCCGCCTTCCTTGATCTGGCCTCAGGCGGCCTCCTGGTGAGCTTCTGCAGCGCCTGTAATCTGGCCTCACTTGCTCTCTTGATTCTCCTGACAACTGAATTGAGGAATTGCTTCATCAAGCAGTTGGCATCTTCCATTTGCTGAGGGAGTGTCCTGCTTGGTTTCATGATTAATAGGAATCTTTTACCAAGATCTATGCTTAACTACTTTTATTTCCCAGCTAAAAAAATTCATGTATATTCTGGCTCCTCCCCTACCTCTTGGAAGCAGTTCCTCTGAGTTACCTGAGAGGTTGTCTCCAGGGCTGTAGTCCTCAGCAAGATCTCTGAATAAAACTGAAACTCAACTTTTAAAATGTGCATTTAAAATTTCACTCAGAAAAAAAAAAAATAAAAAAAATAAAATTTCACTCAGGGTGTCACTTAAAGCGGTCGCTTGGGCCACTTGGGGAGCTATTCCGTTTTCCTGGTTGTCTTCCATGTATGTGAAGTACACATATTATTGAACTTCTGTTTGTTTTTTCTTGTAAATCTGTCCTTTATTACAGATTAATGTCAACCAAGAACCTAGAATGTTTGAGGGAAGTAATGAAGCTTCCATGAAAATCCAAAAGGAATGGGTTCGAGGATCTTTCAGGCTGGTGAACACATGGAGATTTGGGGAGAATAAGGCATGGAAGTTCAACCCCCTTTCCCTATACCTTCCCACAGGCATCTCTTTCAGCTGGCTATTCCTGACTTACATCCTTTTATTTTTTTTTAAAAAGTAATCTACTCAGTACAATATTTCTCCGAGTTCTGTGAGCCACTCTAGGAAATTAACTGAACCCAATTTATTAGGGGGTCAGGAGAACCTCTGATCTATAGCAGGTAAATCAGAAGCACAGCTGGCAGCCAAGACTTTGCACTGACGTCTTATTTGTGTATGCACGAGCAAGTGTGGGAGGGCGAAGGAGGGGCATACCTGTAGGGCTGAGCCCTTCACCTACGGATTCTGATGTTATCTCCAAGTAAATGGTGTCAGAATCGAGTTGAACTATAACACATCCAGCTGTTGTTGGACAATTTGGAGATATATAGTGAAAAAAACAACAACTCTGCATTTATCAGAATTTGGTACCAGACTATTAAGGACTCAACTACTTTGAAAGTTGGAAAGTTACTAGGAATTTTCCCAAGGGTTAACTACATACTTAGTATCTCCAGCTATCCTGCAAATCGCTGTCCAACTGTGCCCAAGAGACCCCATGACCAAATTCCATACTGAGCTGTCCAGTCATATTTTATCATGTTAGAATCTGAACGCTGGAATGAGGTCTTTAAGAGATGGAAGCAAGATGAGGCTACATCTGATTTAGACCCCTATTCTGGTCCTATTCTAGTGGGAGTTGTAAAAATCTCTGGAGTGAGACCATGTCTGCTCTTTCTAAAGCCTGGTGGGCCAGCTCATTTGTTGTAACCAAACAAACTTGCCTGATTCTTAGGAGCATGGAAAAAGTGTTACTCTCTCAGTCGTGTCCGACCCTTTGAGGCCCCATGGACTATAGCTCTCTAGGCTCCTCTGTCCATGGGATTCTCCAGGCAAGAATGCTGGAGTGGGTTGCCATGACCATCACCAGGAGATCTTCCTGACCCAGGGATAGAACTTGGGTCTCCCACATTGCAGGCAGATTCTTTACTGTCTGAGCCACCACGGAAGCCCTTAATGGGTCATTTATTGAGTGTCTACCATGTGTCAGCAATTAACCTGTGTTATGTAATCAATACTGACAAAACTCTCTGGGATGGGTGTTATTATCCCACTAGATAGATGAGAAAACTAAAGTTTAAAGATGACTGCTTCCAAAGTCCCTCAGCTGGCAAGTCATGAGGTTTAAGCTTTTTTCTAATCCTGTACTTTTTTGACTCAGACAAGATACAAAATGGGAAATTACAATTATGCAAACAAGGAAAGAAACAAATGCAGATAGAAAAAAATCACAAGGAAATGGATTAAAATGCTAGCCATTCTTCCATTAGGGTTTGGGACTGGGACTTTTTTCCTTTTCTGCATTTTGCTAATTTATTTAATGTACACTGATCACTGAAGTATTTTATCACCCTGCTTATTTAACTTATATGCAAAGTTCAGTTCAGTTCAGTTCAGTCCCGCAGTCGTGTCCGACTCTTTGCAACCCCATGAATCGCAGCACGCCAGGCCTCCCTGTCCATCACCAACTCCCGGAGTTCACTCAGACTCACGTCCATCGAGTCTGTGATGCCATCCAGCCATCTCATCCTCGGTCGTCCCTTTCTCCTCCTGCCCCCAATCCCTCCCAGCATCAGGGTCTTTTCCAATGAGTCAACTCTTCGCATAAGGTGGCCAAAGTACTGGAGCTTCAGTTTTAGCATCATTCCTTCCAAAGAATCCCAGGGTTGATCTCCTTCAGAATGGACTGGTTGGATCTCCTTGCAGTCCAAGGGACTCTCAAGAGTCTTCTCCAACACCACAGTTCAAAAGCATCAATTCTTCTGCGCTCAGCCTTCTTCACAGTCCAACTCTCACATCCATACATGACCACAGGAAAAACCATAGCCTTGACTAGACGGACCTTAGTCGGCAAAGTAATGTCTCTGCTTTTGAATATACTATCTAGGTTGGTCATAACTTTTCTTCCAAGGAGTAAGCGCCTTTTAATTTCATGGCTGCAGTCACCATCTGCAGTGATTTTGGAGCCCAAAAAAACAAAGTCTGACACTGTTTCTACTGTTTCCCCATCTATTTCCCATGAAGTGATGGGGCCAGATGCCATGATCTTCGTTTTCTGAATGTTGAGCTTTAAGCCAACTTTTTCACTCTCCTCTCTCACTTTCAACAAGAGGCTTTTTAGCTCCTCCTCACTTTCTGCCATAAGGGTGGTGTCATCTGCATATGCAAAGTACATCATGAGAAATGCTGGGCTGGATGAAGCACAAGCTAGAATCAAGATTATTGGGAGAAATATCAATAACCTCAGATATGCAGATGACACCACCCTTAAGGCAGAAAGTGAAGAGGAACCAAAGAGTCTCTTGATGAAAGTGAAAGAGGAGAGTGGAAAAGTTGGCTTAAAACTCAACATTCAGAAAATGAAGATCATGGCATCTGGTCCCATCATTTCATGACAAATAGATGGGGAAGCAATGGAAACAGTGACAGACTTTATTTTGGGGGGCTCCAAAATCACTGCAGATGGTGACTGCAGCCATGAAATTAAAAGACGCTTACTCCTTGGAAGGAAAGTTATGACCAACCCAGACAGCATATTAAAAAGCAGAGATATTACTTTGCCGACAAAACTCCATCTAGTCAGTTATGGTTTTCCCAGTAGTCATGTACGGATGTGAGAGTTGGGCTATAAAGAAAGCTGAGCGCTGAAGAACTAATGCTTTTGACTGCAGTATTGGAGAGACTCTTGATGGGAAGAGTCTTTGGCCACCTGATGGGAAGAACTGACTCACTGGAAAAGACCCTGATGCTGGGAAAGACTGAAGGCAGGAGGAGAAGGGGACAAAAGAGAATGAGATGATTAGGTGGCATCACCGACTCAATGGACATGAGTTTGAGTAAGCTCCAGGAGCTGGTGATAGACAGGGAAGCCTGATGTGCTACAGTCCATGGGGTCACAAAGAGTCAGACACAACTGAGTGACTGAACTGAACTGAGTTAAACGAGACCACACAGCTCCTAGGAGTATTCTGGAGCAGGAGCTTCTCTACACATCCACATGAGTACCTCTGCTTCTCAAGCTGCATTGGCAGCCTTTCACCTGCTCTCTGAGAAAAGATCTTTTCCATGAGTCACCTCACTCCAGATGCAAAGTGGCTTCTTCCTCCAAAAGGTACTGCAATTTAATCACAAATAATTGCTGCTCAGAAAGATCGGCATTTTACATCCCTCAGATTTGCTGTCTCTCAAATCAAACAGCTCAGTGAATCATTAAGCAAGTCAGTATAATAGAAATTCTGTTCAAAAACCCACCTCTCTCCTCCGTGCTTGCTGAAGTTACTCTTCATGGTATTGATTGATCATAATGAAAATACTTCTCTCCCCCTATCATTATGCCATAGAATATGTTGATAAAGACTCAGGGAGCTCAGTTCCTCTCCTGGTTAGAGTGAAGGAACTAGCATTTATCAAACACCTGCTTTATGTCCCAAGTTAAGTGCTTTCAACACAGTATTTCATTCATAACAACGATGGGAGAGAGCTATGAATGTTACCATTTTGCATGCAGGTAGGGAGATGAAGGTTGAAGGAGAGGTTCCAAGAGGTGAGCAGGTGGTCTGGCAGAGGGCTGCTGGCATCAGTCCTGACATCAACTAGATAAGATCTTGATGGTGATCTCGGGCAGGTCACTCACTTTCCTGTAGCCTCAACTGTAAAGGAGGGAAGAATAATAAAAGTACCCTCATCATCACATTGCTGCAAAATTAATTTATGATGCTGTTTATTTAATGCTATTGGTACAATGATATTTAAAGTGTTCTTTTTATAGAGCTTGTACTTTTCCCACTAGATTTATTTCTGAAGATTTTAGGTTTCCTTTTGGTATTGTAGACTTTAAAAAAATCACAACCTAAAAGTTGAGGGTTATATTTTATTCAGTGGAAATTTTTAGAGCTTCAAGCCCCAGAGATAGCATCTCAAGTAACCCTGAGACTACTCCTCTGAGGAGGTGAGGGGAGAAGCCAGATTATAGAGAAATTTTGCAACAAAGGGCAGGTCGTCTGAACATCAAAAGATTATTGTTAAAGACAACCAGATATCCCAAGTTATGGAATTTAGCACTTTTCTAAGTATGGGAAGGTGAAAGAGTCGAAATTTTTCCTTTAATGTGTGCATCACCTATTTGGGGACAGTATCCTATTTTCATATCCTGTGCTTCCCCAGGGCTCACCATCTTACCATCCGTGGTGGTTGCCATTGCAGGTGACTGAGCTGGACCGTAAAGAAAGCTGAGCACCGAAGAATTGATGCTTTTGAACTGTGGTGTTGGAGGAGACTCTTGAGAGTCCCTTGGACTGCAAGGAGATCCAACCAGTCCATCCTAAAGGAAATCAATCCTAGATATTCATTGGAAGAAATGATGTTGAAGCTGAAACTCCAATACTTTGGCCACCTGATGAGAAGAACTGACTCACTGGAAAAGGCCCTGATTCTGGGAAAGATTGAAGGCAGGAGGAGAAGGGGACAACAGAATGAGATGGTTGGATGGCATCACCGATTCAATGGACATGAGTTTAAGTAAGCTCTGGAAGTTGGTGATGGACAGCGGAGCCTGGCATGCTGCAGTCCATGGGGTCGAAAAGAGTCGGACACAACTGAGCCGCTGAACTGACTATGATGTCCTTGTTTACTGACATGGCAGGAAATATTCCATTTCTCAGTATTATGAACTGGATGCATTTTTACCATTCTTGTTTTTAATTGATTAATGCTCAGCTTTTTTTTTTATGTTAAATTTATGCAGTGAGAATGTAAGCACCACAGAAGGAAAAGCTTTATTATACTCACTGCTGTGTCCCAAACTCTAAGACACATGCCTGGCACATAGCAGGTATTCATTAAATATTTCTTTAATGGCTGAACTTGACAAAATTACCGAATTCTGTCTTAGTTTCTGCAGTTGATTCACTTGAATTTTTAATAGACAGCAAATTGTCTGCAACTTATTATGATGTTTTCCTTCCCAATATTTATGCTTTTCATATGAAACACTATTGATTTGGGTAGACATCTCTGTAGTTGTCCTGTATTAACTAAGACTGTTTCTAATGTTTCAATATTAAGTATGATTTTTGGCAAGGTGGGGATTTCTGACAGCAGCCTGTTATCAGATGGCAAAAGTTTCATTCTCTACCAACTTCCCTAAGGCTTGTTTTATATTTTATTTTCCTTTTTTAAGTCAGGAATGAGTGTTGGACTTCATTATCTATGTTCCTGGTATCTATTGAGATGATTGTGATTTTTCTCCTTTTATTAATTGATAACCATTTCCTTAGTATTAAAAGTGTAAAATACATAGACTAGATTCATGGGAACATGCACATGGAATAATGTTTTTTTAATGCTCTTGAAATAATACTCACATGCATGGTGGCCATCCAAGCACATTCCTGTTACTCATCTACCTATCCACCTGCCTGTGTTGCCACACCTTCCTAGGGCCATCCATACCCTGAGCAGGAGAAGAAGCTCATCTATGTAATTATAGTGTAAGACATTTCCTGGGTCTTACTACAGGGCAGAGAGAGTCAGCATCCATGAAGCGTCCTTCTGGGTCCTACTGCCTCTCTCCATGATCCTCAACCACCCTGCTCCACAGAACGGGGTGAGCAAGGACCATAGCTTGGTCTCCGGCATCTTCGTCTTCCATTTCTCTCTTCCAGGAGACTGAGGGTAGCTGGAGTTAGAACTGGGGGGCAAAGCAGTCATCTTCTGCCCTCCTTGCAACTTCCTTCTTACGGCTTCAGGGGATGGCAAGAGTCTAGCCTTAGGAGTCTCACTGCAGCCCAGCTTTCACATAGTGCCCTTCTCAGAAGTAGGAAGCCTGCATTTTATGATCCACTTGCTTTCTGCCCCTTGTGCCTGTCTTTTGGGAAGAATGATGGCTGAACTCTTGGGTTCCTACATACAATACCAGGGACATCAAAATATTTTGGAGTAAAGTACTGAAGTGACATTGTAGTGGGAAGAACAGAATCTGTCTTCATTCTGGATCTCTTCTTAGTCTTCCATTTCTCTCTTCCAGGAGACTGAGGGTAGCTGGAGTTAGAACTGGGGGGCAAAGCAGTCATCTTCTGTCCTCCTTGCAACTTCCTTCTTACGGCTTCAGGGGATGGCAAGAGTCTAGCCTTAGGAGTCTCACTGCAGCCCAGCTTTCTCATAGTGCCCTTCTCAGAAGTAGGAAGCCTGCATTTTATGATCCACTTGCTTTCTGCCCCTTGTGCCTGTCTTTTGGGAAGAATGATGGCTGAACTCTTGGGTTCCTACATACAATACCAGGGACATCAAAATATTTTGGAGTAA
Organism: Aepyceros melampus; assembly: GCA_006408695.1. Taxonomy (NCBI): domain Eukaryota; kingdom Metazoa; phylum Chordata; class Mammalia; order Artiodactyla; family Bovidae; genus Aepyceros; species Aepyceros melampus. The sequence goes on along the minus strand of SJXQ01005595.1, from coordinate 29,342 downwards.
AGTACTGAAGTGACATTGTAGTGGGAAGAACAGAATCTGTCTTCATTCTGGATCTCTTCTTTAAATTTTGCTTCCCATTCCTTTGTTACTATAATCACTAGAAAGATGCTGTCTATGGCTACAAGTGTATTACCTGCTTGCGGGGTAGGGGGACCCTGTATCTCTGTCTGAATGTTTAACTAAAGTGCCTTTGTTCTGCCCACAGGGAAACACCCTGACCCTGCCCACCATGAATGGCTTCAGGAAAGAAGAAATTAACAGGTTCCCTTCTCAAGGCTGGCCAGACCAGGGCTTGTTTTGTAAAACAGACAGCCTTTTTACTTTCTTTCCTCAGCTCCTCCTTTCTCTTTTCTATAAAAGAAAAAAGTATCCAGACCCCAATAAAATGGTACTCTAGGATTGTAGTCTGCCATCTTCTCAGACATCCAGTTTTCTGAATAAATTTGCTCTTCCTTGCTTCAATGCTTTACCTCATGGTTATTGGCTTGTTGCGCCATGAGCAGCCTGAACTTGGACTTGGTAACAACTTTAACAATATCCTCCAAAAACATATGTTCAAGTCTTAACCTCTGGTACCTGGGAAGGGGAACTTATTTGTAAGTAAGATCTTTGTGTGTGTGTGTGTGTGTGTGCTCAGTCACGTCCAATTCTTTGTGACCCCACGGACTTTAGCCTTCCAAGCTCCTTTCTCCATGGAATTTTCCAGGCAAGAATACCGGAGTGGGTTGCCATTTCCTACTGCAGAGGATCTTTCCAACCCAAGGACTGAACCTAGGTCTCTTGTGTCTCCTGCATTGGCAAGCAGATTCTTCACCACTGCACCACCTGGGAAGCCGCAGGATCTTTGTAAATGTGATTAATTAAGGATTGTGAGATGAAGTCATCCTAGGTGTGGGCCCCAAATCCAGTAACTAGTGTTGTTACAAGAAAGGAAGGCACACAGAGGCACAGAGGGGAAGGTCATGTGGAAATGAAGGCAGAAGTTAGATTGATGCAGCTACATGCCAAGGAACACCAGAAACTGCTGCGAGCCACCAAAAGCTGGAAGAGGCAAGAGGGAATTCTTCCCTAGTCTTTAGTGGGAACATGGCCCTGTTGACACCTTGATCTCAGGCTTCTAGTCTCTAGAAATGTGAGGGAATAAATTTCTGTCATTTACACCACCCAATTTATAGTACTTTGTTATAATAGTCCTAGGAAATAAATGTTTCCAATGTTCATTGGAAGGACTGATGCTGAAGCTAAAACTCCAATGCTTTGGCCACCTGATGGGAAGAACTGACTCACTGGAAAATACCCTGATGCTGGGAAAGATTGAAGGCAGGAGGAAAAGGGTACACAGAGGATGAGACGGTTGGATGGCATCACCAACTCACTAGACATGAGTTTAAGTAAGTTCCAGGAGTTGGTATGGACAGGGAAGCCTGGCGTGCTGCAGTCCATGGGATCACAGAGTCGGACCCGACTGAGCAACTGAACTGAACTGAACTGAGGAAATGAATACAAGTATATCAGCTTGAATGTTTAATTTGGAGAACACTTTTTGCTATCATAATAAAAGAGTCCTTAGGCAGGTTGATAAGAAGTCCAGGGTCCCAGAGGAGGAGATAGGGGTCTGGAATTCTCAAGGAGGAAAGGACAACCATTTCTTTCTTTTTTCTCTACATTCCTTAGTCTTAGTCACATAACACAACTCAGTTTAAACTCTGTACTAAGGATTATAGAACAACAATGTATCCTGCTTGAGGACAGTTTCTCCTTCCTGAAAACCTTCTGACTAATCCTGATACCTTAGAATGTATATTACGGGAGTGGGTATGGTAAAATCTTTCCATTATTAAATTCTAATCCTGTTTTCCTAAAATGTAAATTATGGGAGTGGATCTGGTAAAATTTTTACAACCTTGAGATATCTTTTGATTTATTGTAATAACTAATTAAAAAAGCATATCATTCCCTTGCTAAAGGCTACCAAGTGGGCACTTTCCCTCCCCTCTGATGTCTATGTCACAAACTTTCTCTGTCCCTTTCATACTTTAAGAAAACTGTGCTACACAAAAGCTCCTGAGTGATCAAGCCTGGTCCCTGGTCCCAAAGTTAAATCTTCTTTGCAGATCACGAATCTGACATCATTCACCATAAGCTATCAATAACATAAATAACCACAGCTTAAAACTGTTAATGCAGAAAAAAGTTATTATTTAATAATAGGAAAATTTCTGAAGCTTTTATTCTTAAATGTCTAGCTTAAATAGGTTAAATGACTCACATCAATTTATTGAAGTATATTCTATGGGATAATTATTAAAACTATCAAATAATAAAATAAAATATGTATGTAACAATGTTGAGGACTACTATATCATAGAAATTTCTAGTGGGATATGCATAATTATGTCTGCATATGTACAAAGATTGAGCTTCCCTGGTGGTGAAGAGTCTGTGTGCCAATGCACGACACAGGTTTGATCCCCGGGTCAGGAAAATCCCCTGGAGAAGGAAATGGCAATCCCCTCCAGTATTCTTGCCTGGGAAACCCCATGGACAGAAGAGACTGGTAGGCAACTGCAGTCCATGGGTCTGCACAAGAGTCAGACACAACTAGGCACCTAAATAACAGCAATGTACAAAGACTAAAGGAAAACTAGAGAAATGAAAACATCTTATTTGACAGAGCAACGGATTGTGTGTAATTTAAATTTTTTTCCTAAGGTTATTGTAAAGATTTTTTCATAATAACTTTAATTAGAATTCTATGGATCTTTTCTTAGGAGTATTAAATAATCCTAGGACAATCATAGAATAAAATGCATCCAGACTTCTGCAGTTACATGTCACTAACTAATCAACAACTTGAACAGGGAATAAAAAAGATTTTGTCACATAAAATTTACTCTAAGATCAATATTCCGCAGGCTGCTGCTAAGTCACTTCATCGTGTCCAACTCTGTGCGACCCCAGAGACGGCAGCCCACCAGGCTCCCCTGTCCCTGGGATTCTCCAGGCAAGAACACTGGAGTGGGTTGCCATTTCCTTCTCCAATGCATGAAAGTGAGAAGTGAAAGTAAAGTCTCTCAGTTGTGTCCGACCCTCAGTGACCCCATGGACTGCAGCCTTCCAGGCTCCTCCATCCATGGGATTGTCCAGGCAAGAGTACTGGAGTGGGGTGCCATTGCCTTCTCCATTCCCCAGGCTAGTCATATTGAAAAACATACACAAGAACATTTTCTGTACTCCTTTCCACATGGTGCTAGGGTTGCAACACCCAACCTCACCCTCAACACACATACCCAGGCCTAGAAACATCTCCCCTCCTGGTCTACCCAAGTTTTGGAAATCCCCATGATTTCAGAGCCCTTCTGTTGAGTGAAAGCATCACATCTCTGATGGTTAAATCAAAGTGGGTACCATATTTGTACTCGTATATATTCTCATGTTTTTATGAATTCACTCACTTAACAAAGCACTGCTGGGCAGAGAATGGATGAGAAATGGTCCTTTCCTCCTGGATCTTATAAAGATTTTTAGATAAGAAGTTGCCTTTTGGGAAAGCAGAGACCAGGTTCTAAAGGTATGTTGGAGAGGGCGTTTACTTGAACCATGGATAAACAGGTGACTTGGCTCCTTCTTGTGGCAAGAGGCACATGAAGGACAAATGGAGGAGGCTTAAGAAATAAAGCCCACTTAATTTTACCACACAGCTGAAATACAAGGTGTGTTCACAGAAACAGAAACACACCAACATGCTTTCAACATCTAAAACTAAAGGGTAATTTGTTCTCTTAAAATAGTTTCAAACTTTAGTCTTTTACGCACGTACACACACACAGTTAATATCCACTCCTCCACACTCTTTAACTATTTTAAATCAAAAAGGTTTTACTGTACTTCTAATTCTATGATCTCTCTCTAATGCAAGTTCTCTACAAAAAGACATACAAATTGGGAATCTAAACCTTTTTTTTTTTTTTTCTGTCTTCTAGTAAAAAACGACTTTGAGAATTCTTAGTTGTTTCTGAACTGGTCTCATTAAAAACTTTATCGAGCACCTATTATGTGTGAGGAACGAGTCTTGAGGATGTGTGAACATTGAGTAAAGGAAGCAAATGGAGGTGACATACACCCGAATCTTGGCATTTTAGAACAGAACAAAACACAAGGCAGGGGCGAGGTCTTAGGTGGGATTGAGCATGATCACGAGGCCATGGAGAAGGCCCTGGTTCCTGGGATTAACCCTAACAGGAGGGTGCCAGGAAAGCTTCATTCAGGAAAATTGCTTTACCAGGTGAAATGGCAAAGACTGTGCCCTAGACAGAAGATTTCACAGTGTCTGGCTGCAGCCTACAGGGCCAGGCGCTGTTTCCCCATCCCAGTGCCCAAGGACCTCACATGCCAGCCAGCACAAGGCAGAGTTCATCCAGGTGTCCTCAGGCTTGGTCAGAGTTTGGTGCCAGATTGCCAGTCCATAATACTTTGCTGAAATTAGTAGAGAGCTGGGGGTTTCAAAATTCATTGTCGACAGGGTCAAAAAGGTTATGGCGATAAGTGAAGCTGAATTCATTAGAGAGTGGTTGGGACTGGGGCCAACGAAAGAGTGCCACCATGGTGGAATGTGGGCTGGGCGTTGCTGAGTCTGCCAGGGTTTCATGGTGGAATGTGGGCTCGGCGTTGCTGAGTCTGCCAGTGTTTCATGGTGAAATGTAGGCTCAGCATTGCTGAGTTTTCCGATGTTTCATGGTGGAATGTAGGCTCGGGGTTGCTGAGTCTTCCAGTGTTTCACGGTGGAATGTGGACTCGGCGTTGCTGAGTCTTCCAATTTTTCAAGGAAAGCAAAACAATAACAAAACCTAAGAAGATTTGCATGTGACATTTTTAGCTTTTTGAAACATTCAAGTATCAAGTAGAACATACCCGAGAACCATATTCACCTCCTGGCCCACCACTGCATGACCTGGGGGCAGAGTGTGTAGTGGGAATTGAGGGAGATAAGACTGGACTGGTCACTTGGGACTACATTCAAAACAGTCTGAAATGCCTGGAGTTTTGGTTTTGTGGGTGGTTGGAAGATTCTCAGCATGTTTTTCTTAGCAGGGAAGTGGCAGAGCAGTTCCATCAGTTCAGCAGAGGAAATGGATGAAGGAACAGGAGAAATCAGAGGGTAGGACACCCGGAGGCTTTTGATGTATCCAGGAGAAAGATGATGCCTGCATTTAGGAGGCAGAATGGAAAAGACTCAGTGAGCAGTGGAGAGAGGGGGCAGGAGGCACTGAGGTTGGCTTTGGCCTCATAGCTTGGGTAATACAGTGATAGGAACATCACTTAAGCAAGTCACCTTCCCTTCTGCACTCATTCCAAACAGTCCACCCTGTGCAAGGGCCACCTGCCTCCTCCTGCTGGTTTTCTTACTCATTTTCTCTTAGAGCGTTGCTATTTTTAGCACCTCTTCCCCACCACTGTGAAGCTCACCCCTTTGCTTTTTTCTTTCTTCTCTCCCCTCCTTTCAAGTCTCCATTTCCTTCACGGGGTTGTCATTTCAACCAGCTTCTCTTTCCCGGGCGCCTTCCGCCTACGGGTAGCCCTCCCACCACACCTCTTCCCACAAATGAGGCTTTTAACGCTAATTACTGAGGTTTTTGGATCCAGCACAGAAGCCATGCACTTAAAGAAGTGAGACCAGGTGACTGGAGCTTAATTTTAGTGGCTGCAATTTGTCAATGGTGCCATCTATTGTCACAGTGGCACCCAGAGACCAGAGCTCAACTCCAGAGCCCAGTGCCTGAGGATTTGTAAACTATGCAGTTAGTTAGTTAGCTAAGTAGCTAAAAGAAGGGTTAGCCTAGTGATAAAGCCATATCCTGTGCTGTGCTGGAACCCTGCCCCTTCCAGTCCTCCCTGATGAGGATAAGAAATTATCAGGGACAGGAATGCGAATAGAGAAGAAGAGAAAGTGAGAAAGACGATGGAACACGAGTTAGTCTGCACACAGAGCTCACTGTGTCCACCCTTTTCTTGCACACCCCATGTTCCCATCTACTCTCCAGATGAACATCTGGGGTCTCAGTGTCCACTCGGCTCTCAGAGGATGAAAGAAGACAGGGAGAAAGTGATTTCTTGTTCCTAAGATAGATTATCCTCTCAAACCAGCTTCATGCTCAGATCTAAGAGACCCACTCCCTGAAACCAGGGGAACTGTGAAAGTGTTAGTCACTCAGTTGTGTCTGACTCTTTGCCCCTCCATGAATTATAGCCCCCCAGGCTCCTCTGCCCATGGATTTCTCCAGGCAAGAACACTGGAGTAGGTTGCCATTTCCTACTCCAGGAGATCTTCCCCATCCAGGGTTCGAACCCAGGTCTGCGGCATTGCAGATAGATTCTTTATCGTCTGAGCCAGAGCATTTATCCCCATAGGTTACTGGAAAATGGAGGTTTTCAGTACTCCTTAGGGGAGCTAGAGGTTCATCCATACTTGGGAATGTTACTCAGCAATAAGAGGAAAATCTTGGTACATGGAATAGCATGGGGGATTCTCAAATGGCTTCTGTGGGAGTGACAGAAGCCAGTCTCAAAGGGCTCCGTCGTTGTATTCCATTTATATGATAGTCTGGAAAATTCAAAGTCATGGGGAGAAAACCAGGTCAGTGGTTATAAGGGAATGTTAGTGAGAAGAGGAGGCTGCTGTCCAAGGAGCACAAAGAAAATTTCTGGGGTGACGCAAATAGGCCTGATGACGGTGATGGTAACAGGACTATATACATTTTGTCAAGACTCATAGAAGTGTGCACCTATAAACAGCAGACTTTACTCTGTAACTCAAGAGCACAAACCAAAAACAAAACAGAAAGGCAGAAGAGCTATAGTCTGATGCTCTTAATTCAGATCCAACCCCGAAAGCAAATCATCAGTTTCCATGTGAACAGCACTTTGTAGCTCAACTGATGATGAACAAAGTCTTTGGAATCCCTTCCAGCTCTGCTTCTTGCCATACATGTGATTTGGGGTAACTTAACCCACCTGTAATTTACACACCAGATTTAATTTATTCATCCATAAAGGTAGGATTATAATAGCATCTGCCTTATACAATTGGTGATCTAACTAAATGAGAAAATACAATACATGTGAAGGGGTTAACTCAGTGCCTGGGATATTATTTTGTAAGTTTAAAATAAATGTTCTCTACCCTTGTGGCCTCAGGTGATAAAGAATCCATCTGCAATGCGGGAGACCTAGGTTTGATCCCTGGGTTGGGAAGATTCCCTGAAGAAGGGAAAGGCTACACTCCAGTATTCTGGCCTGGTGTCGCCAAGAGTCAGACATGACTGAGAAACTTTCACTTTCAGCATTACTCTTGGCTAGCAGTCTCATATCCACTGATTTTATTCTTAGAGAACCTTGGAAGGTTGGGAACATGACTTTACCCCCAGTTAAAATATTTGGGAGAGTCTTCATTGAGATTTAGGGAGATGAAGTTACCTGCTAGAAGGTACATGCCTCAGCAGGGAAAGGTTAGGGTCTTGAGCCTTTTGGAGGTCAGGCTCATGGGTTTTCCATTGCATCACAGTCCTTTACTTCAGAGGAGCCTGGTTGTGCATTCTTAGGGTCCAATATCCCACTGCTATTCACACCAAGATAGGAGCAGAGACCTATGGGTAGACTATGCGTATAAACATGAAGAAGCCTGCAGGCCTTATCTGAGTCCCAGAAAATTTGAACTTGAGACTTGGCTTTGGTAAGATTCACTCTGAAATTCTATCTTGGGGTCTCAGTCTTCTTTTCCATTTACAGGGCAGCATCATTCCCACTCTCCATTCTGAAGGGTTTACAGTAGGAATCAAATGCTCAGCCTTGAGAAGGGCTATAGTAATGCAGAAACTGTTATTACAAATCCTGTTAGAGATTTCTAAAGCTCTATTAGAAATCCAGCTAAGAGAGAAACAAACACATAAAATGTTTCTTCTCTTGATGGCATCATTCATCTGCTATGTATTCATAGATTTCCTGCCATGTATCCCAGTCTGAGACGGTGGGTACACTCACAACCTTCCGAGCGGAAGAGACTTTCATTCTGCTCTTGTTAGCAGATCTCCATAAATCTTAGCCTTGGAAATATCCCCTGGACCACTTCATACTGTGCCATGACCTCTACTCCATCTCCACCACCCAGGCCAGAAATTGTATTGTCTTTATCTTTGCCTCTAAAGAGCCTGGCACAGATGACTGAGTTGAACAGAGGAGGCATGTGCTGTATTTGAAACTCAACACCTGATTTTTCACAGATGATCTACCCTCATTTCCTGGCATTCAAATGCCACCATACATGTCCTCCTGACCTGTGCCCTCGGCTCCTCTCCTCCCAGCCTCTGCACCTAGCCATCCCAGCCTAGCCCTTCCCACCCTGCATCAGGGTTTTTTCTTTATGGGTGCATTTTCCCTGGAGGAACAGAAGCTCTTCCAGATTTATGAGCATGTCTCCAGTTCATCTCTGTTTCCCAAATAATTCAAAACAGTCTGGCACATGGATGTTGATTGACTGGCCGGCTAAATTAGTATATAAATAAAGGTCTTCTAGATAATGATCCTCAGGGTCCTTTCTATGCTGTTGCCTCCTTGGTAAATTCCTTGCTAATTTTCCCGTTCGTGTTGTATTTGTTGTGGATAGTGATCTCATTGCTGCAGCTGAGGAAGATGATTGGTAGTTTAGTCGCTAAGTCTTGTCTGACTCTGCAATCTCATGGACTGTAGCCTGCCAGGCTCCTCAGTCCATGGGATTTCCCAGGCAAGAGTACTGGAGTGGGTTGCTATTTCCTTCTCCAGGCGATCTTCCTGACCTAGGAATTGAACCCAGGTTTCCTGCATTGCAGGCAGATTCTTTACCAACTGTGCTACGAGGGAATCTTGATAGTTCCTGGCTATAGGAGGTGTATTTTGGATATCCATATCCTCAGAGTCGAGGAGATGGTGGGGAGAGGAGTAGAGTAGAAAGTCAAGCCTGTGGATATGCCTCTAGCCTCCATTGATGTAAATAGGCTTTGAGATTCTTCACTTTCATCCTTTCCCCCTTCTATCCCTCTCCTGCTGCAGTCCAAGAAAATTTTCCAAAATTTGATCATGTAGTTAACTTCCCAAGGTATCACCAGACATCCTGTGGCAAAGAAAAGCTAAACTTATTATGACTACTGTCATAATGAAGAGTACCATTTAGAAAAAATCTTTACAGTTTCTCAGAAGAGGGATGCAAGAATACATTCACAGGGTTTGAGGGTCTGGGTTTAAGTGTATGAGGCAGTCTTTGCAAGGTGAGAAACTCACTGGGTAGGCAAAATTAGTAGTATGACAGAGTGGGGTTGGTAGATATAAGGAGACAGGGTCTTGAAACAGGTCTTAGTAAGCCAACTGTTGCTGGATAAGCAAGGTGTTTGCCCAAGATAAATACTCTATTGGAACAATTGTTTTACAGGAATTTCCTGAAGCAGACAGTGGACTTGTTTGTTGATTTTTTAAAAAATTATTTATTTATTCAGGCCACTCCAGGTCTCAGTTGTGGTGCCTGGGATCTTAGGTCTTCATTGCAGCATGCAGGGTCTTTAGCTGTAGTGTATGGAATCTACCTCCCTGACCAGGGATCAAACCTGGGCCAACTGCATTGGGAGTGCAGAGTCTTAGCCATTGGACCACCAGGGAAGTCCCTGTTTATTGATCTTTTCCAAGCAACATAAATCATGTTAACACAAGTGGTCTCCATTCTTAGGCCAAATAGCTTATGTTGTAGTTAATACAAGAGGTCATAATTCTCAATGTCATCAAGCCTCTACCCTTTCTTCCAAAAAACAAAGTCCCCAAACTTCTCATTACTTTTATAATAAAGACCCAAATTCATGAGCATGTGATGAAGTTTGGACTCTTTTGCGTTGTTCCTCCTGCTCGCAGAGCTACGTGGGCCTTGCTTTAGGTCCTTGAATGTGCCATGTTTCCTTGAATTTTTGCAGGTTTCTCTGCTTGAAAATACTCAATATTGCATTTGATTCTTATACACACACACACTACTTTATGAAGTAAAAACTAATTATCTCCACTTTAATGATGACAAAGTGAGGTATAGAGAGGTAAAATAAGTTTCCCACAGTCCCATGGTTGACAAGTGGATGCCCTGGAAATCAACCCAGGTACTCTGGCTGCAGAACATACACGCTTAACCATTCCAGTCTCCTAAAGCCTGTATGCTCCCGGGAGATGAACTGCTATCTTCCTGGCCAATTTTGCTGTCTCCTCTCTTTCTCTTGGACTCCAGGCTGCCATTACAGAGGAAGAAGTGGCAGGTGGGAAATGCTGGGTGGGGCACAGGGGTGGGCAACAGAAGTAACTTTACTCTGATGTTAATGAAGTTAACAGTGACATTAAGGGTGGGGTGGTGGGAGGCCTCTGCTTTGGGTACAGGCAATAAAGGGGTGCACTGTGAGCAGAGAATTTAAACAGTAAACCCAGCTAAAAGTGGATCTGCTTTTCTCTACAACTGTGCTCTGGCAAAGCTAAATGAGGTTGGTGATAAAGTGTCCTTCTTGCTGGGCAAACTGGGCACTGTCCAAACCCCTTGGTAGACCACTAAGGATAAGCTTAAGCACCCCTTCCTTGCACAGGTTCCTTCTAAGGCCTGGGACTAAGATCTCTTGGGGGCACTTAGAGAAAGTAATATGTTTAACCCACCACCGGTTAAGACACCCATCTTTTCCCACTCAGTTTCACCTCTGTCTTCCTTCCCTTCGTGTCGCATAGCTAGAGTGGTCCAGGGGTCCAGCGAAGATAAATTAAGATGGGGACACACTCAAATGATCTCGAGCTCAGTTGTGTCTGACTGTTTGTGACCCCGTGGACTAGCTCCCCAGGCTCCTCTGTCCATGGAATTTTCCAGGCAAGAATACTGGAGCGGCTTGCCATTTCCTACTCCAGGGAATCTTTCCAACCCAGGGACCCAGCCCACGTCTCTTGTGTCTCCTGCATTGGCAGGCGGTGTCTTTACCATTGCACCACCTGGGAACCCCTAGGTGATCTTAGTGGGACAGATTCATCTTCCACAGTCACTTCCACATATTGTTACTGGTAGCTACCTTGGTATTGAATAGCCTCCAGAATACTGACTCGCCTAGTGTGACTTGTTTACATTATGGCAGGTTTCACGGAAATACAAATTAATCACAGGACGTCTGTGATTAATTGGGACTGAAGTGTACAGAGCCAGATGCTAGTGGGTGTTTTGATAAAAAAAAATTACAAAGTGCTTTAATTTAAAATAGTAGTTATAAGAAGATTATAGAGATGTGTTAGGCAATTCATTAATACAAATATTATGTTATTGTCTGGATTTGTGCTGCTAATGTATCTGTCAGTGTAGCATAATAAAAAGAAAATATCTGGTCTTTGTCCCCTGTTCCTGTCACAGAGCTTCAAAAACCTGGAGTGCTATGAATGTCTGTACTAATGAGGTGACTCGTGTGAGTTCCCGGGTAGCTTTAGGATCAGGACCGGTCATCAGAAAAGCCAAATATGTGGTTAAAGGATTGGGACTCTCGGCAGCCCAACCTCCAGGGAAGGGGCTGGATATTGAGTCAATCTGTTGTCAGTTATTTAATCAGTGAGGCTTGTAATAAGACCTCAGTATCAACTGTGGACACCAGGGCTCAGTGGAGCTTCATGATTGGTGAGTGAAGAGTGCATCAACACGTAAAGAGGACGACGTGTCCTGAGTCCGTGGGGAGACTGCACAGGTCTCTGTGTCCCTCTGAGACCTCTCCCTAAGTATATCCTTTATCATAAACTTGTAAGTGTAGTGCTTTCCATGAGTTGTTCTAGAAAATTACTAAACATGAGGGCAGGTGAGAATCCCTGATTTGTAGCCAGTCGGTCAGTAGTATGGTTATACTGTTCATGGGGTTCTCAAGGCAAGAATACTGAAGTGGCTTGCCATTCCCTTCTTCAGTGGACCACATTCTGTCATTATCTTACTGGTGGGCATTCCTGGTGACTCTGAGGATAAAGAATCTGACTGCAATGCAGGAGACCTGAGTTGATCCTTTGGTTGGGAAGATCTCCTGGAGATGGAAATGGCAGCCCACCCCAGCATTCTTGCCTGGAGAACCCCCATGGACAGAGGATCCTGGTGGGTCACAGCCTGTGGGATCACAAAGAGTCAGACACGACTGAGGGACTAAACTATTCTCAAGGCTCTGAACTTGAAAGGTGTAACACTTTCCCATTCATATAGAGATAAATAGTGGCAGAACAGACAGAACCTTTTGTCTTGTCATTAAAGAGACACTATGACCAGACCTGCAGGGACAGCTTCAAGAACAAAGGATTCCAGGATTAAAAGATTTCCACAGTGGAGGGGACATAAGTATAGCTATGGCTGATCCATGTTGACGTATGGCAGAAGCCATCACAGTATTGTAATTGTCCAAAAATTAAAAATAAATAAATTAAGGGGAAAAAAGGCTTGCAACAGGACTTCCCTGGTGGTCCACTGGTTGGGAGTCTGCCCGCCTATGTGGGGGACACGGGCCCGATCCTAGGAATTGGAAGATTCCACATTCTTATGGGCAGTTAAGCCCGTGGGCCACAAGCCCATGTTCCTAGAGAGGGTGCTCCACAACAAGACAAGCCATGGCAATAAGACACCCTGCACCACAGCAAAGGGCAGCCCCCTTCCCACAACTAGAGAAAGCCTGTGCACAGCGATGAAGACCAGCACAGACATTCATAGTTAATTAAAACACTGCAACAGCCAGCCACACCTTCTCCTCTTTTAGTGTGTGTGTGTGTAGGTGTGTTTCAATTTCCATGCTTGTGATGGGTCTGTTAAGATTTTCTATTTCTTCCTGGTTCAGTTTCAGAAAGTTGTACTTTTCTAAGAATTTGTCCATTTCTTCCACGTTGTCCATTTATTGGCATATAATTGCTGATAGTAGTCTCTTAATGATCCTTTGTATTTTTGTGTTGTCTGTTGTGACCTCTCCATTTTCATTTCTAATTTTATTGATTTGATTTTTCTCTCTTTGTTTCTTGATAAGTCTGGCTAATGGTTTGTCAATTTTATTTATCCTTTCAAAGAACCAGCTTTTGGCTTTGTTGATTTTTGCTATGGTCTCTTTTGTTTCTTTTGCATTTATTTCTGCCCTAATTTTTATGATTTCTTTCCTTCTACTAACTCTGGGGTTCTCCATTTCTTCCTTTTCTAGTTGCTTTAGATATAGAGTTAGGCTATTTATTTGACTTTTTTCTTGTTTCTTGAGGTATGCCTGTATTGCTATGAACTTTCCTCTTAGCACTGCTTTTATAGTGTCCCAGTGGTTTTGGGTTGTTGTGTTTTCATTTGCATTTGTTTCTATGCATATTTTGATTTTTTCTTTGATTTATTCTGTGATTTGTTGGTTATTCAGAAGCATGTTGTTCAGCCTCCATTTATGATTTCTTTCCTTCTACTAACTCTGGGGTTCTCCATTTCTTCCTTTTCTAGTTGCTTTAGATGTAGAGTTAGGTTATTTACTTGACTTCAGTGAGTCAGTTCTTTGGATCAGGTGGCGAAAAGTATTGGAGTTTCAGCTTCAACATCAGTCTTTCCAATGAACATTCAGGACTGATTTCCTCTAGGATTGACTTGTTTGTTCTCCCTGAAGTCCAAGGAACTCTCAAGAGTCTTCTCCAACACCACAGTTCAAAAGCATCAATTCTTTGGTGTTCACCTTTCTTTATAATGCAACTCTTATATCCATACATCAGTTCAGTTCAGTTCAGTCACTCAATTGTGTCCGACTCTTTGCAACCCCATGGACTGCAGCATTCCAGGCCTCTCTGTCCATCACCAACTCCTGGAGGTTACTCAAACTCAAAGTCCATTGAGTTGGTGATGCCACCCAATCATCTAACACTGTTATCCCAGTCTCTTCCCATCTTCAATCTTTCCTGGCATCAGGGTCTTTTCAAATGAGTCAGCTCTTCACATCAGGTGGCCAAAGTATTGGAGTTTCAGCTTTAATATCAGTCCTTCCAGTGAACACCCAGGACTGATCTTCTTTAGGATGAACTGGTTGGATCTCCTTGCTGTCCAAGGGACTCTCAAGAGTCTTCTGCAACACTACAGTTCAAAAGAATCAATTCTTCAGCACTCAGCTTTATATTCCAACTCTCACATCCATACCTGACTACTGGGAAAAACAAAGCTTTGACTAGACAGACCTTTGTCGGCAAAGGTCTGTCTCTGTTTTTTAATATGCTGTCTAGGTTGGTCATAACTTTTCTTCCAAGGAGTAAGTATCTTTTAATTTCATGGCTGCAGTCAAATGAACACCCAGGACTGATCTTCTTTAGGATGAACTGGTTGGATCTCCTTGCTGTCCAAGGGACTCTCAAGAGTCTTCTGCAACACTACAGTTCAAAAGAATCAATTCTTCAGCACTCAGCTTTATATTCCAACTCTCACATCCATACCTGACTACTGGGAAAAACAAAGCTTTGACTAGACAGACCTTTGTCGGCAAAGGTCTGTCTCTGTTTTTTAATATGCTGTCTAGGTTGGTCATAACTTTTCTTCCAAGGAGTAAGTATCTTTTAATTTCATGGCTGCAGTCAACAATCTGCAGTGATTTTGGAGTCCACGAAAATTAAGTCTTTCACTGTTTCTATTGTTTCTCCATCTATTTGCCATGGGACCATCACTTCATGGGAAATAGATGGGGAAACAGTAGAAACAGTGTCAGACTTTATTTTTTTGGGCTCCAAAATCACTGTAAATGGTGACTGCAGCCATGAAATGAAAAGACGTGTACTTCTTGGAAGAAAAGTTATGATCAACCTAGATAGTATATGCAAAAGCAGAGACATTACTTTGCTGACTAAGGTCTGTCTAGTCAAGGCTATGGTTTTTCCTGTGGTCATGTATGGATGTGAGAGTTGGACTGTGAAGAAAGCTGAATGCCGAAGAATTGATGCTTTTGAACTGTGGTGTTGGAGAAGACTCTTGAGAGTCCCTTGGACTGCAAGGAGATCCAACCAGTCCACTCTGAAGGAGATCAACCCTGGGATTTATTTGGAAGGAATGTTGCTACAGCTGAAACTCCAATACTTTGGCCACCTCATGCAAAGAGTTGACTCACTGGAAAGACTCTGATGCTGGGAGGGATTGGGGACAGGAGCAGAAGGGGACGACTGAAGATGAGATGGCTGGATGGCATTACAGACTCAATGGACGTGAGTTTGAGTGAACTACAGGAGATGGTGATGGACAGGGAGGCCTGGTGTGCTGGGATTCATGGTGTCGCAAAGAGTTGGACACGACTGAGAGACTGAATTGAACTGAACTGAACTGAAGGTGTTGGGACCAGATGCCATGATCTTAGTTTTTTAAATGTCGAGTTTTCAGCCAGCTTTTTCACTCTCTTCTTTCACCTTTATCAAGAGGATTTTTAGTTCCTCTTCCCTTTCTGCCATAGGAGGGTGTCATCTGCATTTCTGAAGTTATTGACATTTCTCCTGGCAATCTTGATTCCAGCTTGTGCTTCATCCAGCCCAGTGTTTCTCATGATGTACTCTGCATACAAGTTAAATAAGCAGTGTGACAATAAACAGACTTGATGTACTTCTTTCCAAATTTGGAACCAGTCTGTTGATGTCTAGTTCTAACTGTTGCTTCTTGGCCTACATACAGATTTGAGTAGCACTTTATCTAATAAAGAAAATGAATGCATAGTTAAAAACAAATTCTCCCTAAATAAACTTTAGGCATAGATATCCTCAATGGTAAATTCTATTAAATATTTATGCAGCATATTTATGAGTACCTTAAGAAAATTACAGAGACTGGGAAATTGACTTCAAATATTTTTCTCTAAAAGCACTAGTAAGCAAGAGATATTTTTAACTTATTAATATTCTATTTAATACATGAAAAACACAAAAACTATCTTAATGAAGAATCATTTATATGAGTGCAGCCATGAAATTAAAAGACGCTTACTCCTTGGAAGAAAAGTTATGACCAACCTAGATAGTATATTCAAAAGCAGAGACATTACTTTGCCAACTAAGGTCCGTCTAGTCAAGGCTATGGTTTCTCCTGTGGTCATGTATGGATGTGAGAGTTAGACTGTGAAGGCTGAGCACTCAAGAATTGATGCTTTTGAACTGTGGTGTTGGAGAAGACTCTTGAGAGTCCCTTGGACTGCAAGGAGATCCAACCAGTCCATTCTGTGGGAGATCAACCCGGGGATTTCTTTGGAAGGAATGATGCTAAAACTGAAGCTCCAGTACTTTGGCCACCTCACGCGAAGAGTTGACTCATTGGAAAAGACTCTGATGCTGGGAGGGATTGGGGGCAGGAGGAGAAGGGGATGACAGAAGATGAGATGGCTGGATGGCATCACAGACTTGATGGACGTGAGTCTGAGTGAACTCTGGGAGTTGGTGATGGACAGGGAGGCCTGGCATGCTGCGATTCATGGTGTCGCAAAGCATCGGAATGACTGAGCGACTGAACTGAATTAAACTATATCTAGGAGGAGCAGATAAAAACACACTAATAATGGATGACTTTCTTCAGAACAAGACAGATAAAACAGAAATAATAAGTAAAGCCTAAACAATATAATCAGTTAGGTAAAACTTATGTTGATCTTTGCATCCCCATAATATAAAATGAATCTTCTTTCCAACACACACAAGACAAACACTATAATTGATCATATATTTAATATTATGTTACACAGAATTAGAATCTTTTGTAGAGCAGAAATACAAGCAAGAATACTTCCTTACATCATGCAAGAAAACTCATACTTACTAGGGAAAGGAAAGAGTAGAAAATCCCTTTAAAAATAAAATCAAGCAGTAGGGAAAACAATGAGTTCTTTACAACCTAAAATAACTAATGAAAATGATCCATAATCGTCTTTGAGAGATATTTAAAGCAGTGTTTAAAGAAAAATTCATAGCACCAAACACCTTTATCACTAAAAATAAAAGAAAAATCAATATTTCAGTCAAAACACTTCATAAAGGAGAAATAAGAAAACCAGAAAAGGAAAAAATAGATCATAAAACAGAAAGTAATAAAGATGACTTAAATAACCAGCCAGAATGCTGTTATTGGAAAGAATTAACAGAATTATAAACTACTTGCTAACTTGAAGGAAAAAGAGAGAAATCACATACAAAATAAATAACAAAATAAAAATAAACATTTAAATGGAAGAAATTTGAAGCATCATATAAAACTACTTTTCAGAATCTTATAAATCTGAAAACCAAGGTGAAATGGATAATTTCTTAGCAAAATACAAATTACCAAAATGGACACTGTTATTTTTAGAGATCAAAAACATACCAATTTCCTTGGAAGGAAAAGAGGATATTATTAACAAAGTAGCCTACATAAAAGCCTAGTCCCGGATGAAGTATCAGAATTCCATCAAATTTTCAAGCACAAGAAAATTCTAATACTGTAAGAATTGTTAAAGTGCACTGAAAATGAACAACTTTCTATTTCTTGTATGAAAATTGTGTAGCATTGAGTCTGTGGTAGGTAGCTTGCCCCTTTGATTCCTACCTTTTGATGTAAATATTTTTGTGTGATCCTCTCCCTGTGAGTATGAGATCTGTGACTTATTTGTACCCAGTAAAATATGGCAAGTGTATATTATTATGTGTGATTATGTGATTATGTTACACAAGATTGCATTACCTCTCTTGCTGGAGTCTCTCTCCTTCCTTGCTGGCTTTGAGTAAACAAGCATCCCATGTTTGGGAATTTACTTGGGAAGGGAATATGAGCAATCTTTTGTGGCCAAGAGTAGCTTCTAGAAAACATCCTGCAAGGGGCTCTGGTCAACAGCCAGCAAGAAAATAAGTCTTTCATTTCTACAGCTAAAAGCAACTGCCAACAATAACGTGAACTTAGAAGTGGATCCTACCTCAGCTAAGCCAGCATCTTTAATTAGGACATTATGAGATGTTGAAGCTATTCAGTCCATATCTGAAATAGTGTTTTTATCTTAATATTATAGTCCCCCATGCCTACCAAATATTTTCACAATTTATTGCTAGCTTGAGATGCAATTCATTCTTAAATTATTCTTAACATTATAACTCTCATACCTTTAAATTGGACAGAAGAGATATTTGGCTTTGTGTTAAGAGTTTTCCAACATAACTTACCTTTTTCCTTCAGAAGCAGAGAAGGAAACTGGTCTACAGAAAGTAAGTTACTTTTCTAAGACAACTGATATTTGAACTGATAAAGACACTAACCTAAGAATAATAAGAGAAAAATAGCTCCCCAAGAAAGTAATTGTTGACTTTCCTAAAAACTGAAACACAAACACTATCAGAAATGCTGAAAATCAAATAATTGGCATAGAGACCAGAATTTCTGTTTAGATTGAACAAGTTTATTAGGTCAACAGGGAAGCAAGCTCCAGCGTGAATGTCAAGGCAATTTCTTGACACCATCATCCTAACGAAAGCAGGATATGAGGTCGTGGGTGAATTTCACCATCTCCCGCTTATGGAGTAAATTCAGGGAATTTGTAGGTTAGATGGATGGGCAATGACAGACCATACTAGATTTCCATGATACAAGATAATCATCATCCCAAGAAAGACACAGAATATATAGGATTCAGAACTGGTGAATCTTGACGTCCAGGTGCAGAGGAGGAGGCTCTTCCATGGCGTCCTCAATAGTAGTAGCCAAAGCCAGAGCCATAGCCAGAGCTGCATCCATAGCGACAGCTTCCATAACCACAGCCCCCATAGGAGTTTTCATAGTAGCCACACATGTTATTAGTGTTGAGGCTTTCCGTGGGCAGAGAAGGAGCACAGATGACTTCAATCTGGACAATTTCCCTGTAGAGGGCCTTTTCTATATATTTAGTGTGGATGGGGACCACTACACAAGTCATAATGCTATTGGCTAATTTATAGAACCAGTCTGAGTAATTTGCTGATTCCTGGCTTTTAGTCATGGCCTCTGGGGGCTTGAGGATCTTTGCTAATTTTTAGTCACACTTAAATCATTTGTGAGTCATTAGTAAGAAACAACTGTCTCATATTCAAAACTCTACTTATATATGATCTTCAAATTATCCACTTCTAACCAATGTTGAAAGAACTTCCCTGGTGGCTCAGAGGATAAAGCGTCTGCCTGCAATGCAGGTGACCCAGTTTCGATCCCTGGGTCAGGAAGATCCCCTAGAGAGGGCAATGGCACCCCACTCCAGTACTGTTGCCTGGAAAATCCCATGGACAGAGGAGCCTGGTGGGCTACAGTCCACGGGGTCGCAAAGAGTCGGACAAGATTGAGCGACTTCACTCACTCACAACCAATGTTCATGGCAAGAAATAGCATTTTGAGTAAATATTCTAACCTTTCCCAGACAATCAATGATTATATATTCTTTTGATGACATTCAACACATCATGATAATCTACCTTAACCTTCAACTTTTCTATCTGCTGCTCCAAACTATTTTTTCCTTTAGAAATTCTCCTTATGTTCATGTAAGAGATGGCTTACTATGAAAAAGCCAAATGTATTATTCAGCTTCATGAGATGATTGACAAAAACCCAATACTGTAGCTATGGTAGTTTGAAATTCTGGGCCACCAGGTCTGAGAAAACTGGACTTCTCTTTCTCACTTACATTAATATTTCTTCTTATGACTCTACATTTTAAGTGTTTTCCATAGTTTTAAAGTCATATCTTAAATCTATCGCCAGAAAACAAAAATTACTAGATTTCACTTATAAAGTCACATTTTCATGAAAGGATTTGCTTCAAATTTCAACATAGTGATAATATTTGTGTTTTGATTCAAAGGTGAATATAGATATTTTATATTAATTAAAACAATGATACTGGCAGAGATACCTTTCATGATGCTAGCAGACTAGGAGTTGTTGGTAAAATTGCTTGGACTATAAGAAATATATTAATTATAACATATATATTTTTGTATGCAATGAATAATCTGAGCTGAGTGATTAAGTAAAGTTCAGTTCAATTCAGTCACCCAGTCATGTCCAACTATTTGTGACTCCATGGATTAAGTAAAAAAAGCCCTCTAAACTTGTGTTCTTAGAAACATGACTTCATAGATGTCAGCAGAGCCTAATAGATAAAACTAAATCTTTTGGAATTAGCTATCCAGGTTGAAATATTATTTCTGTCACTTATAGCTGGGTGACCTGGAGAAGGAAATGGCAACCCATTCCAGTAGTCTTGCCTAGAAAATGACATGGACAAAGGAATCTGGCAGGCTACATTCTATGGGTCCACAAACACCCACAGACAACTGAGCAACTAACACTTAGAGTTGAGTGACCACTGTAACTGTGTGCCTCTGTTATCCATTTATAAATGGGATGGTAAGTATTACCTACCCGACACAACAGTTATGAGAATCAACTTAGCTGACATGTATCAAGCATTCAGAACAGTGTCTGGCTCACAGTGGGCACTAGATTAACACTCAGTTCATTTCAGTTCAGTCGCTCATTCGTGTCTGACTCTTTGTGACACCATGAATCACAGCACACCAGGCCTCCCTTCCATCACCAACTCCCAGAGTTCACTCAGACTCACGTCCATCAAGTCCGTGATGCCATCCAGCCATCTCATCCTCTGTCGTCCCCTTCTCCTCCTGCCCCCAATCCCTCCCAGCATCAGAGTCTTTTCCAATGAGTCAACTCTTTGCATGAGGTGGCCAGAGTACTGGAGCTTCAGCTTTAGCATCATTCCTTCCAAAGAAATCCCAGGGTTGATCTCCTTCAGAATGGACTGGTTGGATCTCCTTGCAGTCCAAGGGACTCTCAAGAGTCTTCTCCAAGACCACAGTTCAAAAGCATAAATTCTTCAGTGCTCAGCCTTCTTCACAGTCCAACTATCACATCCATACATGACCACAGGAAAAACCATAGCCTTGACTAGACGGACCTTAGTTCTATCTAGGTTGGTCATAACTTTTTTCCCAAGGAGTAAGCGTCTTTTAATTTCATAGCTGCAGTCACCATATGCAGTGATTTTGGAGCTCAAAAGAATACACTCTGACACTGTTTTCCCATCTATTTCCCATGAAGTGATGGGACCGGATGCCATTATCTTCGTTTTCTGAATGTTGAGCTTTAAGCCAACTTTTTCACTCTCCTCTTTCACTTTCATCAAGAGGCTCTTTAGTTCCTCTTCACTTTCTGCCATAAGGGTGGTGTCATCTGCATAGCTGAGGTTATTGATATTTCTCCCAGCAATCTTGACTCCAGCTTGTGTTTCTTCCAGCCCAGTGTTTCTCATGATGTACTCTGCATAGAAGTTAAATAAGCAGGGTGACAATATGCAGCCTTGATGTACTCCTATTTGGAACCAGTCTGTTGTTCCATGTCCAGTTCTAACTGTTGCTTCCTCACCTGCATACAGATTTCTCAAGAGGCAGGTCAGGTGGTCTGATATTCTCATCTCTTTCAGAATTTTCTACAGTTTATTGTGATCCACACAGTCAAAGGCTTTGGCATAGTCAATGAAGCAGAAATAGATGTTTTTCTGGAACTCTTTTGCTTTTTCCATGATCCAGTGGATTTGGCAATTTGATCTTTGGTTCCTCTGCCTTTTCTAAAACCAGCTTGAGCATCAGGAAGTTCACGGTTCATGTACTGCTGAAGCCTGACTTGGAGAATTTTGAGCATTACTTTACTAGCATGTGAGATAAGTGAAATTGTGCGGTAGTTTGAGCATTCTTTGTCATTGCCTTTCTTTGGGATTGGAATGAAAACTGACCTTTTCCAGTCCTGTGGCCACTGCTGAGTTTTCCAAATTTGCTGGCATATTGAGTGTAGCATTTTCATAGCATCATCTTTCAGGAATTGAAATAGCTCCACTGGAATTCCACCACCCCCACTAGCTTTGTTCATAGTCATGCTTTCTAAGGCCCACTTGACTTCACATTCCAGGATGTCTGGCTCTAGATTAGTGATCACACCATCGTGATTCTCCGGGTCATGAAGATCTTTTATGTGCAGTTCTTCTGTGTATTCTTGCCAACTCTTCCTAATATCTTCTGCTTCTGTTAGGTTCAGACCATTTCCGTCCTTTATCGAGCCCATCTTTGCATGAAATATTACCTTGGTATCTCTAATTTTCTTGATGAGATCTCTAGTCTTTCCCATTCTGTTATTTTCCTCTATTTCTTTGCATTGATCACTGAAGAAGGCTTTCTTATGTCTTCTTGCTGTTCTTTGGAACTCTGAATTCAGATGTGAAGAAGGCTAAGCGCCGAAGAATTGATGCTTTTGAACTGTGGTGTTGGAGAAGACTCTTGAGAGTCCCTTGGACTGCAAGGAGATCCAACCAGTCCATTCTGAAGATCAACCCTGGGATTTCTTTGGAAGGAATGATGCTAAAACTGAAGCTCCAGTACTTTGGCCACCTCCTGCGAAGAGTTGACTCATTGGAAAAGACTCTGATGCTGGGAGGGATTGGGGGCAGGAGGAGAAGGGGACGACAGAGGATGAGATGGCTGGATGGCATCACGGACTTGATGGACGTGAGTTTGAGTGAACTCCGAGAGATGGTGATGGACAGGGAGGCCTGGTGTGCTGCGATTCATGGTGTCGCAAAGAGTCGGACATGACTGAGTGACTGAACTGAACTGAGCTGAACTTTCTCCTTGACTTTGCACTTCTCTTCTATGAAGCTCCAGTACTTTGGCCACCTCCTGCGAAGAGTTGACTCATTGGAAAAGACTCTGATGCTGGGAGGGATTGGGGGCAGGAGGAGAAGGGGACGACAGAGGATGAGATGGCTGGATGGCATCACGGACTTGATGGACGTGAGTTTGAGTGAACTCCGAGAGATGGTGATGGACAGGGAGGCCTGGTGTGCTGCGATTCATGGTGTCGCAAAGAGTCGGACATGACTGAGTGACTGAACTGAACTGAGCTGAACTTTCTCCTTGACTTTGCACTTCTCTTCTTTTCACAGCTATTTGTAAGGCTTCACCAGACAGGCATTTTGCTCTTTTGCATTTCTTGTCCATGGGGATGGTCTTGATCCCTGTCTCTTGTACAATGTTACTATATCTAGGATGACGGGTGTGTTGGCTAGACCATTCCTGCTGTAAGATGGTTATTGTCCCTCCGGTTCCTGGGCCCTTTAAAACTGCTTTGATTCCTATCTCATTCCTAAACTTGGCCTTCTTGTGAAATGTTGAATCTCTGAGTCATAATGCTGTTGTTGCTGCTGCTGCTAAGTCCCTTCAGTCGTGTCTGACTCTGTGCGACCCCACAGACAGCAGCCCACCAGGCTTCCCCGTCCCTGGGATTCTCCAGGCAAGAACACCGGAGTGGGTTGCCATTTCCTTCTCCAGTGCATGAAAGTGAAAAGTGAAAGTGAAGTCGCTCAGTTGTGTCTAACTCTTAGCAACCCAATGGACTGCAGCCCACCAGGCTTCTCCATCCATGGGATTTTCCAGGTAAGAGTACTGGAGTGGGTTGCCATTGCCTTCTCTGCTTAGTCATAATAGTCTTTTATTAAAGCCCCTTCTATTGCTGTAATCCAGAACAGCAAATTGTCCATTCTCTATCTTCAGAATATGAAATCTCTCAAGCATTTTCTGATATCTGTGATCTGAATGAAATATTCTCTTCTTTTTGAAATGTGCCCATTACTGTATGAGGTATATACATTGAAAAATATAGGTAAGAATTTGAAAGAATACCATTTTCCAGTAGTATATATAGCATAGTATAGTATAGCATAGTTCAGTATAGTGTAGTATATATTAGGTCCTTAGTTTATTACAGTTTATTATATTACAGGTGATCTTCTTGGGTGTTATACTGCTGGTTTCTCTCATTTATATTCCCCCTTTCTCTCATTCATTCATTCAACAAATATCACTGAGCATCTTTGGTATTGATTAGTATTGTTCAAGGCACTGGAGACACAACGGTGGTCAAGACAAATAAGGTCTCTATTCTATGAAACTTCTGGTGTCTAGGGAGAGAGAAATAAACAGGTAAAAAAATGATCACTTTCAAAGGCTTATAGGACAGAATAACATGATAGAAAATTATTGTTGGGGGCATATAGTAAATGTAGGGACAGCTAGGAAGGAAGTCTTCTTGGGGGAAATGTTTTTTAAGCTGAGGTTTGAATGATGAGAAGATACTAATTACATAGAACAGAAGAGTAATCCAGGTAGAGGAAGCTGTATACACAAAGAGCATGTGGTATGTTCAAGTTCAGGAAAGAGACCAGTTTGAATGGCAGGAGAGGAGGTAGAAGGGGCAAGTAGGTGCTTTTTCGTTAGATTCTAAGGGGTCACTTTGAAATGTGTAAATTTTACTCTCACTTTTTGTAGATTATCCTGTCTATTTTGTGTCTTTGGGCTTCAAACTTCCCAGTTAGGAAGAACCCAATTGAATAGATTACTCATCACCTTTGTTACTTGTATTAATTAAGAAAATGTTTACTCACCTGATAGATAACCCTCAAAATCTTAGTCACTTATTCCTGAGTGAAATAGAAGTACATTTCTTACTCCATGAAATTCCAAAATGGTGTTCCTGATCACTGTTAGGGAGCTCTGTTTTACTTAATCATTCAGGGACTCAGACTGATAGATGATTCACCATCATCATCCTGTATCTTTCAACTTTGCCCTGAATCTAGATATCCAGACTGGAGTGTGTTAGTAAGTTGGGAGAGAGAGGTGAATGGGTGACTTCAGGAGAGGGTTTATGGGCCAGCTGGAAGCAACGTGCAGCATTTCTGCTCACAACGAGCTATATGACCACACCAAACTGCAAAGGGAAGTGGGAAATGCTGCCTGCACAGTGCCCAGGAATAAAGGGAAACAGTTCAATCAACCTTGGTCAGTGTAGTACTGTCTGAGGCTGTCTTTCTTGGTAAGTAGCAGAGCACAGTGTAACTGGCAGGCATTTTAAGGCTTCCTACCCATGCTGTGTGTGTGCTGTGCACTAAGTCGCTTTAGTCGTGTCTGCGTCTTTGTGAGCCTATGGACTACAGCCCTCCAGGCTCCTCTGTCCATGGGATTCTCTAGGTGAAAATACTGGAGTGAGTCGCCATGCCCTCCTCAGGAGATCTTCCTGACCCAGGGATCGAAACCCCATCTCCTGCACTGCCGGTGGATTCTTTACCCACTGAGCCACCTGGGAAGCCCCTCCTACCTATGAAAGGTGGATAAAGACCAAACGTATTTTGAAAACCAAAGTTCAACTAAATGTAATTTTTTCTAGAAAATGAAAAAACGCCAAATTTTTGATAATACAGACTACAAAAATCGCCTTGCCTAACTGGGATGAATGAAAAAGGAAGTGATTCTCAGCTGAAGGAACACTTCCATAGGACAGGTAGTGGGTTGAATAGTGTCCCCACCAATAAGTCCTAACCCTAGGTACTTGTGGATGAGACTTTATTTGGAAATAAGACTCTTTGTAGATGTAATTGTGTATCTTGGGATGAGATTGTTGTGGATTTAGAAGTTATTTTACATGGGGCTTCCCAGGTGGTGCAGTGGTAAAGAACCTGCCTGCAGTGCAGGACACACAGGTTCAATGCCTGGTTTGGGAAGATATCCTAGAGAAGGAAATGGAAATTCATTTCAGTATTCTTTCCTGAAAAATTCCATAGACAGAGGAACCTGGTGGGTTATGGTCCATGGGGTAACAAAGAGTCAGACATGACTGAGCTCAGGCAAGAGCTACATGGAAAGATAAAGCAGAAAGGAAGTAGATTTCCACGTTAGTTTCACCCCGTCAGTACTTCCAGTGTACTCCCATATCCCCTCTGTCAACAAGGTATCTTCCCTTCCCACTTTCAGGGGTCCTCAAAGAGTACTTGTCAAACATGCTCAAAATGCATTCACTCTCTCCGTTCGGCCACAAACAACATATAGCGCCTGCTACATCTCACTCAGCTCTCCCTTGTCAAAACCCAATGTTTCACAGTTGCTTGAGGGAATCTCAGTGCACCTGTGATTATACATGCATGTCACTAAAATAAAGGTGCTGAGGTCCCTGGAGGTCAAAGCAGGAGTTTTAAAATTTGTTTATTGGCTGTGCTGGCTTGATGTGGCAAGCAGGATCTTTCCACTGTGCATGTGGGGATCTTTTTTTAGTTGCTGTATGTGGGATCTAGTTCCCTGTCCAGGGATTGAACCTAGACCCCCTCCATTGGAAGCTCAGAGCCTTACCACTGGACCACCAAGGTAGTCCCCTGCTGGTGCTGCTAAGTTGCTTCCGTCGTGTCCAACTCTGTGCGACCCCATAGACGGCAGCCCACCAGGCTCCTCTGTCCCTGGGATTCTCCAGGCAAGAATACTGGAGTGGGTTGCCATTTCCTTCTCCAATTTAATTGCTAAGTCACATCTAACTCTTTGGAACCCCATGGACCATAGCCCACCAGGCCCCTCTGTCCATGGGATTTCCCAGGCAAGAATACCAGAGTGGTATTCCTTCTCCAAGGTAGTCGCCAACACTGGGTATTTTAAGAAAGGGAGGGGAATGATCCTCTGCTCAATTTTCTAGCAAGTGAGTCCCATAGGAGCAGTGCCAGTTCCTCAGCTCTCACTAGGTCCCTTATGGTAGGGCCTCCTTCATACTCTGGTCCTAACTCTTCTCTTGCCCAGGAGCTCTCATATAACCCAAGAGGCATGATGGGCAGCAAACATGGTCCTGGTGCCTCTATTCTTTCCATAGTTTTTATTGACTTGACACCTCATTCTTGAAAAAAAGAAAAAGAAAAAAACTTCTTCCAGCAGCAGGGAACTTTTGGCAAGAGAGAGGACTGTCACCTAGCCACACACACCTCTACTCCAGGCAATACACAGATCTCATAAGGAGAAAAGTGGAAGGAAAAAAAGAGGATGACTGGTGTAGAGCATATTTGCAGCTGTCAGATACCACACCTCCTCTCCTGAGGTTGGTCCTATTGTGCTAATGAGCCATCAAAGAATTTGAATTGGTAGTTCAGCTTTTATGTGACCTGCTAATGTATTTCCAATGCCCAGGGGAAGTTCACGTCTCCTCGTCTTGGTGGGGTATTAGTTGATGAGATATTTCTAAGGTATAGCTGGCAGACTTTGGCTTGGTTCAACCACAGGATTTGGGTTGAGGATGGAAAAAAAAAAAAGCATCTGGTGATTGCAGGAGTCCTGTAAAAGAGGCTTCAGGAAAAATGCCAGCCTCCATTTATATCTGCTCATTTTGTCCCTATAGAGGCTAAAAGAAGAGATCCTATTGGCTAATGAGCCATCAAAGAATTTGAATTGGTAGTTCAGCTTTTATGTGACTTGCTAATGTATTTCCAATGCCTAGGGGAAGTTCAGGTCTCCTAGTCTTGGTGGGGTATTAGTCGATGAGATATTTTTAAGGTATAGCTGGCAGACTTTGGCTTGGTTCAACCACAGGATTTGGGTTGAGGATGGAAAAAAAAAAAAGCATCTGGTGATTGCAGGAGTCCTGTAAAAGAGGCTTCAGGAAAAATGCCAGCCTCCATTTATATCTGCTCATTTTGTCCCTATAGAGGCTAAAAGAAGGCCTAGTGCAGGAGAATGGATTTCAACTGCAGCTTAGGAAGAAAGCCAAGGACAATAACAGAGGAAAAGGAGAATGAATTAGTTTGAGGAATGTGTTTAGGGTTAGAAACAGAGAACTAGAAGGTGTTGGGGAAATAACTGTGCCATGTCAAATATATACACATATCTATTCAAATATATATATTCACATATATATTTATTTCATGGGATAGCTTAACAGAAGTGAACTTTCTTACAGTTCCAGAGGTTAGAAGTCTAAGATAAGGTGCTAGCAGGTTCTGTTTGGTTCAGTTTCTCTTGAGGCCCTCTCTCTGCCTTGCAGATGGCCATCTTTTCTCTGTTCTCATACGGCTGTTGCTCAGCGCACACATGCCCCTGGTGTCTCTCTGTGTACCCAGGTTCCCTCTTCTTACAAGGATACCAGTCATATTGGATTAAGCTCCACCCTTTCAGCCTTATTTTAACATTTTAACTTTTTAAAGGCCTTATCTCCAAATACAGTCACATCCTGAAGTATTGGGGCTTAGAGCTCCAACATATAAAATCTGGAGCAAACACAATTCAGATTATGACAGATGTATATTCAGGATAATGAGCAAGCATGATTTCACGTACAGTTGAAGCACTAATTCATGTTAATCTTTCACTGTCTCTTAAATATTTGTTTGATAGAAGTAAACAGTGCCTAGCCCTGGATAGTGTTTAGAATGAGTTAGTACTTTTCAGTTTTAAAACCTTATTACATTCATATTTACAAAATATTATTTCAGTTCAGTAGCTAGAAGTTTGCATTTTCAGATATCCATCAAGTGATTCAATTTTTATTGAAAGATAACACTTCTTGGACTTGTCTGGTTGTCCAGGGGTTAAGAACCCACTTGCCAAGGCAGGGGACATGGGTTCAGTCCCTGGCTGGGGAAGATTCCATGTACTGAGGGCAGCTAAACCTGGACACTGCAACTACAGAAGCCTGTGTGCTCTACAGCCCGTGCTCTGCAACAAGAGAGGCCATCACAGTGAGAGCCCGTGGACTGCAGCTAGAGAAAGCCTGCAGGCAGCAACGAAGACCCAGTGCAGCCAATAATAAATAAATTTTTTTAAAAGATAAGACTTCTTATCTCCCTCCATGCTAAGGTCTGTAGATGGCAGTTGCCTGCCTTTAGGAAAGAGCTTGTATGATTGACCTCTTCATCCCTCTGCCCTTCCCCTAATCCACTTGCTAACTGACTTTTCTGGTTTCTGGGGGCAAAGCTGAGGAGAAGAAAGCTAGTAGAAGTGAGAAAAGGCACTGTTTTAGTCAACTTGTGCTGTTGTTACAAACACCACCGACTGGGTGTCTTGAAAAACATATATCTATTTCTCACAATTCTTGAGACAGAGTCCCAGATCAGGGTGCTGGCCAGTTTCTTCTTGGTGAGGGCTTTCTTCGTGGCTTGTAGACAACCACGTTCTCACTGTGTTCCCGTATGGCCTTTCTTCCAAGTATTTGGGAGGACAGAGAGAGATCTCTCCTCCTCTTCTTATAGGGACACTAATCCCATCATGAAGTTTCCATCCTCCTGAACTAGTCTAAATCTAATTATCTCCCCAAGGCCCTGCCTCAAAATATAGTCACACCGGGGGTTTGTGTTTCAGCATAGGAATTTTGGGCAACACAAATATTCAGCCCATAATAGGCACAGAGGCATCCTGGCTAGGCTGGATGGCTTTATGATCTCAGTTGCTAGCAAATGTTATTGGATCCTTCA
>SJXQ01005594.1:66611-176164 GCA_006408695.1 Aepyceros melampus | reverse complement strand
GAAATATTTTGTGCTATACATCCCTTTGGGAGCCTCATGAAGCTTAGGGAACCCTTTCCAAAAAAGATTTTAAACCTAAAATAAAAGACCTGAGATGACAAAAGGTTGCCACTTCTACCCACCAACCTCTTGGAATTCAGAACTCCTATAAAGACACTTCCAGTTTTAAGATTTGGTACTTTAGTAAAGTTTCTATCCTTAGAAAGAAACGACTTGCTCCTCAGAATCCTCTAAATCCTCTCTGTATAGAAACCCAAAGATACCTTCAGAATGCACAATGAGTCTATGTCTCTGGCTCCAGACTAATTTTAGATGAGGATCTCTTCAAGTAATTTGGATACCCTAAATGCAGAGAAGTTGTATAAAACATCAACATCACCAGAGGAGAAAGTGTTTTGGAAACTGTGTTTTGATCAAATCCTCATAATGTTCTCTCCCCCAAATTTCACTGGAAACCAGAGGCGGGTAATCCTGGGTTATTGACTCATCACGAGAAGTTCTTGGTATGCTCCACATGCTTGGAAGACAGCTGATGTGCTTTTCTGTGGTGTTGGATCCATTCCGTCAGCCCCATATGGGCATATTTGGGGTTTAAGTTTGCAAATAAAACTCAGCAAATCACCAGTGACCAAGTGGAGGGCAAGGGGAGGGTTGACAGCAGGTATGACCAGGATAGAACTCAGGGCATATACACTAGGAAAATGAGTTTCTAAGACTTTTCGTATCATCATTCAATCAGAAACTGACTGAGCCTGCCTATGAAGTCATTATTAATACAGTAGAGGAGGAGTCTACATAAACAATCCCATTTACTGTACAGTTTTCATATTTTTGCCTAGCCACAGGAGCATGTCCATAGGAAAAGGGTTATTTTACTTCTTGCTCATAGCTCGAAGTTAAAGTCATCACCCCAACTACATCCATTGTTGGAAGGACTATTTTGAGTTGGCCCTGTGTAATGTGAAATGAAGAAAAAAAGTGTGTAGCTGAATCTTGATATGGAGATCCAGACTTAAAAACATCTCTGATGGTTTGGCAAAAGTAGAGGAGGAGTCTACATAAACAATCCCATTTACTGTACAATTTTCATATTTTTGCCTAGCCACAGGAGTATGTCCATAGGAAAAGGGTTATTTTACTTCTTGCTCATAGCTCGAAGTTAAAGTCATCACCCCAACTACATCCATTGTTGGAAGGACTATTTTGAGTTGGCCCTGTGTAATGTGAAATGAAGAAAAAAAGTGTGTAGCTGAATCTTGATATGGAGATCCAGACTTAAAAACATTCTCTGATGGTTTGGCATCCGTGGGATAAATTGGTCATAGTTTTCAACAACTCAGATCAAAGCCAAATGCTGTTTGCATTCAGACAGTGATTCAGGGACCATGTCTTATTTGGTTTCTTTGAAAATAGAGCACAGACATTTTTTCATACCTTTGAGAGAAATCTTTTGGCCGCCAAATTTGTGCCTTGTAAATATTATTGTACCCTAATACACAATTTTACATCTTGTCTCAGATGTCTTTTTCAGTTATTCCACCATCCCCAAGTGAGTGGCTTGTTGCAGGGAGGGTCTCCTGATGTTAAAGAGAAAAAATAGGCCAACTGGTAAAGATAAAAAAAAAATGAGAGTAAATAAAACACATATGGAATGTCTGCTTTCAGAGTTAAAATGTATATGAGTGTGTATGCAAATCAGCCATCCAAATAGAAATCTAGACTGAGCCAACCTTAGGCACAGCTATGAGGGAGAAAAGGCCTTTTATTCCCCTCCCTAGATAGTCCCTCCTTGGTCACCTCTACCTCTCTTCTTTCTCAGGCTATTTTTATCCTTCTCAGTAAGAGAATCAATATTCACTTTGGAACTCCTCTTTCTGCCATGCATACAATTCCTTTCACTTCTCAGTTCAGTTCAGTCGCTCAGTCTTGTCCGACTCTTTGTGACCCCATGAACCACAGCACGCCAGGCCTCCCTGTCCATCACCAACTCCCAAAGTCTACCCATACCCATGTCCATCGAGTCGATGATGCCATCTAACCATCTCATCCTCCGTCGTCCCCTTCTCCTTCTGCTCCCAATCCCTGCCTGCATCAGAGTCTTTTCCAATGAGTCAGCTCTTTGTATCAGGTGGCCAAACTATTGGAGTTTCAGCTTCAACATCAGTCCTTCCAGTGAACACCCAGGACTGATCTCCTTTAGGATGGACTGGTTGGATCTCCTTGCAGTCCAAGGGACTCTCAAGAGTCTTCTCCAACACCACACTTCAAAAGCATCAATTCTTCGGTGCTCAGCTTTCTTCACAGTCCAACTCTCACATCCATACATGACCACTGGAAAAACCATAGCCTTGACTAGACGGACCTTTGTTGGCAAAGTAATGTTTCTGCTTTTTAATATGCTGTCTAGGTTGGTCATAACTTTCCTTCCAAGGAGTAAGCGTCTTTTAATTTCATGGCTGCAATCACCATCTGCAGTGATTTTGGAGCCCAGAAAAATAAAGTCTGATACCGTTTCCACTGTTTCCCCATCTATCTGCCATGAAGTGATGGGGCCAGATGCCATGATCTTCATTTTCTGAATGTTGAGCTTTAAGCCAATTTTTNTGGTCATAACTTTCCTTCCAAGGAGTAAGCATCTTTTAATTTCATGGCTGCAGTCACCATCTGCAGTGATTTTGGAGCCCCAAAAAATAAAGTCTGACACTATTTCTACTGTTTCTCCATCTATTTCCCATGAAGTGACAGGATCAGATGCCATGATCTTCGTTTTCTGAATGTTGAGCTTTAAGCCAACTTTTTCACTCTCCTCTTTCACTTTCATCAAGAGGCTTTTTAGTTCCTCTTCACTTTCTGTCATAAGAGTGGTGTCATCTGCGTATCTGAGGTGATTGATATTTCTCCTGGCAATCTTGATTCCAGCTTGTGTTTCTTCTAGTCCCACATTTCTCATGATATACTCTGCATAGAAGTTAAATAAGCAGGGTGACGATATACAGCCTTGACGTACTCCTTTTCCTATTTAGAACCAGTCTGTTGTTCCATGTCTAGTTCTAACTGTTGCTTCCTGACCTGCATACAGATTTCTCAAGAGGCAGGTCAGGTGGTCTGATATTCCCATGTCTTTCAGAATTTTCCAGTTTATTGTGATCCACACAGTCAAAGGCTTTGGCATAGTCAATAAAGCAGAAATAGATGTTTTTCTGGAACTCTCTTGCTTTTTCCATGATCCAGAGGATGTTAGCAATTTGATTTCTGGTTCCTGTGCCTTTTCTGAAACCAGCTTGAACATCAAGAAGTTCACAGTTCCTGTATTGCTGAAGCCTGGCTTGGAGAATTTTGAGCATTACTTTACTAGCATGTGAAATGAGTGCAATTGTGCAATAGTTTAAGCATTCTTTGGCTTTGCCTTTCTTTGGGATTGGAATGAAAACTGACCTTTTCCAGTCCTGTGGCCACTGCTGAGTTTTACAATTTGATCTCTGGTTCCTCTGCCTTTTCTAAAACCAGCTTGAACATCTTCTGTACTCTGCCTAATCACCCCTTCTTTTCCCCAACATGCTACTGTGAACAAAAGTGTGAAGGGTTTTGTGTATCTGGTCCCATCACTTCATGGGAAATAAATGGGGAAACAGTGGAAACAGTGGCTGACTTTATTTTGGGGGGGCTCCAAAATCACTGCAGATGGTGATTGCATGAAATTAAAAGATGCTTACTCCTTGGAAGGAAAGTTATGACCAACCTAGATAGCATATTCAAAAGCAGAGACATTATTTTGCCAGCAAAGGTCCGTCTAGTCAAGGCTATGGTTTTTCCTGTGGTCATGTATGAATGTGAGAGTTTGACTGTGAAGAAAGCTGAGCGCCGAAGAATTGATGCTTTTGAACTGTGCTGTTGGAGAAGACTCTTGAGAGTCCTTTGGACTGCAAGGAGATCCAACCAGTCCATTCTGAAGGAGATCAGCCCTGGGTGTTCTTTGGAAGGAATGATGTTAAAGCTGAAACTCCAGTACTTTGGCCACCTCATGCGAAGAGCTGACTCATTGGAAAAGACTCTGATGCTGGGAGGGATTGGGGGCAGGAGGAGTAGGGGACAACCAAGGATGAGATAGTTGGATGGCATCACCGACTCGATGCACATGAGTCTGAGTGAACTGCAGGAGTTGGTGATCGACAGGGAGGCCTGGTGTGCTGCAGTTCATAGGGTCACAAAGAGCCAGACAGGACTGAGCGACTGAACTGAACTGAAATGTTTTCAATTCCTTTGAGTAAATACCAAGGAGCACGATTCCTGGAAATTGTGATAAGAATATTATTTTTTGTGAGAAATTGATAAAATGTCTTCCAAAGCGGCTGGACCATTTCACGTTCCCACCAGTAATGAATGAGAATGCCTGTCACTCCATACCCTGTTCAGCACTTGGTGGTGTCAGTGTTTCATATTTTGGCCATTCTAATCAGTGTGTTATTTCAATCTGCATTTCCCTGAAAACATACGGTATATAAAGTTTTTCCTACATTTCTTTTCCATCTGTATATCTTAAATTGTTGGAGCATAGTTGGTTTACAATGTTGTTTTAGTTTCAGATGTAGAACAAAGTGTATCAGTTGTACATATACATGTATGCACTCTCTGTTTGTTTTAGATTTTCCCATATAGCCCACTGCAGAGTATTGAGTAGGGTTCCCTGTGTTATACAGCAAGGTTTTTTATTAGTTATCTATTTTATATGTAGTAGCACGTGTATGTCAATCCCAATATATCTTCTTTAGTGAGGCACCTGCTAAGGTCTTTGTGTGTACTCAGTCATTTCAGTTGTGCCTGATGCTTTGAGACCCTATGGACTGTAGCCCTCCAGGATCCTCTGTCCATGGGCTTCTTTAGGCAAGAACACTGGAGTGGGTTGCCATGATCTCCTCCAGAGTGTCTTCCCAACCCAGAGACTGAACCCGCATCTCCTGCATAGCAGGCAGATTTTTGTATCCACTGAACCAAGGTCTTCGGCTCACTGTTTAATGAGGTTGTTTGTTCCTTTTCGTTGAGTTTAAGAGTTCTTTCTATATTTGGATCAATCCTTTATCAGAACTTTTGTCCCAGTTTGTTGCCTGTCTACTCATTCTCTTGCATATTATTATTATTATTATTTTCTGAAAGACTATCTTGGCCTATTACAGAACTGGGACTCTATAGTCAACCAAAGTTTAATAACCAAGGCCACTAATAATGACACTGTGGGTTCATGCTAAGTTGCTTCTGTCATGCAACATATGCACTGTTCAACCGTATGGACTATAGCCCTCCAGAATCCTCTGTCCATGGGATTTTCCTGGCAGCAATACTGGAGTGGGTTGCCATGCTCTCCTCCAGGGGATCTTCTCTACCCAGTAATAGAACCTGTGTCTCTTAAGTCTCCTGTATTGGCAGGCAGATTCTTTATCACTAGCGCTAACTGGGAAGTCCAATAATGACACCAATAAAATTAAATACACATAGAAAATTAAAATTACGGCAATATATTCTGTTTAGTAAGTACACTATACAATGTTTTCTGCTGCTGCTGCTGCTAAGTCGCTTCAGTTGTGTCTGACTCTGTGCGACTCCATGGACCGCAGCCCACCAGGCTCCTCTGTCCATGGGATTTTCCAGGCAAGAGTACTGGAGTGGGGTGCCATTGCCTTCTCCATACAATTTTGTATATTTAGAAAATATACAGAAAATATATTTAGAAAGTATATTCAGTGTGTTTAACTTATTTCCCTGTTAATAGAATAACATTCCATTATTTAAAAATAATTTGTGGGATATTCCATTCTCTTATAATATAGACTATATAGACTTGTAATATGTTTCTATAAAGAGTAACAATAAAAGAAAGAATTGATTAAAGTGGATTCGATTCATGCACAAATCATCCCATTTTTTTTTTTTAGTTACACATGGTGTTTGTGAAATAAAAACTGCTCTTAATTTATGAAAGTAGCATTAATAACAGTATCTTTGCATTAATCACAAAATTAACATTGTTGATAAACAAAAACCCACGTTGTCACTCATAATAGTATGCTAAGAGAGATGATTTTGCATGTAAAATATGAACAATGAGTTCCTTGTGTAGACCATGAGATGATTCTAAATGTAGGCATCTCAAAGAATTTTCATTTAGTTCTAGAAAGATAAAGATGTAAAAACTGATGTAGTTGGACCAATGGCCATCAATATGGGACTAGTCTGAAGCATTCACATTATAAATCTGGAATAAATTTAATACAGTTGACTACAGATGGCAACATATGACTAATCCGCGTTTTGCTAATTCGGCCCACTCTTGTTCCACCACAGTCCTTTTAAAGAGACTCTGTCATCACATGCAGAAGATATGCAGACCTGGAGGGTGACATTACACCAGCACACCACCAGTTAGTGGGGAGGATGAGGGCAATTTTATCTGAAATGAAAATTATTTTCAAGTATCGGTAATTGACAGTACTCACGTGAGGGGAACATCAGGTCATGTGTGACTTTTGAAAAGTAGAATGTGCTCTCTCTAATTGAGAACAGACAGTGGAAGGGGATGTGGTGAACAGAAAACCAAGGTGCAGTTCCTTATGTGCAGTTAGGTCCTTGAGTATGTTGCAGAATGAATTGCCCCTGCCTTTCTGGGATGGCGTTAATTAACATTTATTCTATTTTTAAGTCTTTAAACACTTTATTGTACTTGGATATCATTTGAGTATATTCATTTCACTGCAGAAAAACACTCCTATTAAAAATTCAATTGCTAAAAGGAAATAACAAACAGGTGTTCCCATTTTGAGTGCATGCCCTTCCCAGCAGTACTTTCCATATTGCCTCAATCCTAGGATCGATCAGGTCCTGTCTGCATACTTTGGCTCATGCTCCTCTTGTTTCTAAAGGTTTTACCACTTACTTCTGTGGATGCAGCTTGTGAAGTGATGTGAACATTTGATACTAAGTCAAAGGAGCCTTTGTGGTGTCTCTCATTAGGTAGAAAGTCAAGTCGGCTATTTTTAACTTTGTTCCTTAACGCTTCTAATAAAAATTTATATTTTAATAACCAGAAATGTTTATGGCCTTTTACTCTCATGAAATCTGAAATTAGTTATTGTGTAAGGCATAGCTACTAAGTGGGTAAGAAAGATGCTAGAACTCTAAGATTGCTACACTTCGTAAGTGAGCCTCATTTGTATGTGAAATAAAATATCATGCATATTTAAGATGAATGCTTGTTTTAAACAGTCCAATTAATACAACTAGCAGCTTTACCTGTCTGAAATATGTTTAACTACCCAACTTTATTAATTTTAAACTTGATATGATTTATCTTCTCCAACTATTAATAGAGTATTTATGACATACACAAAATTTATGGTCTTGATTTTTTTTCTTACTCTCAAATCAGTTTATTTATGGGCCTTTCAATCTGGTTTGTAAGCTTTCAGGGGGATGATCTTGGTACCCCAAATTTTTAAATCAGCCAAAGCCTGAAAGGATCTGCTAATTACTTGTGAGCCAAATCTTTAGACTTGAGAAGGCCCAGATATCCAAAAGCAGCAAAAGAGGCATTTTTTAAATTAGTTAAAGACATATACTGAAAATTGCATATTATTTAGTTTCTCTGTTTTGGAAAAATGAAAATTGAATTGTATAATTCTGTAGTTACTGCAAGAGTAATGGTTAAAAACTCTAAGCCACTTAAAACACCGATGTTACCACACACTTAAAAACACTTTTTTCTCCAATGTGAAAATGCTGTACAAGCAAATATAACCTACATAGATGAACTTCATGCTCATCAAAGTTGGATTAGAGAAATTAGTCTGAATCATCAACTATATCAATTGACATAAATTGCTTAGCACCAGACCCTTAATTTGAGAGTGTTCAGTAAATATGAATACTTTTCTGTATCTATTAAAGGATTTTTAACTTGACTTTTAAATGCATGTATGAACTAATATAAGTAACTATGAAACCTCATTTTACATGGCCAATATTTTGAGAAATCGTGTTTATTTAAAACTTCTCACTTCAATTAAAATGTTTTCATCACCTCCCAACTGATACAAAGATAATGAATGGTCATAATTTCTTAATGAGTCTTGATGATCATAAGGGCAAAAATAATAAGCATTTAATTCTTTATATTAATTGTTTGAAGTCAGTTAATTAAAAAAGGTTTTATTTTCCAGCACTCATTTTGATCTTCTAAAGAAATTTGGGCAGTATTTTCTGAAGACTCCAGAATGTTTTTCATTTGTGTAATTCACTAACTATGCTTTATGGTGTCTTTAAGCATAGTTTTCTGGAAAAATTCTTATTTTTCATGAAAATAATAATTCCATTAGGAGCCTTCTCCTTTACTTATATGGACTCTGAAATATTTTGACTTCAAGATTATTCAAGTTATTATTTACTTACTATCATTACTCCAATCTAGGATTTGGTTTTAAATTTCACATTGTGCTTGACATAGTTAAGTTGCCAAGTTGTGTCCGACTCTTGTGACCCCATGGACTGTAGCCTGCCAGGCCTCTCTGTCCATGGGATAATCCAGGCAAGAATACTGGAGTGGGTTGCCATTGCCTTCTCCAGGGGATCTTCCCAACCCAGAAATCAAACCCGTGTCTCCTGCATTGCAAACAGATTCTTTCCCAACTGAGTTATGAGGGAAGCCTGTGCTTGACACAGTTTTATATTTCTGTGACTTAAGTTTAATTTTGTTAAAAGGTAGACTGAGGCATATTAACATTTTAAGCATTTATTTGAGGACAAAAAAATGATTTGAATCTGGAGCACCAACTGAAAGTGGTTAGAAACTCTCAGAAGGGCTTTACTGATAGGAACTATAGGATAGACTTTTTAACAGAGAAGACAGTGAAGCAAAGCCAGGAAATTTGATGGCTATAGCTTAATCAGTTGCCTAATTTAGGAAAGGCTTGTTGGCTGTTTGTGATTGGTTATCGTTAGGTTTCAATTTCTTATCCTTGAGGCATTTCAGGCTTAGGTTTCGGTTCACTTACAAAGGTACCAAAGCCACCTCATCTAATGCCCTCCTTATGTAATTCATTTAATGATTTCAATCTGCTTTTTATTTTCATGAGCTACTTATTTTTTCTGCATTTTCATACCATTTCTGTTCCTTGTCACTCCTCCCACCTTGCCAACCACCACCATGGAAGTTTCAAGGAGGAAAATAAATTTTCTTCTGCCCTTCTAGTTTCTTCTGCTGATCTAAAAATTAATGTGAGACAGGTTAACAGGGTAAAATAAAAATTGATTTTGTATATACAAGAGCCTAACATACATGAGGTTCAGACAGAAAGGTAAAATGAGGTATATATTCCATTATAAGCTGAGAAATGGGCAAGGGTCTGGGGTTCCCAGGATAGACCATCCACAGGACAATAAGAACAGATGTTCAGTAATTTGAGCTTCCCTGGTGGCTCAGACAGTAAATGTCTCCCCTCAGTGATGGAGACCCAGGTTCGATACCTGGGTCGGGAAGATCCCGTGGAGAAGGAAATGGCAGCCCCCTTCAGTACTCTTGCTTGGAAAATTCCATGGACTGAGGAGCCTGGTAGGCTACAGTCCATGGGGTCGCGAAGAGTCGGACATGACTGAGTGACTTCAGTTTCACTTTCACTTTCAATTTTATGTTTAGTCCGTCATATAAGGTGGGGCCACTAAGATGATATTTATCTCCAGTAAAAATCTCTATTTTCTGGGAAAAATCCCTAATTTAAATTCTTTGAGGTAGTTAAGAGAGGGGTAATATTTTCTCTTGAGATGTAGGTCCTCAGTTGCCATCAGTTTCAGGTCTATATGCTTCTACTCTTCTGTTTATTCATTCTATTAATTCTGAGAGTATTATATATAACCTCCAACTAAAAATTTTTATGTCTACTTAAATAATAATTGCAATACATTATAGAACTATATGAAACTTTGTTCCATATTTTCCAAGTCTCCTGTAAATGTGTTATTATACATTCATAATTTTTTAAAAAAATCTAAAAAAGAAAATAAAAATAATAAATTTAGTGAGAAAAATACTTCTTTTTACAGATCATCTTTGTTGAAATGGCCTTGAGAATCATTTTAGGAAATTATATTAAAAATTATTTAAAAGACTCAAATTTATGTAGGCTAGAAGTTAAAAAAAAAGTATAAAGAAAAAGACTATAAGAAATAGTGTTGTATGCGGTGGCTACAGGTATTATTTTTGCAGGAATTCAGAACAGATTTGCCCGAAGATGTACCACTTTAATATGTGGATTGTTTTGTGGGCTTCCCAGGTGGCGCTAGTGGTAAAGAACCCACTTGCCAATGTAGGAGACATAAGAGACAAGGGTTCAGTCCCTGGGTAGGGAAGATACCCTGCAGAAGGAAATGGCAACCCACTCCAGTATTCTTGTCTGGAGAATTCCATGGAAGCACTATGAATTAATTCAACATAATTAAGATTTATACAATTTTCACACAATAGCAGGATACAAATTCTATTCAAGTTCCCATAAACTATAAAAGAGGACACACTGGAACATATCCAGAGACATAAAACAAGGTGCCAAAATTTCATGGTCTAAGGTATTGAAATCATACAGAGTCTGTTCTCATCACTGTGGATTTATGTTAGAAATCAATATCAAAAGATATTTGAAAATAACCCACTTATTTTCAAGTGCAATGTGGTATTTACCAAGACAGACCTTTAACTTAGCTGTTGAAAACCCTAATAAAGTTTAAAGACTGAAAAAACATGGAGGGTAATGCAGAGAAGAAAGCACTTAAATGAGAAATTACTAACAAAATGAGAAGTTAATATCAAAGATACTTAAACCCCATGTATTTGAAAATGAAACATCCTCTTTTAAATGATGGGTGTACCTAAGAAGCCATAACAAGGAGAATTAGAAAATACTTGTAACAGAATAAAAATGAAAAGAGAATTTATCAGAATTTGTTGCATGAGCTAAAGGTGCTCAGTGCAACTAAATACAATGTTTCTCACTAAATTTATGAAAAAGTAAGCAAAAGGTAATATAGGGAAGAAAAATTTATTCAATGTTCTACTTTGTCCCAAGTTCCACATTTTAATGGGCTTTCCTGGTGGCTCAGATGATAAAGAATCTGCCTGCAATGCAGGATACCCCAAACTTCTGTTTGTATCCTTTGATAACACAAGAAAGAAAAACG
The DNA here is from genome assembly GCA_006408695.1 of Aepyceros melampus. Lineage (NCBI taxonomy): Eukaryota > Metazoa > Chordata > Mammalia > Artiodactyla > Bovidae > Aepyceros > Aepyceros melampus. The sequence goes on along the minus strand of SJXQ01005594.1, from coordinate 164,950 downwards.
TAGATGAAGGGATAGTGAATTGAAATTCCTAAGTGGGAGCAGTTAGTATCTTTTGAAATTTAGAAAATGTTCAAGAAGAAAATATAAAGGAAACAAAATGGAAATGAGACAAGAGGAAATTTCAAAAATTGTAATTTAGCTCAGAGGTCAGCAAGCTGTAGCTAGCAGCTCAAATCCAGGACCTGTTTCTGTACAGTGTACTTGCTAAGTATAGTTTTTACATTTGTACATTTTTGAAAAAACAAATATATTTTATATATGAAAATTGATGAGTTAAAATTGCATTGTTCAAGATAAAATTTTATTGGAACACTGCCCCTTTCTTTAATTTATGTGTTGTCTGGACTATTATCATACTGCAATAGCAAAATCAAGCAGTTATAATGAAGACCATATGACATGCAATACTTAAGGCATTTATTATCTAGCCCTTTACAGAAAAGTCTGCTGACCTCTGATTCAGAGCATTTCCCAGGCTGATTTTCCTAGCTAGTCAAATCATTGTTTACTGAATAACACTTTGGTGTTTCAAGTCTAAATAAACTAATAAGCAGTCAGTTTGTTCAGATTTTTCCATGAGCACTTTCTTTACAATAACACAAAATACAAATTACCGTATAAGCAGTTTCCTTGATGTATTTGTTAATTTAAAAAAATAAAGAACTTTATTTTGAGATAACTTACATGCAGCCCTAAGACATAAAACAAAGGGATACCATGTATTACTTACTCAGTTACCACATGAAAATATTAATATGAAATCACAATCTAGATATTAACCTGAATACAGTTAATACAGAATATTCCCATCATCTTAAAGGATTCTTTTTGTTGCCCTTTTATACCCACTCCTGGTTGCCTCCTACTTTCCCCCTACCTTAAACCCTTCTGTTTTCCATTTCTATGATTTTATCATTCTAAAATTTTAGAGATGCAATCATAAAGAACAGAACCTTTGGGGAGGGACTTTTTTCATTCAGCATAAGTCACAAGAAATCATCCATGTTTTTATGTGTGAATAGTTAGTTCCTGTCTATTGCTGAGGAGTATCCCATAGTATGGGTTTATATGTTTGACCCCTTATCAATTGAAGAACACTTGGGTTGTTTCTAGGTTTAGGTCATTATGAAAAAAAAAAAAAAGGCCATAAACATTCTTGTACAGGTTTCTGCATGAGTATAAATTTTCATTTCTTTGGGATAAATGCCCAAGAGGAAAATTGCTGAGTCGTATGGTAAACATATGTTTACTTTTAAAAGAATGTGCCAAATTCCAGACTAACTGCACCATTTTAAATTCCCATCAGCAATAATAAGAATGATCCACTATCTTCACCAATATTTAGTGTACTCACTAATTTTTTTTAGTTTTAGTTCTTCTAATAGAAGTATAGCAATATTTCATTGTGGTTTTAATTTGCATTTCCTAATGACTAATAATGTTCAACATCTTTAATGCGCTTATTTGCCATCTGTGTATCCTCTTGGATGAAATGTCTCTTCATTGTTTCACCCATTTCCATTTGGATTGCTTGCTTTTTTTCCTGTTGAGTTGTGCAGGCTCTTTATATTTGCATGTGTGTGGACTAAGTTGATTCATATTGTTCAACTCTGTGTGACCCTAAAGACTGCAGCCTGCCAGGCTCCTCTGGCAGTGGCATTCTCCAGGAAAGAATATTGGAGTGGATTGCCATTCCCTCCTCCAGGGGATCTTCCTGACCCAGAGGTCCATTGAATCGGCATCCTTCATGTCTCTGGCACTGGCAGGAAGGTTCTTTACCACTAGCACATTTCGGAGAAGGCAGTGGCAACCCTCTCCAGCATTTACTAGATACTAATTGTCAGATACAGGACTGGAAAAGATCAGTTTTCATTCCAATCCCAAAGAAAGGCAATGCCAAATAATGCTCAAACTACCGTACAGTTGTACTCATCTCACACGCTAGTAAAGTAATGCTCAAAATTTTCCAAGCCAGGCTTCAGCAGTTCATGAACCCTGAACTTCCAGATGTTCAAGCTGGTTTTAGAAAAGGCAGAGGAACCAGAGATCAAATTGCCAACATCCGCTGGATCATGGAAAAAGCAAAAGAGTTCCAAAAAAATCTATTTCTGCTTTATTGACTCTACCAAAGCCTTTGACTGTGTGGATGACAATAAACTGTGGAAAATTCTGAAAGAGATGGGAATACCAGACGACCTGACCTGCCTCTTGAGAAACCTATATGCAGCTAAGAGTCGGAGACGACTGAGCAACTGAACTGAACTGAATTGTCAGATATGAGGTTTGAAAATATTTCCTTTCAATCTATAGCTTGTCTTTTCATCCTCCTAATGGAAATTTTATGGAGCAAAAGATTTTAACTTTGATGAAGACTAATTTACCATTTTTCTTTATTGTTTGTGATTGTAGTGTCAATTTTAGGAACATTTTGGCTAGCCTCAGATCCCATATAATTTGTCCTATCTTATTGTTTAGAAGTTTCGTAGTGTTATATTTATGTTTAAGTTAATTTTTAAGTATTTTTAGTAATTTTAATTAAAATTAAAATAATATAAAAAATAAAAAATAAAAGAAGGAAATAAAATTTTAAATACATAAGTTAATTTTTAAAAGTTTGAGTTAATATAGGATATATATTAAAGTGCTCTTTTTTTTTCTTGGTTGATAGATGTTTAATTATTCCAGTATCATTTGTTGAAAAGATTATTTTTTCTCCATTGAGTTATTTTATCTTTGTCAAAAATCAATTAACGCACATATGTGTGGGTCTATTTTTATATTCCTTGTTCTGTTTCACTGATTGCTGTGTCTGTTCCTTCACCAATGTCACACAGTCTTAATTGTCATAAATAGTAATCTAATATTGTATTTATTAACATATTTATATATATATAATCTTATATACAATTTCAGGAAATATAATATTATAGAGTGAGTTTTGAAATTGGATAATTATTTGCAATATATTTTCTAACATTGTTTTAAGTATTCTAGTTCCCTTGCAAGTCCACAAAGGACTTAATAATTGAAATAATTTTAACTATTTCTACAAAGAAACTCTTGCTGGGATTTTGATAGAGGATTGCATTAATCCTATATATCAATTTGGAAAGAATTGACATCTCAACTATGTTGAGACTTGCAATCTGTGAACATGTATTTCTTCCAGTCTCTTCAGTTTCTCTCCTCAGCATTTGTATAATCTTCATTGGCAAGCTTTTTACATTTATTTTAGATCTATACCTAAGTATATCATTTTGAGTGATTTCCATTAGCATTGTATTTTTATCTTTCATTTTCTTTTTCATTTTCATTTTCTTTTTTTTTTATACTTTGTTCTACCCTAGCTAGAATAGAACTTGCATATTAAGTTGAATAAGAATAAGAATAGTGAGAGTGAACAGTCTTACCTTATTGCTGATTTTAGGGAACAGCATTTAGTCTTTTCCTTTAAGTATAATGTTGACCGTAGGGTTTTTTTGGTAGATCTTCATGAAAATTAGGAAATTCCCTTTATTCCTAGCTGTAAGAACATTTTCAATCATGGTGATGATTTTTTCAAATGCTTATTCAACACCCATTCATATACTCATGTGATTTTTTAAGACTATTAATATGATACATTCTATTCATTTTAGAATATTGAACTAGCCTTGTATCCCTGGAATAACCCTCTGATGTTGTAGTATATAAGTCCTTTTATATGTTGCTGAATTCTATTTGTTAATATTTTATTAAAAATTTTGAAATCTATTTTCTGAAGGGATGTTGGTCTATACATTTTTCCTACTGTCTTTGTCTGATTTTGTTATCAAGATGGTATTAATTTCAAAAAATAAATTGTAAATTGTTCCCTTTTTTATTTTCTCAAAAAAATGTGTAGAATTTGCACTAAATCTGCTTTAAATATTTGTTAGAATTATTCAATATAACTGTCTAAGCGCATAGATTTTTTTTTTGAGGGTTTTAATTATAAGGGCAATTTTTAAATATATTGATCAGTTCAGCTCAGTTCAGTTCAGTCACTCAGTCATGTTCAACTCTGTGACCCCATGAATCGCAGCACGCCAGGCCTCCCTGTCCAACACCAACTCCCAGAGTTCACTCAAACTCACGTCCATCAAGTCGGTGATGCCATCCAGCCATCTCATCCTCGGTCGTCCCCTTCTCCTCTTGCTCCCAATCCCTCCCAGCATCAGAGTCTTTTCCAATGAGTCAGCTCTTCGCATGAGGCGGCCAAAGTACTGGAGTTCAGCTTTAGCATCAGTCCTTCCAAAGAAGTCCCAGGGTTGATCTCCTTTAGAATGGACTGGTTGGATCTCCTTGCAGTCCAAGGGACTCTCAAGAGTCTTCTCCAACACCACAGTTCAAAAGCATCAATTCTTCGGCACTCAGCTTTCTTCACAGTCCAACTCTTACATCCATACATGACTACTGGAAAAACCATAGCCTTGACTAGACAGACCTTTGTTGGCAAAGTAATGTCTCTGCTTTTCAATATACTATCTAGGTTGGTCATAACTTTCCTTCCAAGGAGTAAGCATCTTCTAATTTCATGGCTGCAATCACCGTCTGCAGTGATTTTGGAGCCCCAAAAAGTAACGTCTGACACAGTTTCCACTGTTTCCTCATCTATTTCCCATGAAGTGATGGAACCAGATGCCATGATCTTAGTTTTCTGAATGTTGAGCTTTAAGCCAACTTTTTCCTTCTTCTCTTTCCCTTTCATCAAGAGGGTTTTTAGTTCCTCTTCACTTTCTGCCATAAGGGTGGTATCATCTAGGCCTATTCAAATGATCTAATTTATATTGAGTAAGTTGTAATTTATGTTTTTAGAGAATTGGTACATTTTATCTAATTTGTCTAGGTTCTGTGTTTGTAGTTTTTCATTATTGTTTTTAGATATCTGCAAGGTACTGTAGTGATATATCCTATTTCATTACAGAAACTTATAATTTGTGTCTTCTCTCTTTTTTGTCTTGCTGGAGGTTTGCCAAGTTATCTTCTGTTTTCTTTTCCCTATTAGCTTCTAGTTTGATTCTATTGCAGTCAGAAAACATACAAAGTATGATTTCACTTATTCTTAATTTGTTCACGTTTGCTTTGTGGACCAGGATATGGTCTGTCTTGATATATGTCTTCGGGGACTTGAAAATAATGTGTATTCTTCTCCTGTATGATGATATGGTCTAAAAATGTCAGTTAGACTCTGTTGTTTGATGATGATGAATTCTGTATGTGTGCTAATTTTCCATCTAGTTGTTCTAACAATTTTGAAAGAGGTGTGTTGAAGTCTACAACATCAATCATGGGTTTGTCTGTTTTTCTCTTCTATTTTGCCAGTTTTCATACTACACAATTTGCCTCTTTTTTGTTTGGTATATACACACTCAGGGTTGCTATGTCTATTTTTAAAGCATTTTATGATGTTTGTCTCTAGGAATTTTATTGATGTTTTTTGTTTTTGATATTAGTATTATTTTCTTTGATTAATGTTTTCATGAGGTATATATTGTGTCCATCATTTTACTTGCAATCTGTGTATGTTATTCGATATGAATTGAGTTCCTTGTGGATAGCATATAACTAAGCTGTGATTTTTTTTCCCACTTCATTGTGTAGATCTCTGCACTCTAATTGGTATATTCAGACAATTTACATTTAATTTATTTATAGATATGTTATGCTTTAAGCTTGATGTTTCGTCCTTTGTTTTCTGTATTTTCTGTTTTATTTCTCCTACCTTCCTGTGGGTTACTTGAACAATTTAGAATTTTTATTTGCCTAGTGTTTTTCTTTATATCTATTTGTGCATTTTTTGTGGTTGTTTTATGTATTAAATTATATATACATAACTTATCACAGTCCACCAGTGTCTTCATTTGCCAATTCTGATGAAGTACGTAATTTTACTTGCATTTTGGTACCTTTATCCTTATCCATTTATAATATAGTTATTTTGAATATTTCTTCTACCTGCGTTTAGAGTCACATCAGACAGTGATAAATTTTTATTCTCACCATCAACCATAACTTAGAGAACTCCAAAGAAGGAAAGTCTATTATTTTTACTCATATTTTTGTTACTGGATTCTTTCTTCCTTTCTAAAGTTGTGCCAAGTTTCTTCTTTTATCATTTCCTTTCTGTTTAGACAACTTCCTTAACCATTCTTTTAGGGTAGATTTACTGTTGAAAATTATCTTAGTGTCCGTTTGTCAGATACTGGTTTGATTTGCCCTTCATTCCTAGAGGATATTTTCCATAGATACAGGATTCTGGGTTAACGGTTCTTTTTTTCAGCCATTAAAAATGTTGTTCCCTTCATCCTGGCCACCATGGTTTCTGATGAGAAACTCGCTTGTCAGAATTTTTTTTTCCTTTATACATAAGGTCATGTTTTTTTCTTGCTGTTTTCAACATTTTTTTCTTTGTCTTTAGTTTTCATAGATTTGATAAGATGTGTTTTGGTGTGGATTTCTTTGGGTATTTCCTGCTTGTGGTTTGATAATCTTCTTGAATCTGTGTGACTTCTGCTAAATTTGGGGAGTTTCCAGTCATTAATTCTTTGAGCGTGTTTTATACATTGCCTTCTATATCCTTTCTTTCTGGGATTTCAGTGGCATAGATATTTTTTCTTTTCTTATAGTTCCATAGTTGCATAAGTCTCTATTACCCATTTTTTTTTAAAGTGTATTTTCTCTGTGTGGTTCAGATTAGGTGATTTCTTTTGTTCTTGCTTCCAGGTCACCGATTCTTTCCTCTGCCCCCTCCATTTGTTTTTTACTCCAGCTATTGTATGTCCCGGGCTTCCTAGGTGGTGCTGATGCACCAACCACTTGCCAATGTAGGAGACATAAGAGCGTGGGTTCTATGCCTGGGTCAGAAAGATCCCCTGGAAGAGGGCACAGCAACCCACTCCAGGATTCTTGCCCAGAGAATCCCATGGACAGAGGAGGCGATAGTCCACAGGGTCGCAAAAGGTCAGACACAACTGAGGCGACTTAATACACACACGTATTTTCTAGTTCAAAAATTTCCATCTGTTTATTTTTATATCTTCCATTTATTTGCTAAGGCTTTTATTTTTTAAAGTTTATTTCAACCACGTTCAGAATTGCTCACTGAGACACTTTTATGCTGCCTACTTCAGAATCTTGGCGTGGTGATTGTGGCATCTCTGTCATCTTGGTGTTCCTGTGCCTTGATTGCCTTTTTACATTCAGCTGGAGATCGTCCTGCTTCTCTGTGTGCAAAATCTTTCCAGCTGAAGCCTGGACATTTGGATGTCATGTTATGAGTCTCTGGATCTTATTTAACCTTCTGTTTAAGCCGGCTTCCTCTGACACTAATCCAACAGGAAAAAGGGGGTACACTGCCAGGTATAGGTAGAAGTATAGGCACCCTGTGGCCACCACTGACACTTGACTTTTTGCTTCAGGGGCGGGTTAAGTATTCCTCTTCCCCAGCAGGTCTCCAATGATACCTTCCTGGCCAGGGAAATTTGGAGTGTTTTTTTTTTTTTTTTAATTGCTCCATTTGTGGCCTTTTCTGGCTTACAGGTTGAAGGGTGGTGCGGTTGCCTTGTGACTGCTGGGCAGGTTCTAATATCCTGATTCTCCAGTAGGTATCCTTTGTGTGACATCACCTTAGCAGGAGGAAGAAGATTGAATCATTATTTTTTGGTTGGGGTGGGTGTTCAGCCTCTCTATGAGTCTCCATTGAGACTGTATTTGGGAGGAAGAGTCTTCATTATTCCCTGACAAGGATGAAAATCCAAATTTCCTATTCATACATTCCTACCCTGCCCTGGGTTAGCAAGGAGAAGTTGTTTGGGATACTTTGTTCTAGCCTCACAAGTTTGGCACTAGCCCCTGCCCCCCAGCTCTGCCTTTGCAGGCATGGGGTGGATGTGTGGCTTTTGAGAGCAAAGTGGTATTGTCCCTATGCTTTCTGTCTTTTCAGCCTGCTGCTTTCCTGATTTTGGCTAGAGAGAACAAATTTTTATTGGGAAATTTCGGGATTGCCCCAATTGGTGTCTCTGGGTTGCAGGCTTCCTCAGCCTCGAGTTTGAGATATGAGGCAAAATTAAAATGCAGGGAACTCACCACCAGTTGTCCCTTGGGTCCTAGGGTCCTTAACTGGTCTCCATCTTTCAGAGTCTTTTTACCTTTGTTTTACAATGTTCAGGTTTTTTCATTGTACCTAGCAGCAGAATTTAGGATAAACTACGCCGTCTTTCTGGAAGTGAATATCTGCCACATCTTCTGTTTTTGTTTCTTCAGTTGAGATGTCAATATATACTTTTCAAATTAGGTTCTTTAAGGAATCAGGCAGAATTTAAAAAAAAAAGTTCTATTTGTATTTTGCATTAAAAGGAGTAAATTTTAAATAGCAGATGACAAAGTATCTCTATCTATAACCTATTTTTTATATCCATTTCATTCCACTTTCCTAGTCCTATCACTTTGTTTCTTGACTAGCAATAATGTTCCTTTAGGATCTACAACACTTCTGTTCAGATGTGAGCTTTTCTCGCTTGAAAGTTCTTACCTAAAGACTCCTACTTAGGGGCATGCCCATTTGATTCATTGCTGTTCCCCTATGTCTACCACAAGGCCTGGCCATATAATACTACTTAATAATATCTATTGAATAAATGAATGAAAACTCAAAATTTAACTATTTTCTTTCTATGAGGGCTTGTCTACTTTCTTCTTGCTATGTTGAAGCATGGGACATATGTGTCTGCCATGCTCAGTTTTCCACTGGGCACTCTAAAGCATGTGCTTAGGACATTAGCAAAATTTGTCCAGAAGTTTGCAATCTAGAAAAGAAGCATTTTTAAATTCAGCACGTGTAAGCTTTTGTTTTATGGTTTACAATTGTTTGTGTTCTGAATTACAAATGAGGAGGACACCAGAATGTTTCCCATGCATGTGTGTGTACATATTCATTGCTACGATTCCTTAAGAAAGTGACCCAAAGACCGTGACTCAAAAAAATGCATACCTTTTTCAGGATATTTCCTAGATCCCTTGTGGTTTTTTTTTTTTTTTTTTTTTGATGATTTTCTTTTATTAGGCAAGTCATGGTTTGATTATTTTATAAAAATATTTTTCAGGTATTGTGCAGTGTGTGTGCGTGGTGAGGGGGAAGGGGTACCTACATGGAGGAGGCATAACACTGGTCCCTAGTTTTGTAAGGCACTGAATATAGTTTTAAATTTTTGGTAACAGAGTTTTAAAGATCCTCTCATTAATTAAAAAATTGAAACACTTAAATGCGGGTAGAAGAACATGATTCTTTTCAGTACCACTGAGTATGTTAGGTTTAAATACTAATAAGACTTGCTTTGTTTGGCTTTAGATTCTGCTTAAGGAAATGGTGAAAGATTTAATTCACTGTACTTTTGTTAGAAAGTATGGAAATGTTTGTCCACGGGAACTTTCGTCGCCCGCTAGATTGGAAATTCACTGGGGAGAGGGAACCATTTCATTTTATTGCCTAAGAACTGTTGATATATTTCCTGCATCTTTCAAAGGCATCTTTCATACCATACAGGAAAACTGTAGCTGGTGAAGGAACAGAAAGAGCACTCCTTACATGAGTCAGACTCGGCAAACTTGCACAGCAGCTGTGCTAGGTGCTGTGAAGGATTATCACAGGACCCAGTTGCAGTGGTCTGCGTGGTCGAAGAGACAACTGGCTCCCTCAGGGGACCACTTGGATGGAGACTGCGGCAATAATGCATTTCCTACTGTTGCTAGTGGATTTCGTGACCATGTAGTACAAACTGGTGCCAGATAAAATCAGAACGTAATAAAAAGCAAGACGAAACTCAGATTTTGTCTTCACTGGAGGGACTGAAACGAATGTCCTGGGCTTGTTGCATGCACTCATAAGGAAAAAGGAGCCTGAGGAAGGGATGTCTTTAACTCGGAAAACTCGCACAGACTTCAGTCTTTTCATTTGAGAACCATTTGGGTGTGTTGTGAAATAAAGTTGCAGAGTAGGCATGTTCAGACCTTTATTTGCTACATTTAGTAGGAAAGATTTCCCTCCCCCCTTCTTAACTACAAGAAGCCAGAGTTTTCAGTGCAAACTGAAGCAGGCGTTGCAAGAATCAGATTCACTTTGGACGACTCTTCACATTCCAAGTCATCATTGCATTAGGCAGCACAATTCCATCTCTGGTTGATGGGCAGAAAAAGTGGGCAGCTTGCCAGGTAGACGTTTCCATGACTCCCAGCCCCCAAAGGTGATGCGTTTTTCAGCTAATTCAATGAAGAGTGGGCTGAACTTTGGGTCTAAACGAGACAATAGCTGCCTTCGCAGTATCAGCAGAATGGTTGATGGGAATGCACTCTACATTTGGCAGAGGATCATGTGACCTTACGACTGAGATTTTGTGATGGTGCCAACGGAGACTTGGAAAGCAGGAACCGTCCTGACTTTTTTCTTCTTTTTTAGCATGGCTCAGAAAATGGTGGATCTTAATACTTGACTTTAGCCAGACTCAGCAAGCGACTGAGCTTTGAAGCACAACTTCGCCTTTATTCTGGGTTTTTGGCAGGCCACCAGGAGGCTGTCCCTTTCACGCCTGATAAATTCTGCTGCTTATCTCTAAATGGGGGTGGGGGGGGGAGAAAGAAAGAACATATAAACAGAATATTGAGGCATAACAAGTGAATCCTAAAATTGTATGTGCTTTTTGTTTTTTGCCTTTTCTTATTGCTGATTCTTTTTTTTTTTTTTAATGTTAATACCCTTTTGCTTGCTGAAGAATCCAAGTAGTTCTTTTTTTTTTTTTTTTTTTTGGTTTGTACTGAACAGGCATTTGAACTGGGCAAACAGGACGGCAGCAGCAGTGAGCGTGAGATCATTGCAGCAGTGTAGCAAACTGGCACCCTGCCTTCTCACCCTTTTGGTTCAGGAGACAAACGTGTGCAATCCTCATTTCTAAAGTCAGCAGAGCCTGGAAGGATTCCTGGTCTCTCCCACCTTCTACCATTCTGCTGCCAGGGACGGCAAGGATTGGTGCAGCTTCTGCGCAGTGCTTTGTGCCTGCAATACCGAGAAGGAAGAAAAGAAGACAAGCACCCTGGTCCTCTTTTTTTCCCAAGAAATAGCAGGAAGCATGAAGAAAAAATCTGAGTTTGTCCTACTCCATACAACAGTGCTGAAAAAAGAGAGAGAGAGAGATGCTCCTGCTCAAAAACAAAAACAAACAAACAAAAATCCAAACCAAAACAAACTAAAAAAAAAAGCAAACATTGGCTTGTATTTAACTACAGAGACATCGCGCTTTGTAAAGCAGCTTTGTAAGGCAGCATAAGCAAATGAGCCTTCTGTATTTGTATTATTGCAAAAATATGGCATAATAAGCAATTTATTGCACTTGGTGAAATCGCACCTTTCGTATCAGGTATAACTTTTTTTTGTTGTTTCTTTTTAAGTCTACTGTTATATAAAAGGGGATCCTAGCACTTTCAGTTTACTCTTTTATAACTCATCTCCCACTTTATTCTTATTAACTTTTTCCTTTTGCTCTCCTGCTCTAATCCTGAGTAGAATAGAAACTTTAGCAAAACTAGAGAAATCTCTATGAAAAAGACGGTACCTGTTTTAATTTTTGTTATACATAGAAGTTTTGGAAAAGCATTAATATGTTATCTGTGCTTTTTGTGTACAGTATTACTTTTGGCTGTCTAAGAAAAGTGAACATTTAGCCTTAGTTGGTAAAGAAACTAAATCTTTCATGTGATGTGACACATAATTTGAAATATGAAAGAAGAAACTTCTTGAACTCCTAAAACAGGGTTGTATTAGAATGTGTATTAAAATTCTCTAATAAGTGAAATTTAGTTTGAGGGAAGTTATATTTAATTTTCTTACCAGGATTTCATGTGACAAAAATAAGGATGAAAAGATCATGTTCTCAGTTGCTAAGTAGAAAAAGAGCTTGTTCTACAATAATACTGACTTTTAAAATATATTTAAAAGAAGTATTTGTCTTAGAGCTGTTAAAAGTATCAATTAGGTACTTTAGCGGAAAAAGTACACACAAACTTGTTTTATGTTTAAAGCAATGTATTGGCTCAGCATATATGCATTGCATTCTAATTATTTTGTCTGTTTGTATTAGTAACTTGCTGAGAAATTTAAGCATTTTGTAACAAAAACCTAGTTTTGCCTAATTCAGTGGGAAAGAATTAGCCGATGTATTGCACCTATTTTAATTTTTATTAAAACTGTTTTTAAACATGTTTTAAAATTTTTAAAGAAAAAGAATGCTTTTGAAATATGGAGCGTATATAAAGACTATAATTTGCACATGAAGAATTGATGCTATAATATTTTCCGTGAAAAGAATAAACTTCAAGCAAACTATTGTGCTTTTAAAATCGTATTTCATTAAAATAGAAATATATAGGGTAAACAATGAAAAATACTACAGAAGTGATGAATTCTACCTTCTGTTTTGTCATTATACAAAGAATTGTGGGAAATTACAAATACCCTATATACTGATAACATTCAAATAAAATGTTTTATTAAGTTTATTGGTTATTGTTCACTAATTATTTAAAAAATAGCTCTTGTTCCTTTATGCTGCCTCAGCTAATGAAACATCAACTTTCACAGGCTTAATTAACATTTATAAACCTGTTTTCATGTTTCAAGATCCTTTGGTTGAAAAACATTATTTTAAATGTTATTTTTAGGAGCCATTAATCTCTACACTCTTAATTATCTTATTAAGCTCCATGCCAAATCCAAATCTCTTTTCAGCTTTCACTAGTTCATTGTGCAAAACCTAGTCGCTTCTTTAACAGCCATGCCTCCTTTCACTTTCAAAACTGTTACTGTGAAAACAACACCAACCAAAATGAGTGCATAAATGCAAACTATGAAACCACATTATATGTCATATGAGTAGCCTTGGGTGGGGCTCCATGAGTCTCCCAAGCCTTTAAAAAAAAAAAAAAACTTTAAAAGGTTTTGCCCATTTTCGTATTGTGTTTTCTTCTCGATCGACTACCTTCACTCCCACCATACAACCAGATGCTTCTTCTAGACAGCAGTTGTCTGACATTTCTCCTTTTGTGGTTGTTTTAGGGAAAAACTTAAGTGGATATGAGAAGTGAAGAAAGTGATCATAGGAGAAAATCATCTCAGGTAAAAGTAAAAACCAAAAGAGCAATTAATATTTAATATTTTTAAAGAAAAAATAATTTTGATTGTTTAATTATAAGACTATGTTCTATACTCTTTATGGATTTAGCTGTTGGAATTGTCATTGATGGTTTGAGAGTTTATAATATTACCTACCTTTTTGAAAAATTTTTGTGTCTGTCTGGGATCAATATACAGTTTGGATCCCTTTGAATATAGATCTAAATATCCATTCCCATAATATAGGTGAAATACAGTTGAATAGAAAGTAATTTAGGAAAAAGACAATATATTTTGTCATTTGTCTGTCACACCATATAAAAGGAAGTGAAATCTGGGGAAAGGGAATGAAGTTCTGCTCTTTTTTTATGATCTACTAAGAGAATGAAACCAAATATACATTCTTATGGTTAAGATAAAACCCAGAACAAATGTTGCTTTGATTTCATGTCTAAATTTATGACTATATGTTGAAATATTTTTTACTACATTTGAATGTCTGAGTGTTGATTTTTTTACTATAGTTTTCAATAAGCATGGGAATAATTAGGAAACAAAAAATAGTAAAAATTATGTAGCCCACCTGTAAAAACATTTTATTTTATTTCAAAACATGCAAAAACACTAATTAATTTTTATACAGTACTATTAGTTTTCATAATGAAGATATAATTGAACATGCTAAATTTTGTGGATATAAGTGAAACAATTAATAATGTACAACTTATAATTTTGTTGCCGTTGAGTTGAGAGTTTTAAAAATGTGTATATGTATGGCTTTATGTTTACTCCTTGTGTGTTTGCTTATTGTTTTGTGATTTAAAATTTTTAATAACAATTTATTTTTGCCCAACCTGTTGACCAGATGAGAATTGTAGGTAGTCATATCGGATGTTTTAAGTACATATTTTTTGAAAAATAAATTTCAATATATTATGTTCAAGGGGCAAGATATCCTCTTTCATGCAGTTGATGTGCGTATAAATGGCGCACAGTCATAGTAATAATGCTATTAATGTATCATTAATGTTTGTTTTCTGATATTAAATTACCCAAATATTGTTAATTTAACTATAGACATGTATATTTAAGAATTTAAATAACTTCCTGTGCTCTTTGTGTAATCAACAAGATCTTACTTGTTTTATGAGAAAGTTACAATATTACCAGTTCCTTGAAACCACTAACTGAGGTTTTATGAGTTAAAACAAGCTGTCTAGCTCTAACACAATTAGCTTAATAGTTAATTTGGTCTTAATTATAGGCTCGTAATACTATATTCATGCCTCACAATTACATAATTCATGCATGCATATATGGATTCTTTTTTATTTTCTTTTAAAATTCATCATTAATTAGGATAGTCTAATTCCAAAATATTCATTCTTAAAACAAAAGTAATTGTGAAAAACCTTTCAATATACTGTTTTCAAAATTCTCATGTATATAACTTGTATTTAGTGTAGAGTATTTATGAAGGCCTTTAACTGGAAATATGCATCCTTAGAGCATTTTGGCATTTAAATATTTATGCTAAAGTATTGATATTATTATTTTGCTCTCCTAATTTCATCAGACATTTACAACAAATTCTGCATTATTAGGGAGCCCACGTGAGACGTTGCCCATCGGCATAAACCCGTAGATCCGATCTTGTGGTGAAGTGGACCGCACAAGCTCGCTTCTATGGGTCTGTGTCAGTGTGGTAATCTGACAAAATGCACTATACATTGATGTTAAATAATATTTCAATCAAACTCCTGTTAAACTCCAATTGTTTACTGTTTATACTTTTATATATATATATATATATATACACAAATCTTCACCTGTCTTTTGAGGCAGGCTTCAGTTGTTGACCACTTGAGAAGACTCAGCATAGCCATTGAAGTTTAAATTCAAGTATAGTAAATTATTTTAAAAACTTGAATTTTTTTATAGCAATGTTTGAACCAATATCTGCAGAGATTCTGTTCAGATTCCAGTCATTAGTGTACTCATTAACTTCAATTAGAAAATCAAAGGCTGTGAACTGGATATGTCACTGTTGAACCTATTTCTCCTTAAAAATGAAGCTGAATTGCTATTTACTTTTAATATTATTAATTGCTAGTGGAATTATGCCATGAGAGATGTCAGAAGGCATTTTATATGACCTTTGCTGGAAACTGAAGAGGTTAGGATAGTCCTAGTAGACACAAATTCAGTTTATCAGTAAAATGTTAGGATTATATATATATATAATTATGTAGTTATATCTACATCCTTGCAAGTCCTTAGGTGTATGGCTGCCATATTTGGAGGAGCTGACTGAAGATATGATAAGGAGTTTGAAGCAACACTGGAAGCTGTGTGCATCCGGGTTGAGGTAGTAGGTTGTATGGTTTAGAGTTACACCCTGGGAGTTAACTGTACAACCTTCTAGCTTTCCTTGGAGCACACTTGAGCCATCGAGGAATTCTTCATCATTTTAATCTGATTGAGCCAATTTCTGTGCAAGAAGGTTATGTGTCATGAGTATTTTAGATAATTAAAATTATCTTTTATCTGTAAGCATGAGATTATTGTATTTGCATCTGCTTATAAACTGGCAAGATGGTATTTCTGATTGGTTGTTACTCTATAATCAAATATATTTAAGAACTGGGGAGGAGTGACTTATACTGCATAAATACTGCAGCTTTCATCATCCATAGATTCACAAAGTTTGGCATTTAATTTTGCAAACTTGTCATTTGTCTTTCTGTTTTTATTGGCTACTTGAACACTGTAGTATTCAAAAAAAAAGAAAAGTCTACTAGTGTCAATGGCTTTCACAGAACATTGTCTGAGTGTTTCTTATGACACATCACTTTCTCCCTTATGTTACAGCTATCTATGTGGTTGTTTATTTTCTCCATACTAGACTGTAAGCCCCTTGAGGGCAAAGTCCATGCCGTATTTTTCATTGTATCCCCTGCAATACCTTACACATAATAAGATCTATTTATTTATTGGATGAATGAATGAATGGAGTAGAAATCTCTCTCTGTGATGAATTTCTATTGAATATTTGAATGAATTACAACAGTGGCCATAAATCTGAGGGGTTTTCTTAATTATTATTTGTCTTAAAGCATACCTAAATTTAACTCAGAGAGTGCTGTGCATCAAGTAATATACTTGACTTGTTTATGGTCTGTGTTGTGTGTCTACTCATCATAGACATAAAATTTAATTTAGGACTGCTTTTTCTCTAGAATAAAAACAATGAGCCACGTTCATTTTTATTAATAAGTTCATTGTAGTTTATAATCCTAAATTTTGCTTATATACATTTGACTTTTTAAATTCCTTGATTTCCAGATGAATAATTTTCCATTTAGCATGTCTTATAAATCAGCTTTTTGTATTCTGTATACTTTCCTTACCATTTACCTTTTATTTTTTTACAACTTTAACTGTTGAGTAAAGAGGAACAACTAAACCAGAAATATATTAAGAAATTAATAACAAGTATATGAAGTATAATTTGAGGATTAAATTTTTGTTTGAAGGAAAGGCACCCACAATATTCTTTCTGTACAAAGCAAACTGGTCTCTTTTGGAGTCCATTAGCTGTGTGCCTACTTTACTGACAGTGAATGCTATAATTTATATAGATCATTTTTCAGCCAAAGGATTAAATAACTGTAGATATTAGAACTTATTCAAACTTCCAGATTGAAACATTGAATACATAAGAAAATGGTTTAGATACAATTATCTGTTAAGAACCATAAGACCCTAGCTATGTGGTGATGAGCTTTCTATAGAACACTCTGGCATGCCCATGTCTCAGAATCTAGAATTTACGAACAATGGAGGTGAAGAAGGAACTTTCTAATCCCCAAGGGTAAGAACACGTGAGACTTAGAAGGTTGAAGAGCAGTAATTTCAAGCATAATTATTTAGCTGGTATGCAGAAGTCAAAAACAAGTAGTCTCTAAGAAAGAAAAGTCTCTTCAAGGACTAATCAAGAGATAAGGAACAAGGGTCAGGATACACAGACAAGAGAGTGAGAAGAGAGGTTGGAAGAAACAGACAACTGAGTTGTAAACAATTACATCTTTATAAGTTTAACTCTTGAGAATGTAGTTCCTCTTTGTTGTTGTTCAGACGCTAAGCTATGTCCGATTCTTTGTGACTTTGTGTGTGTATATGTGTGTATAACCCAATACTCTGTGTACAGATTTGGAGAAAAATCATGTACACATTGAGGGCCAAATGCAATACTATTTCAAATAAATGCCTGTTTCTGTGCAGGGCAATAGTTAAGTAGACAGCAGAAGTCAACTATGATATGCAGTTTAAGGGCAATCTTATAAAAGTACTGTGACAGGTGTACAGAATAGCTAAAGCGAACAGTATGAAAAATAACTGAAAGAATGATAACGATGTCGCTATGATCCATTGTGTTGGTCTTGCAGAAATCATAACAAGTCTACAGGGCAGAGGATGTAATTAGCCTCAGTGAAGAAAATAAAGAGACTGCTACTTGAGAGAATTATGCTTTCACTAGTGATTAATAGTAAAATTTTCTTCCAGATCCTTTATTTCTGTGAAAAAATGGCAAAGAAATTTACAACTTGACAAGATTATTTTTTGAAGAAACTAATTTTCAGGGTCCATATCTAGAAATAGTTAAATTATAACTAAGAAAGCATGGAGAAAAACTGTACATTTAGAAACTTAGCATTCAGCTGGGGACAACTATGCGGAATCAAATAATTTCTTTCCGAATTGTAAGTGGTCAAGTTTTACTCCATTCTAACCTTTTCACATTTGGGAACAAAGGAAATGTGAAAATTCAGGAAACAAATATCAGCAAATCATATCTTACTTAACTATTATCTCTTTTGGTGTTTGGGGACACTAAGTTTAGGTTCATAGTGGCTGACTGACCTTAAATGCTTTGTGGAATGAGGTAGAAAGGAGTGAGAGGAAAGAAAGAAGGGGAGGGGGAGAAAGGAAGAGAAGAAAGAAGGAAAGGAAAGGAAAACCAACTGCAAAGCGATTGACTGAACCTTACCAGAAAAGTCTAATTAGCTCATAATATGATGAACTAAATTGGCCAAAGTAACTATGAGAGAATCAGATAAATCTCTTGGCAATTGGACTGGGTCTTCTTGAACATGATCCAGCAGTTCATGAACTATGTTATTAGAATAAGTGAGTCACTTTCTGTAAATACTCATTTTGTTTCTCTTTTGCCTATTACCAAATGCTGACTCAGGAGCCTAGGTGATTCCCCAGATGATGTGATTCAGGCTTCTGACACCCTGAGCATTTCTAGTTTTTCTTCTCAGATTATAGGAGTCACTCTCGAGGTCACTGATCTTGACCTGTACCCACACCAGCACCCTAAAAGACCCATAGGAAACACCCATGAAAATCATTAAGTGAAGATTCGGACATAAGCAAGAGAACATTTATTTCTCACTCGCTTAACAATGTCGATCACCCACTACTACTTCCAAGCAAACCTGCTACTAATGGACATCATGTTCTTCAGGATCCTCATGTATCACTTCTTCATCCACAAAGCTTTTATTCTTGCTCTAAAAGGGAATTTCTCAGTTTATAAACTCCCATAGCCACTGCAGCCTTTTTTCCCCACAGGCTTTTTTTTTTCTCTAACTTCCTTTAGTAGTATATCCAAGTCTTCGGGGCACTCTGACTGCTTTGGTACCTCCTGCAATGTACATATATTTTTTAAGCTGTTGCATTGAGTTAAACTTTAAGATCATTTATGGGCAATCGAAATTATACACATCTTCAAATAAACTACGCTTCAGCAGTAAAGCCCTGTGTTATTCAATATATTTCCAATCTCAGGAGGCCAGTATGAATGACTAGAAAACACTAATAAAAGATCTCATTACAAAAAAAATTAAAAATGAAAACCTTGAAAGACAAAGCTAGTGATTCAGAGTTTAGAAAAGAAAGATAAGTGTGAGTAAAAAAAAAAAATAGAAAAGTGAAAAAAACAGTAAGTTTATACAGTGCATTGTACATACTTTAGGAACATTAGAAATATCTGTTTTAAGTCTCTCTAGAGCTGAATAAATGGCTAATATACAGGTGTTATGACTATAGATGGAATTTGTTAAAGTCTTATATTAAAATATATATATATTATATATTTCCAGACTCCAGAGTATATCATTATGGGATGAGGAGTTTTTTGTTTGTTTGTTTTTAACATTGTTGTGATTAATAATCTATCTGGACTAAGCCTATCATATGCCATTGAAGGTTATTTATGAAACTAACTGATTTTTATTATTTATAATACATCTAAGCCCCTTGAGTGCAGTAATATGTCTTTCAAATCTAACAACTCTTACCATAGTGCTCAGGTTATAGGATGAATTGTAGAACTCTTTGGTGAATAAATAGAACTTTTAATGAAATAAAAACATGTGATACTTGAAGTAATTTTATATTTAAGTGGGCTTCTTCAAAATGTTTGTTTAGAATTTAAGAGAAATTAAGATTATCACTTTAACTTTTACGAAATTGATTTGATGGTGGTTCCTAATTTTTAAGCTGGCGTTGCCTTGTGTGTCCCTTCATTTGTTCTGTTTTTAAATTGGCGCATAGTTGATTAAAAATGTTGTTTTAGTGTACAGCACAGGGACTCAGTTATACATATACATATATCTATTTCAAATTCTTTTTCCCATTTAGGTTATTAGCGAATGTTGGGCAGAAGTCCCTGTGCTGTACAGCAGATCTTTGCTAGTTACTTATTTTTAGTAGAGTCGTGTGTGCCTGTCAATCCCAAACTCCCAGCCTATCCCTCCCCTGTCATCCCTCCCCTCTGGTAACCATAAATTGTTCTCTGTGACTCTGTTTCTGTTTTGTAAATAAGTTTATTTGTTTCATTTTTTAGATTCCACATATAAGCAAGGTCATGTGATATTTTACTTTGTCTGATTTACTACATTTAGTATGACACTTTCCAGGTCCATCCATGTTGCTGCAAATGGTATTATTTCATTCTTTTTAATGGCTGAGTAACATTCTATTGATGTACCATATCTTCTTCATCCATCCATCTGTTGACATTTACCTTGCTTCTTTGCTTGGCTATTGTAAGCGGTGTTGCAGTGAAAGTTGGGGTGCAAGGATCCTTTGAACCATGTTTCTTCCAGGGCATATGCCCAGAAGTGGGATTGCTGTTATCATATGGTAGTTCTATTTTTATTTTTTAAGGAAACCCATACTGTTCTCCATATCGGCTGTACCAGTTTACATTCCCACCAGTAGTGTACGAGGATTCACTTTTCTCCAAACCCTCTCCAGCATTTATTTTTTGTAGATTTTTTGATGATGGCCATTCTGATTGGTATGAAGTGATATCTCATTGTAGTTTTAGTTTGCATTTCTCTAATAATTAGTGATATTGAGCATCTTCTCAGGTGCCTCTTGGCTGCCATTTTTGGAGAAATGTCTATTAACATTTCTCACTCTAAGCTATGTGGAATGTGTGAGTTAAGTAAACTAGCAATATTTCTTCCTTGCATCTGTTTCTTTCCTCTTAAATCTTCTTTTCACTCTGAACTATTGGAGCACTTTATTTATGCCAATCATATTCAGCCTTGTATTTACCCTTACTTTTTATATGTTTAAATAGTAAGTGATAAAGTTAGACTTTAAGCCATATAGTTCATGTAAACTTTTACTTGTAGTTGACACTTAAGGAGTACTTGATTGAAATTAAAAGTAAAATATAGATTTGTAAATGGTAAGAACCTTAGAAATCAACTGACCAAAATGGAGCCCAGAATCTTTAATAATTTTGAAAAGGGTCAATCTACTAGTTACAGACATAGGCCATATTTATATCCAGATTAGTGACCTATCCAAGAAAATGTATCTCATGTTCTTGAGAAGCAATGTATCTCTTGAGTAGCACTTTTGGATAATTAATTTTGATTAACTGATTGAAATTAAATAAGGCGTTATTTCTGAAAGACCACGAGTAGAACTATCTTCAGATTCAAATATGATAGGTATATGATTAATATTATTTAAAATAAACTCTGTATCCATTTGATTGTTTCTTTTCAAGTACCAGTGCACTCTGATTCTTCTAAGCATACAAGGATTTTACTCTCCAATTGCACAGTGATATTTCTCCTTCTTTCAAAATAATTCTCCAGGAAGAGGAGTATGGCCTAGCAGTTGGTGGTATATCTTAAATGAAAAGGGAAGAACTCTGAACACGTGCACGCAGGCGCACACACACACATGCATACATGAACTGGTTAACCTCTTAGCATTGTGTTGCTTAGGAGAATGGAAGTAAATATGAAATGGTAGCCATAACTAAGTCCAGCTTCAGAACTAAATTACCTATGCCCCTATGATATGATATCATTATGTAAAACACCTTACGAGGGGTCATAAATTTAAATAACTTCAGGGTCTTGGCTGTGTAATAAGCCAGACTTAAAGACAAGAGGAAGAAACTGGGCACTGTGGTAGACTAAACAAGTCATGCTTGCCTTCCAGATGATTTTATCCATCAATCTAAATTTGGCCCCCAGAGGCAACCAGTTCTTCATCTTTGGTATGAAGGCATCAAATAGTAAACCAAAATTGTAATAAATCTGTTTTATTTTTTCTTATGAATTTAACCACATGTTTTCTTATGGTTGAACTAGATAATTTGGAGTGTCTTTGGTACTTTCAGGTCATTCTAAGGTGTATAAAAATGGTACATTAGTGCACACTTACATGCTTATACTGTTACTTCAAATAGACATGTATGATTCATGACAGTCTAAAATTTCTTTGAATGTAATTGACTAATGAAAAATAGTCATTGGTCAAGCAGAAAATACTGATTATTTTGATGCTATTTTAATGAACAAAATGCAGTAGTGTAAATTTTAGTAGTCCTAGTGTGTGGATTTTCATTTGTATCTGAATCTTGATGTTCAAAACAATGAGATTCTTATACTTTTTATTTCTCAAATAATTAATATTATAGATTGATGGAGAGATAGAAATCTCAAGTCAGAAAAAAAATCAAAGGTTAAATAGAGTGAGCAAAGTTAAAGCTGAGTGTTCTTGTCACCATATAAAGTCTTAGAAACTCAGGCTACTGGGTAGACTTTAAGGTGAAGTAATAATATTGCTGTTAGTTATATTTTGTGTTATAATTAAAAGACAAGTTATGTATAAATCTGGAATTAGGTCAGGTCCCTGTGTATAAATTTTTCAATATGATTTAATCCAATAAACTTAAATCTGGCAAATAGGAATGACACAATCAATTATGAAAATGCTGAGTTTATAGTAATAAAGAAGGCATGTGTTTGCAGTCTTGCTATATCTGCTTAATATAGTTGGGATCAGTAGTTGATGAGTAAATTCACAAATTTACTCATCAACTACTGATCCCAACACCAATACAGTATACTTACACATATATATGGAATTTAGAATGATGGTAATGATCAACCTGTACGCAAGACAGCAAAAGAGACACAGATGTATAGAACGGCCTTTTGGACTCAGTAGGAGAGGGAGAGGGTGGGATGGGTTGGCAGAGTGGCAGTGTAACATGTGTGATATCATAAGTGAAACGAATCGCCAGTCCAGGTTTGATGCAGGATGCAGGATGCTTGGGACTGATGCACGGGGATAATCCAGAGAGAGGGTGTGGGGCGGGAGTGGGGAGGTGGGGGTCGGGATTGGGAGTTCATGTACACTTGTGGCTGATCCATGTCGATGTGTAGCAAAACGAATACAGTATTGTAAAGCAAAACAAACTAAAAAAATAAAAATTAAACACACACACACACACACACACACACAAATAAAGAAACAGTTCTTAAATACATATTTTGTTTAAATTTTCAAATTTGATAATGTACTTATTTGCTGGTTTTATTTTTTTGTGTTTTTACTATGCAGGGTCTCTGTTGCTGCTCACAGGCTTTCTCCAGGTGCATCAAGTGAGGGCTACTCTCTAGCTGTGGGCTTCTCATTGCAGTGGCTTCTCTTGTTGCAGAGCATGGGTTCTAGGGGTGTGGGCTTCAATAGCTGTTGGGCATGGGCTCAGTGGGTGCCGCACAGGGCCTGAGTTACCGCGTGATGTGGGGTCCTTCTGGATCCCATGTATTGGGATCAAACCTATTCCCCTGAATTGGCAGGGGGGATTCTTAACCAGTGGACCATCAGGGAAGTCCTGACAGTGTTTGTAACTTAGTCAATAACTATTTCTGAGTTTAGGTTGCTGATTATAGATCTTAGTTTTAGTTATCTTTTCTTTCTGTAAACCCCATAATTCATCTTTGATTTCTAATTTTGATTGCTTTATAAATGTCTTTATCTGGAAATCCAATACAAAGAAATTAGAGAGCAAATTCTCATTTTTCTCTACGACTTTTTTCTAATGTTGTCTTACCTCCATTTACAACTATAGTATTTTTTTAAAGTGACTGAATTTTGTCTTTCCAAAATTTTCAGGTTTAGAACACCTCCCATTCTTTTACACTCACATTTAAATTGATTTATATAATATTTAATTAAATTACACAATTTTATATTAAGCCAACTGGCATAAACTGATTTGGCAATAAACATAAGTGACTACCAACAAACATTCACAGTAAGGGTGGGAACAGAAATACTTTGGTGTTCTTTAACTTTCTGAGATGATGAAAGTGCTTCCTAAACTGTCCAGAACAGTAACCACTAGGCACATATGCCTACTGTGACTGAAGAATTGAATTTTAAATTTAGTTAATGTCAGTTAGCTAACACTGAAATAGCTATATGTGGATAGTAGCTAGTATATTGGACAGTACAGTTTTAGAAAGTACTTTACTTGCTTTTAGCATACTGGTGACATTTATTCAAACTGTCAGATACTCTGTAGAGTGGTGAATGGCTATGAGTATTTTCTCTGTAGTTGAATTAAGATTTAGGGGAAGATGGCTAGGGAAATGCGAAGTGGTAGGAGTTCATTTTTGTTTTTCATTTGTTTATTATTTATTTTGATCCTCTTTGAGTACAGATTTAGTTCGATAGAATTTTAAAACTTTATTAAAAAAGAAGTCAAAAAATTAGAAATTACAGAGGTTTGCAGTTATTATTATTTTTTCCTGAAGCATTTGATCAATACAAATCTAATTAGAAAGTAAATACATTAGGTCTACACTGGCCAAAAAAAAAAAAGTATTGTTGATTTAAGAACCAGAAATCCATAAGGAGCCATAGAATAAACTTGTTGAGTCTCTGTGCCTTTTGAAAATATTTATAATTCTTTAGAGGTATGCGGATGTGTTTATTTTACTGAAGAAAAAGTCCTAGTTCTTGTCAGTTTATCAAGGGACTCCATGGTTTCCTGAAAAAGTTAAGAATAACTTTGGTTATTTGTTTAATACTTTTTAAGGTGCCAGAAGTTAATTAATTAGTACATTCTGCTAGAATTGTAAACTTTCTCTTACAAATATTGTAAACCTATCCATCCACATATATATTTCAAATTATAAAGTTTATTTATATAATTAAGGTTAAAATTTTAGTTCAACTTTGTGCAACATGTAATTTATATGTAAGTTAATTAATAATAATGCATAATTTAATTAGCTAAACCTATGGAACATGGTTGATAAATAGCTTGATTTCTTAGAAAGATTCAATAAAATTAAATAGCTGAAATCCCTGTCATATTAAATTTGAGCTTTCAACTGTAAATTATTACAAAAGCTCATAAAAATATGGATTTGAACCATCTCTGTTTCCTATATCAGCACCTTTATGTATTCTTGCTTTTGAATGGGTGGAGTCCACTGAAACAGTATATTATGAGTACAATTTATAAAAACTGAATAGACCATTGCCAGTCCTGTGCTCAATACAAGGACTTATCTCACATGAAAACATGGGGAAAAAAATAGAAATTTTACTCTAATAATATCAATCCTCTTTTAAAAGTGAGAAAACCACAGTCAGGTTTATATAGTTTCCTACAATCACATAAATGGTAGATCCTAGGACTGGAAGAAATGCGTCTTGCACCAGAGAAGTTAATTTGAACTACTTTGTTATATGTCTCCAGTGACTGAAGCTTAGCAAATCAGAAGTGGTTAGTACCCACAGTAAAAATTTGAAAGTGAGATTTGCTCTACTTCCCTTAAAGTGTAAATGCAACTTCACTATTTGACCTGACCAGCCTCTTTTGTGTTTCTAGAGACTTCCTGGACCAGTGTTTCTTTCAGTCCAGAGCCCCACACAGCAGAAATCCAAAGGCTCTTTTCCACTTCTGATTTTGTAAAACACACAATAGTATAAGGTTGCTACACCTACATTAAAACAATAAATTCACCTCTAACTGAGAATTTATCAACTCAGTGTGCTAAAAAGTTGATCTAATGGTAAAGAGAAACATAGATGGTATCTTTCTATTCCATGAACAATTACTTCTGTTTTAAAGCCTTCAAAACATTGGAGTACAATACACCTTATTCAACAGCTACTTGAGAATAATTTACTGATATTTGGAAAATATCTACAGTTGTTCAGATGATAAAGAATCTGCTACAAGCCAGGAGACCCAGGTTCGATCCCTGGGTCAGGAAGATCCCCTGGAGAGGGAATGGCAACCCATTCCAGTATTCTTGTCTGGAGAATTCCATGAACAGAGGAGCTTGGCAAGCTACAGTCCATGAGGTTTCAAAGAGTTGGACAAAACTGAGTGACTTTCACAGCAACAACAACACCATCGTTTCTTACATCATCTGGTAACTCAGAGAAACCTCCTTTTTCTTGCTTGCTTTTCTATTATTAGCTTGACACTTTATTTAACCTTGCTTTGCTCTGAGTTTTAAGATCTTTTAGAACAATGTTTTCTCAACTCTATTGCTTAAAGACCTGCAGGGGATGGGCAAGTGGGGCAGGAGGTGGGTATAGTTTGACAAAGTCCTCAGTGTTATTCAGATTTTCTATCTGCATCATCACCTATTCCAGAAGGCATCCATTTTGTGATAGGATTTTAGTGGCCTCAGAAAGATCACCCCTGTTCCAGACTAGCTTGGGCTTTCATTGCATAGTAAACCTAGAGCATGGTTTTTGACTGTTCCCCATTTTCCAGAATAAGGAGCTTGAACTCTAATCCTGGAGTCTGGCACGCCTGGATTTATAACAAGTCTGAGTCAGGCACCACTTCAAAAACTGATGTTTTCGTCAGTACTTCACGCCTTCATCTGTCAAGTAAAAATTATGAGACTGGCACTGCAAGGATTTTGTAAAGATGAAAAGACTTTACATATATGGCATTTAGCAGGCGTGGTGCCTAGTAGATAATAGGAATTAAAAGAGTTATAATTATTATGGCCATCATTATACATATTAAATAATGAAGAGTAGTTTACTGATTAAATGTCCCACAGATTCAGTGCTGTGGGGTTTATCTTTGTAAAGTCAGCCACATTGAGAGGAGTGATTTTCTCTGGGCCCGCCCCCTTGATTCCTTAGTATCCTGGCTTTGCTGATTTAATCATGGCTTTGCTGATTTGAAAAAGTTGCATTTCAGATAGTCTCCTCACTGGCAGATCATTGTAGACAAGAAGCCTCACCTTTTCCTTCTGAGAAAGGAAGTAGTCCCTCTTCCTATGTCTGAAGTTGTCTTTTTGTCTTCTTACTTCGAATACAGGCAGTTTGTCACTACTGTGATAAGTTGCATAAGTGCCTTAGTTTTTCCATCTGTAAAATAGGGCTAACAATCCCATCCTATAGTACTTCTCCAGACTCTTGAGAAACTAAAAGTATGTAATATGGAAAAAAATGAAAAACAAACAAACAAACAACAACAACAACAACAGATACAGCAGCATTCCCACAGATAGAAAATTAATCATTTAAACTTTGTGAAGAAGGCTGAGTGCTGGAGATTGATGCTTCTGAACTGTGATTTTGGAGAAGACTCTTGAGAGTCCCTTGGACTGCAAGGAGATCAACCAGTCCATTCTGAAGGAGATCAGCCCTGGGATTTCTTTGGAAGAAATGATGCTAAAGCTGAAACTCCAGTACTTTGGCCACTTCATGAGTTGACTCATTGGAAAAGACTGTGATGCTGGGAGGGATTGGGGGCAGGAGGAGAAGGGGATGACAGAGGGATGAGATGGCTGGATGGCATCACGGACTCGATGGACATGAGTTTGAGTGAACTCTGGGAGTTGGTGATGGACAGGGAGGCCTGGCGTGCTGCGATTCATGGGGTGCGAAGAGTCGGATTCCACTGAGCGACTGAACTGAACTGAACTGAACAGGAAATTTAGGGCTTCCTTGGTGGCTCAGATGGTAAAGAATCTGCCTGCAATGTGGGAGACCTGGGTTCAATCCCTGAGTCAGGTAGATCCCCTGGAGAAGGGAATAGTTACCCACTCCTGTATTCTTTCCTGGAGAATTCCATGGACAGAAGAGCCTGGCAGGCTACAGTCCATGGGGTCACAAAGAGTCAGACACAACTGAGCAACTAACACATACGCACAGAGGAATTTTTGTAAACGTAATTCCAGGGAAGGAGAAGTAGTGAAGTCTTCTTAAACTAGTCCTTCCCAAGGAGAAGATGTCTCTCTCAGTGCCTCTCCTTGCCACTATCTCTTTGTCTCTGTCTCTGCCTGCCTGTGTCTTTCTCTCTCTCACTCCTTCCCTCTCTTTCCTTTTCTCTCTTGTATTGTGATTGCATTACTTCTCAATAGTTCCTTTCTCAGATCTAACGTGAAAGTGAAAGTGAAGTCGCTCAGTTGTGTTTGACTCTTTGCGACCCCATGGACTGTAGCCTACGAGGTTCCTCCATCCATAGAATTTTCCAGGCAAGAATACTGGAGTGCATTGCCATTTCCTTCTCCAGGGGATCCTCCTGACCCAGGGATCAAACCCGTGTCTCCCACCTTGCAAGCAGATGCTTTTACCCATCTGAGCCACCAGGGAAACTCCAGCCAAGTGCTAAAAGTAAGAATGCTACATTTACTAGATAACTGAATGAATTATTGATTAATTAAATTAATGAGAGCAGCTACAGAAATGTAGACTTTACTTCATAAGAAATTGGAAAGTATTAGCTACAATGCAATTAATATATTTATAGTTTGTTAATCTTGGTGATGTTTTCCAAGTGGCTCAGTGGGAAAAGAATCTGCCTGCTGATACAGGAGACACAAGAGATCCTTGAGTCAAGAAGATCCCCTGAAGAAGGAAATGGCATCCCTCCCCGGTATTCTTCTCTATGAAATCCCATGAACAAGGAGCCTGGCAGGCTACTTTCCACGAAATCGCAAAGAGTTGTACATGACTGAACACATGCATGCACACACACATACACACAAACACAGTTTTGGTGATTATCTTGCACAGGTGTTGCCATAAGAAGCTAAGTCAGTTTGCCATGCTAGTCCAGTAAAAGCATATTCAGTAATTTCATTACAACCACTTTTGATTTTAGATAATAGGAGGGTTTTAAACTACGTTCAGAATTTGTGAGGTTTTAAACATGGCTCTTTTCCCCAGGCTGGATACGGTGCTATATCAGAGTATTGAATGAGTTCCCAAAGCAGGAAAACTTCCAGGGAGGAAGCAGCACTGGCATCTGAAGTTCAGTGGCGTCATGCTTGTAGGGTCTGATATCCACTAACTGTTGCTCTGATTACATCCCACGAACCTACAGAAAGTCCACATCGCCTTGCTGGGTCCTGGATGAGTTCTTAAATACTCTCCAGGAAATAGCATCTTTATCTACTTGGTCCTAAGCACCTATTATTCCATTTGTGATGGTGTCAGGGATTTTAGGAGCTGATACACTGACCTTGACGATTTTCAAATGCTGTTTAACTGATAGCTTTGAAAGCCCTATGCCTTCAGAGTAGATGTTTTCAGATTTGGTGGATGATTGTTGGGGTACAGGGAAGGTAACCTTTCTTTCTTTCTTTAGATGGTTTCAGGATCCCCGGGTCAGCAAGATCTCCTGGAGAAGGGAATGGCTACCCACTCTAGTATTCTTGCCTGGAGAATTCCATGGACAGAGAAACTTGGCAGGCTACAGTCCATGGGGTTGCATAGAGTCGACCACTTGTACTATATAGCATGGAGTTTAGGTATAGGACTGTTAGATTTGGCAAGTAAAAATATAGAATACCCAGTTAAATTTGAATTTTAAATAGACTGAATAATTTTTAGTATCGCTATGTTCAATAGTTCATGTTGATTTTATTGTTTATATCTGAAATTCAGATTTGACTTTGCCACCTATATTTTTATTTAGGCATTCTTTTAGGGTACCATTTTCCATAATTAAGTGTCTTATCTCACTTCCCCATATAGTCTCCACTCTCATTAAATAAGGAATTGAAAACTTTATAAAGAAACCAGAATATGATTTATGTCGTAAGATAGCAGAGGAAAGCATGCAAAAGTAATATAATAATTTATATTAAATAATAGAACATTTGAGATTTTTTTCCTAAATGTTAGGGCCATGTAAAATAAGTATTAGGCCATATTACTTTACAAGATTAAACAAAGCAGTTTAGCAAATGATGTTTAACTAAGGGAAGTCAGTTAATAACTTCAGCATACAATCAAGGAATTAAATTTTGTTATAATGTCAAAGCCACATTATCTGGCACATTCTGTGATATTCTAAGCAATCTCTTCATTAGTAATGACAGATTATTATTGTTATTATTTGCTTTTTATGTGTTTTTTGAGAGTTCCAGAGAGAAAGTTTTCCGGAGAATGAACATTCTCGTGAAAGCAGTGTAAAGCATTACTTGGCACATCTGCTGCTGCTGTCAGTTACTTTAGAATCTTTGTTAGCTTTTCAAACATCAGCTACCGTCACAGGATAAATCTTCCACACATAACCTGTGCTGTGTCTGGGTTTGAACTAGAGTTGGAGGATTTTCACACGGGGCCTCTTAGAAATGGACAAGGCTGACGGCCACACGCACTGTGCTTGTACACACCATAGTCATCCTTTCTCACAGCCTGATTTCTTCCTTCCCGACCATCCTGAGGGTCCCCAGCTCCGTGGTTCCCACCCTTTCCAGTTTTGTTCAGACCCCACCAGAGCCAAGCTTCCCAGCTGGGTCTTGTCCCCACACTTGTCAGAATTGAAGTTCTTTTCTATTCTGGCAATCGTGGGCAGAGAATCACGGACCTGGAGACTTTCACAGTGTTACCCATCGGGTCACACCAGGCACACACATATGCTTATCCACGTGTTCACACACAATGAATCTTTTCATTTAATGAGGCAATTTGTCCTGTCCACTTGGCCCATTTCCTTATTTTATACAAAAGGATGCAAGCACATAAAGATCAGGAGATTGTTTTCAAAGTCACATAGTCATTTACAAGTCAAGGCTGGAACTCTGATCCTTTCATTAAATCAATCTTTTCAGAGAATTCAGTTCTTCCTCTGGCATATGGGATCATATGGCCAAAGAGTGATGCTTTGTGAGAATTAAACAAAAACTTAAAGTATCTAGCTGAATTGCTTATAATGGGCTTTCAGAAAACATTTCTTCCTCCCGTTTTCACTAAAGACTTTATTAGAATTTATGAATATATTTATTAGAAGACCCGGCTTTGGTTGGGGCTAAGAATTCTATTCATTCCCAGATCTCTGCCTAGCTTGCTTTTTCAGACTGATGAATTTGTTTAATCTTTCTGTTCTTGGACATAATTCTCTGTTATTCAATGATGTTTTGTGATTATATGATTCTATATTTTTTTTCTATTTTAGAGTTTTCCTAATTAATTAGCCTGTAGTTGTAACTCAATAAGTATTTTCAAAGCAATAAGCACATGAGTATACAGTAGTGTTGTTATTGTTTGCTAGCTGCTTACTGACATATTTGAAAATAACATAAGGGGACTTCCTTGGTGGTCCAGTGATTAAGATTTTGCCTTTCAATGCAGGGGATGCAGATTTGATCCCTGATTAGAGAGCTGATTCCACGTGCTTCATGGCCAAAAATCCAAAACATAAAACAAAAGCGATATTGTAACAAACTCACTAAAATTTTTTAAATGGTCCACATTAAAAAAATAGTCTTACAAAAGGAAAATTATAGGTATTATATGGTTTCCATGGTATTTTGAAGTAAACCATGGGATATTTTAAAGTAATTGGATTTCTAAGAAGTGTCCCTTAAATCTGCTGCTGCTGCTGCTGCTGCTAAGTCGCTTCAGTCGTGTCCGACTCTGTGCGACCCCACAGACGGCAGCCCACCAGGCTCCCCCATCCCTGGGATTCTCCAGGCAAGAACACTGGAGTGGGTTGCCATTTCCTTCTCCAATGCATGAGGTGAAAAGCGCAAGTGAAGTCGTTCAGTCGTGTCCCACTCTTAGCGACCCTGTGGACTGCAGCCCACCAGGCTCCTCCATCCATTGGATTTTCCAGGCAAGAGTACTGGAGTAGGGTGCCATTGCCTTCTCCGCCCTTATATCTAAGTTTAGATATTTACTCAGTTTTCCCCGTATTTTATTGAAGCTTCTCTGTTTTACTTCCTGAAGCTCCCTCACCTCTCTCCGTAACTCCCTACCCAAAGAGTAGTGTGTGTTTCACAAAAGTTTTATTTTCTCATATGCAGAATAAGTTTCTCTGCAAGACAGGAGGAACTTCACAGTCTGTTACCAATGTACCAACATCAACCTGTCAAGCTTCTCCATCATCTCCTGGCAACATCTCTTTCCAGTTCATACCCATTCACCATTGCCTTTTATTCAGCCATGCTGGGGCTCCATACCCAAAGGAAGCTCAGGAAAAGTATTCTGTAACAGAAGGCAGAAAGTATGTAAGATCAGGCTTAGGAAAGAGGCAGCCAGGACACAAATGTGGCCTTATAAAAATATCTATGGCATCTGTCTCTATAAGCTTCACTTGTTTTATCTAAAGCGAGGGTAATAATACAGTATAGAGCTCCTATAGGATTAACTGAAATAGGATCACTTAACTTATAAGTTGTTACTGGGAATGCAGTAAGTGGAAGCTGATGTGATATGGTAAAGATGAACATGAAAGTCTCTGTTTATCTTGTTCCTTTTGTCCAAGAGAGTTTTTTTTTTTTCCCCCCTGGCAAAATTGTATTCATTCTTCCTCATGAGGATATTGGAGGAACAACTGTCAAATTCCCTGTCACTCTTATTACCTATGACATTTTTGTTTTGTTTGTTTGTTTTTTAAGTTACAAACTAAGGAAGTAAAGGATACAATGTCAATTAAGAAGTAAGAGAGTGAAAAGATCAGAACATGCAACTTAAACACGATTCACTACATATAAATATGAATATAGGGGAAAAACAGATCTTGAAGAATGACTACAATTTGCAGTTAGTGCTTTTATGCTGTACTGTATTTCTTCTCATTCAAACTTTATCTTATTTTAAAAATTCAAATACTGAAAATGTCTCTTATAATTTGTTGATCATCCTACAGTGGTCCAAAGAAGGCTGATGTGTATAAGGGACAGGAAATCTGGTTCTCTGATGCAATCACTTAATTTACTTTACTTTGGTGTTGTGACAATGCATGCTTCTATAGGCAGGCCACAGGAAAAATGAAGCTGAAGCAGTATTATTTTTCCTAGTACAGTTGATCTGGACATGTGGATCATCTCCCCTTGACTTCAAACCCAGGAGTCCTTTCTTTTGTCTGACACTTGATTGTTTCACTTTTGACTTCATAACAATGCCTGTTTTGTGTTGATTGGGGCAGTCTGCAGACTACTTCCATGCTTACCTCATTTTTACTCCATAATAACCCAAAGAGAGACAGAGAAGTTATTAGGATCTGTGTGTTGCAAATGAGGGAACTAAGGTCTAGTTTGAATTCAGATTTCTTTCTCCCATACTGCTGTTACACTGCACAGTTTTGCCTCTCATTGCTTCTTTGGGGCTGCCATAGACCTGTGTCTGAGCTATTCTCTACTAGTAGAATATTTCCTACTTACTTATTCTACACTAGTAAGAGAAACCCAATATTCTCCCATGTATATTCTAGTAAAGTTCTAAGAATAGCCATGGGCTATACACCCATTGAGTTTTCATGCTAAAGGCTTCTTTAGTTCCCCAAAATAAACAGCTGGCTAGTTCACATTGTGGTTTAGGGATGCACAATCTGCATTTAGTAATTAGCTCTTGAACTGAGCAATAAACGTCAATGAGTCTTTTATTTCCCTGCTCAAGGAGAGAGAGAACGTGAAACAGAGACAGAGTGCGCTCCAGTATCAGATTGTCAGATTTGGACTCGCTTGTGAGATGTATAGTCTTAAATGATCTTTTAATTTCTCTGTGCCTCAGATGCTTCCTCTGTAAAGTGTTGCCCAACCTCAAATGTTGCAGAGAAGATGAATGAAATGAATATAAAGACCAGTGTTGGCTTGTAAGGAGGGCTCAGTAACTATTAACTCCTAATCATTATCGTTATTCATTACTTTGTGGACGTTAAAAGCAACAATTTCATACCAATCTGAGTTGGTCATTGAAATGAGTATCACATTTTTCTTTATGCAAGTAAATACGTTCTTTTTTTTTTTAATACGTTCTTTTTAAATCAAGAAATAAAGGGATTTGAAGTTAACTTTTGTGTGCCATGAAGTGATGTCAGTTCACTCTAGTTTCAGTAAAACCTTTGTCAGTTTTGACCATGGTGGAAATCGAACACATTCCTTCTAGCGTATTGGCATCACATCAGGAATGTATATAACCTTATGTTGAAAGTACAATTACAAGTGCCAGATCCTGTCTTGATACTTGCTTGAAATTCATCCCTTTAGGGTTATGTTTTAAAAATGAAGGGTGGAAATTGCTGTAAGCATTCAGGTTTGATTTAGACATAGGGTAATAGTGTTTGCTGTGATATATTCAACATTCTAAGACTCTTTTCTGATTTATTTTATCACATCTATCATAAAACTAACAATTATTAATCACTCCCATTTTTCTATTAAATCAGCTAGAACACAACAAAGCTGATACTAATATAGCTTGACAAATGATAGAATTTCAGGGCTCCTTCTCCTAAGAAAGTGGAAAATACTTGATGCAGGCTGTTGTCAGTGAAAGGGAAATCTGTCTCCACAAGGTTATCTCATATAAATATTAATATTCCTTATATGACCATTGCTTCCAGCATTTCATTTTCCAAATGCACTTTTTACAAACATGTAGTATTATGGTCCATTACCAACCACTAATGGAGAATTTTATGACTAACTTTTGCACCAAAAGCAATTATTTGCTGTGTAAGGATAGATTTGCAAAACAAGATTTGGTAGCATTTAAATGGACACTTATTTTTAGAGGAAGACTGCCCTGACCGTGTCCTAACACTTAGATTGCCATCTCATGGCATCATTATCTCCAGGCCCGACCGGCGTCTCTTGCACTTAAGGAGCATAAGGAAGCCAATTTGATTACATAGGCTGTTTCTTATCACTAGGAAATTTGGGGATGGAAAAATAATAACTTGTAATAAATACTATAGGGTTTGAAGTCATGTCCATCTTTCAAGATAATTAACAATTTCAGTTGCTTCAGGAACCAGGGAGGCACCAAACTTTTCTACTGTGTGCTCTTTTTAGGAAGAATAGTGGGTATAATTCTTGATAAGTCAAAATGAACAAAGTGAACTGTTGCATTAGGGTGTGAATATGATTAGAATTATTTGATCAGCCCATAAAATGTTCTCTTAAGCATATAGACTTTTTAAACATATAGGCTTCCTGGGTGACTCAGATGGTAAAGAGTTTGCCTGCAATGAGGGGGAGCTGAGTTTGATCCCTGGGTAGGGAAGATCCCCTGGAGAAGGAAATGGCAACGCACTCCAGTATTCTTGCCTGGAAAATCTCATGGACAAGAACCCTGGTGGGCTATAGTCCATGGGGTTGCAAAGAGTCAGATACGACTGAGCAACTAACACCACCAAACACAGAAAACCCAAATTTCTAGAAAAATACCTAAGGATCTCCTCTTATAGTAACTTCATAATTCTTTCTATCTATGTTTTATTTAATATGTTGGATATTTGGATATACTAATATTTTAAGTGTCTTCCTTTATTGATATTGCTATAATCTGTTTCAAACATTGAGATCTGATGGTAATTATAAATAATGATTTAACAAAATATATATTAAATTTTATATTTGCATTTTAAATTACTGTTCCAGGAGATTTGATTCTTAGTCTAGAATTCATGTACTGAAATAGAAGGTGATAATGTGGAAGGTTTTTTTTTTTTTTTTTTTTAATTTTAATGTGTAGGACTTACCCATACCCTGGTGGCGCTAATGGTAAAGAATCCGCCTCCCAGTGCAGGGGATGCAATAGATGTGGGTTCAGTCCATGAGTCAGGAGTATCCCCTGGAGAAGGAAATGGCAACCCACTCCATATTCTGGCTTGGAAAATTCCACGGACAGAGGAATCTGGCAGGCTATAGTCTAGGGGTTGCAAAGAATCGGACACAACTGAGCACACACACAAACACAAATAAACTTTAAGTATTTATAACTAATCTCCATGGATAGTTCTTGCAAACATTGTTCCCATGTTGTTTAAAATGTAAATGAGAAAATAATGAATAACTAAAACAGAAGTTAAGTGACATGCCTAAAGCCTCAGCATTAGTTCATGACTCCACCAAGAATCCTATCTTGATTTTTTTTTCCTTTGGTCAAATTCTTTTCACTACTCTTTTAAAGAAGTCAGTGTTTTATTTTACACAGCTGATTTGAATACATGGCTTTGTCTTTATCAACACAAAGTATACCTCATGATGGTATTGTGTTTACATGGAGCATACAAAATATAAATGGTAATATGACACCTAGTATGTGATAATAAATCACAAATAGCAATCTAATGTGACAAAATTCATTAAATTGCTAATTCTATCAATATAAATGTTTCTGTGAAGAGTATTCTTTTTATTTTAAGGAAGCTAAATAATACAGTAATCAATGCAAAGTGTAACCACTCTGTGGTAAAATGCTTTCAGGTTTTTAAAACTAATTTGCTTATATGCAATGTATTTAGGAACACTATGGACAAGGTTTCTTTTTTGCATTATGAAGATGAGATTTTTGTATTTCTTTTGATAGAACTATTACCAAGTCGCAAAAGTAAGCTTATAAGTTAGGAAATTCTTAGAAATGTAGTTCCAAAGAGAAAACTTCCAATGTGATGGAAGAAATAAGATAATTTAACAGGCATTTCTCTGTACAGTTTGGAAAGAGTTGAACCATAGAAATTACAAAAGCATTGCTGCCATGATCTTTGGAATAAGACTAAGACACGAGGAACTGAAGGTGTCCCCCTTACACACACAGCGTCACTCCTCCTACTCATCCTTCCTGGTCTCTTCATCTCCTCTCCATTGCTTGAAGTATTTATCTATCATACACCAGTCACAGTGTCACATTCTCCAAGAATCCACCTCACAAGCTTCAAGGCAGTAGCAAAAATTCTCCAGTGTGCTTTTTTTTTTTAGCCTTCATCAGAATGTGTTACTGCAGTTGCCCATTTACCTGGCACTATCTCCTGCTAGCAGCTACAGTCGTTGGGTCCATAGAGTCACACATGAATGAACACATTCACACACATACACACACACACATATCTCCTGCTGGACTTTCAAACTCCGTGAGGAAAGGAACTGAGTGTCCCATTAACTAGCCCAGTGTTTCACATATAGTAAGCTGATCAGTTCTAATGAGCTGAAAGATCCCAAAGTTATCCCTGTGACGTTCTTTAGAATTTACATAGGATCTCTTCTGAGGCTCTTCACAACTCCTTATTTCACCCACAGTACAAATGAAGAAGGTGAGATTCACGGGGGCTAAGAGCTAGGTGGTCGTGCACCATTAATGGCAGAATGAGGAAATCTCACACATTTTCTCCTCCGTTTCATTTAATGGATTTATGCTGAGCATCCTCTACTTGCCAGACATTATGTCAGAACCTGGGATCCAAAGATTAATAGGTTAAGATCTCCTGAAGCTCTCTGCCTAGTCAGAGAACTAGACTATAAACAGTAATTATAATACAATGTGATAAGGGTTTTGACAGAACAATGTGCTCTTGTGCTGTGGCAGTTCCAAAGAAGGAATAGAAAGCATGCATGTTCATTTGCTCTATTTCATTTTATTTTTAATGTTCTTTTATTACCCTTTTATGTTTGAATGTTTAGTACATAACCACTCTTTCAGAAAAAGGTAGGCAGAAGCCTATGCAAATTAATGGAAGTTTAAATATTGCAATACTATTTCTAAACTAATTAGTTTTCATTATTGTTCATATTACACATGAATTTGAATATCAAACAAAAGTCTATATGAAGGCTCACCCATGATAGTTTTAAACGGCTTGCTTAGTAAAATCACTTTCACTGTCATTTATGTAACTTGGAATCCTAAAATAATCCTCAAGAGACAGTATCACAAGCACATTAACAACAATAGATGAGTGAAGAAGTGGGGTAGGAGTGCAGTATGGCATAATGATGGCTTAGCGTGAGTCAGGAACTTGCAAGACTGTTCTAGAAGGCAGCTGTGTGCCTGAGTTTTGATCAGAAATTCATCTGCTGTTATAAAAAAATCTTTTAAAGAAAAACTACTTAAGAGGAGAAAAATATTTATTTCTCCTTTCATAGTTTTTAAATTATTCTTCAGAAAAAGGAAACCATGGAAAATGGTGACATTTAATAATGACAAAATATCTTACTGAAGGAATGAAAAATAAGAAATTGTCAATAAATAACATGAGTCTATTTGCAATGCTTACTAATCTGGAGGAAAGGGGCCTGGCCTTATTAATCTATGTATTTCCTTTGCTATGTATGGTGTCTTATGCATGACTGAAAATCTTCTACCAAGGTAAGATGACACTTTCAACTTCATTCTTTAAAACAGAATAAAAAAAATTGAAGAGACCAAATAAAGGGTACAGAAAATGTCACAAAGCCTAATTTCAGAAACCTAAGAGCAGTCTTCTGTCAGTGATTAAGAGCTAGAGAATTCACTGAGTGTTTCAAAATAATACCTGTTTCCTACTGAAGCAGCCAAACCAGTGAAGATGGGCAGATGCCAATAAGGGGGTAGTCACCCTCCCAAGCATCTAAAGAATGTGCATTCAACACATTCCAGGAACACCTCCCCCGCTGGCGACTTTGCTCAGCCCAGTGTCTCTCCGCTTCAAACTGCATTGTGCAAAAATTAATAGGGAAGAAAGAGATGCCTTTCTGGAATTGTCAAGATGCTCCATCCTGTCACCCTTTCCCCTGTAAGTCAGTCAGAAACCCATTGTAAAAAGAGGAAAAGTGTATGTCTGAAAGTTTCTGGTGAAAGGAGTGGAAAGGTCTGCAGCGATAAACACAGTAACTCTCGTAGAATTTGCTAGATACTATTTTTGCCTTTGAGTCACTATAGTTTTTTGGTTGAAGCCCCTTCAGACCACCCTCACTGCCTGCTAGGGTTTTCCCACTGTAAGAATGGAGGACAACCCTATGGACTGTAGCCCCCCAGGCTCCTGTATCCATGAACTTTTCCAGGAACGAATACAGCAGTGGGTTGCCATTTTCACTGTAGATTAAGGCCAGCCAACAGTGGTTTAGTCATGTGAATGGCTTTAGCAAGCAGAAAATCCTGCCCTTACCAGTGTTCACAAACTGTCTAATTGCTGCTTACTAAACAAATCTGTCAGGAAATTCATTCCACTTTTGCTAACCAGAAGCAATAAATCAGCAAAGTGGATTAACTGTACTATGTCACTGGTTTTTACTGCTATGTAGACACCTATGCATCCCCCTCAAGGAGCATCTGAACTTGGTATATGTGGAAGTTGTGTGTGTGTGTGCATGCGCATGCACGCACATGTGTGCTCACTCACTCAGTCGTTTCCTAGTCTTTGGGACCCCATGACTGTAGATTGCCAGTCCCCTCTGTTCATGGAATTTCTCCTGCAAGAATACTGGAATGGGTTGTCATTTCCTACTTCTCGGGATCATCCTGACCCAGGGATCTAACCTGTATCTCCTGTGTCTCCCGCATTGACAGGTGGATTCTTTACCACTGTGCCACCTTGGAATCCCATATGTGGAAGTTGGTCTTGTTGCTTAGTTACTCAGTCATGTCTGACTCTTCTGCTACCCCAGGGACTGTAGCCACGAGGCTCCTCTGTCCACGGGATTTCCCAGGCAACAATCCTGGAGTGGGTTACCGTTTCCTACTCCAGGGGATCTATCTGACCCAGGAATTGAACCCGCATCTCCTGCACTGGCAGATTCTATACCGCTGAGCCACAAGGGAAGCCCTTATGTGGAGATTACTTGTTCCCAGTTCTTGTACTTTCTATCAGTAATGTTGATCTCACTAAAGTTCTCATAAAACTTTAGCAAGATTCTGAAGTTTAAAAATTAGCCCTACATAAAATTCCTACTGTAGTATAGCAAGATAGCTGTAGTGAGATCTAGTAATTACTTGGTTAAGTATTATTTCACCATAAATTGTATTTGCTTTCTTACATAGTCTTATATAGTAACATGTCATAAAATTGGATTTCTTTTTCACCAGATAGGCATTATGCTTCTGTCTTTTTTTGAAACAAAACTTTCATGTTCTACCTTCATGTATTAGTGGAACCCTAACATTTATTTTTCATGATGATGGTTGTAATGTTGATGTTTCTCCTCATAATTCCTCTTTCCTAAATAATAGATGTAGAAGGATGAAAGTGTGTGTTTATCTAGGAAAATAAATGACCTTCGATTTTACCTGCATGATATTTTCCTAATGCTAAAGCTACTAGTTCTTGGATTTTGAGTGTGTATTTCACATTCTTGCGTCTAGATTTTTCTCATTCTCAGGTAGAATAAATTGGTTCTTAAGTGTTATGCCTTCACTAATTACCTACAGAAAACATAATAAAAGAGACCACATGCCCTCCTCCAGTGAGAATTTACCTACTTCCGTTGGTCATTTGAAAGACATCAATAATTTGGAGAAGATGGATCTGCAAAATTGTGAATATCATTTTGGTGTTGAAACCAACAAAGGTTTGTTTGTCTAATATGTCCCCTATATGACACTCCCTCCTGGCTCAGTGGTAAAGAATTTGCCTGCCACTGTAGGAAATGTGTGTTTGATCCCAAGGTTGGGAAGATCCCCTGGAGGAAGAAATGGCAACCCACTCCAGTATTCTTGCCTGGGAAATCCCATGGACAGAGGAGCCTGGTGGGCTATAGTCCATGGGGTCACAAAGAGTCAGACACAATAAAGGACATGCATTCATGACACTGTAGACAATGAATATGATTTACTATTCATACCCACTATTCTTTTTTTCCCATTTTTACTTGATATTTTACCTTCAGATCCCGTGTGTATATGTGTGCGTGTGTGTGTGTGTGTAACATGGCTTTTTTGGAAAAGTAATGTAGATAGAAGAGATAATTGGGGAGTAAGTACAATGACAAACATTTTTAAGTGTTCTAAATACTATAATAAACCTCAACAGTATATGTTCAAAATTGAAAGTTAAAATTAATATAAATTTTCATATAATAAAAATTTAAAGTTATGCATATGGAAAAATTCATAAAACCTTAAACATAATTAGTCAGGAAAAAGACACATTCAATAGTGAATTGTATCCTGCACTGTTAGACTATGATATTTCTGGTTAAATACTTTGTAACCTAGATTCATGAGATGTATATTTTTAAAATCTTACTTGCATCAAATAATTTGAGTGTGGATCCCACTTAGCCATTGTTTTTGGTTCTTATCAGCAACTTTTTACTAAAAAGTTCTTATAAAGAATACAAATGATCATATTTCTAGGGTTTTTTAGTTGATTTTGAGCTTTTTGCCCATGATAAATACAGTGAGTTTAGAATATCTAATATTACTTGGCAAAAAAAAAAGCCAATTTATTATTCTGTTTCTCAACAAAATCTTTAAGGAGAGAATTAAGTTTTTAAAAATTATTCAATGCATCCACATTGTCCCGTTCCCTTCTTAGTAACTGACGACTTTTGTATAAAATAACTTCAATATTTAAAGAATGGAAAATTATGGATCCATGTTGCAATTAAAAAGGTCTTTTTCTTGAACCCAGAAAATTTCATTCCTATCCCTTGAAGCAAGTTTAATGTACACTGATAAATATTAGATTTCCTGAAATCTGAAAGACTCTAAGAGGTTTACTCAGAGAACTTCAAGACTCTAAGGAGTTCACTCTGTGAACAGTTAACCGAACCTTAACGTTTTTGGTGTTCTTATTTTCTCACTGGCTATCAGTACCATGCCATCATCTACAACAGAAGATTTTCCTTAAAATAATTATATCCTCAACATTGCTCACTAATAATTTCCTTACAAGCAAAAGTCCTCCCCTACATATTTATAGGCAACTTTTGACCCATATTTGGTCTAGAGTAATCTCTTTGCTAATTGTCACATTTCGCTGGATAAAAGGATGACTACAATGTTATATATTTCTTGTTAGCTAAGACAGAGTGAGTATCCACAGAAGAAAACATGGCATTTACTATCCTTATTTCTTTTGTGCTACTGACTCACACATGTAGACGCATGGCAACCTTCTGCAATGAAACTGATTAGTTTATACGTGAGGCCCCTCTTTCAACCTTGAAAAAGGCATCTAAATGTTTGATAATGCATTGTCTGCACCTAGAGTTCCAAAGGGCTTTCCTGATGACTCAGATGGTAAAGAATCCATCTGCATTGCAGGAGACCAGGGTTGGATCCCTGGATTGGGAATATCCCCTGGAGGAGGGCATGGCAACCCACTCCAGTATTCTTGCCTGGAGAACCCCCATGGACAGAGGAGCCTGGCGGGCTACAGTCCATGGGATCGCAAAGAGCCAGACATGACTGAGTGACTAAGCACAGCACAGTGTTCTAAAACATAAACCCAATGAAGGGTACAAAGCCCATTTCAGAACAGGTAATTTTAAAAGCACTTAAATATTGTTTTGCAGAATGCATTGCTGCAGGGTGACACAGCCATGCAAACATGACACCACCATCTTATGGAATGTACAAAACGGGGTGACTCTTGTGCCAAATAAACATTCTTCAATTAACGCTTCACAATATGTAGTGTGAATGTTCATAGTCTGTGTTTATCCATCCTGAGGCTGCTACTTTTAATGCCTCAGAAACTGTTGCTTGTGTACATTCTCCTTCTGGTGGATCTTGTAAAGGGGAAGATCTGATCACAGATACATTTTCCTCTTGAATCTGAAAAAGCTAAATAAAAAAAAAATGAATATGAGATGGAATTAAGATGAATTAAGCCCTGTCCTATAAATAGAGGTTAGAGAGGATTACAAGGAAACTGATGTCATAATAAAGGGCTTCCCTGGAGGCTCAGTGGTAAAGAATCTGCCTGCCAATGCAGGAGACTCAGGTTTGATCCCTGGGTTGGGAAGATCCTCTGCAGCAGGGAATGGCTACTCACTCCAGTATTCTACATGGGCAGTTCCATGAACAGAGGAGCCTGGCGGGCTACAGAGCGTGGGGTGCAAAGAGTCGCATATGACTGAGTGAGTAAACAACAGTAGATCTTAAAAGTGAAATAGACCATGTTATTACCTGATTTCTCCCTTTTGCTACTGAAAAGGTTTACTCCCACATGGTTCATTTTGTCTCTACTACTCTTATTTTTAAAAAATAATGCTCATTCTTTTTTATTAGTTTTATATTTTTAATAAAATGTAACACCTTAATTTTGAATAGCTATGAGAACTTCTTTTATGTGTTATTCTCCAAAAAGGCTAATGTTCAAATAATTCTAATGGTTCTATTTATTATATATTTACACATATTCTGGAAGAAGGCAATGGCAACCCACTCCAGTATTCTTGCCTTGAGAATCCCAGGGACAGAGGAGCCTGTTGGGCTGCTGTCTATGGGGTCGCACAGAGTCGGGGCACAACTGACACGACTTAGCAGCAGCGGCAGCAGCATACATATTCTGAAGAGAAAAAGAAATACTTATCTTTGGCATGGCTTAAATTGTTTTGCCCCTATCTTGCCAGAAGTATTAATATTTCTTAGAACAACCAAAATTCACATCACATCAGCAAGTATACAGACACCAATGCTTGGTGATTAGGTTTAGTTGAAGGGCATATTTCCTGCATGTTTTATTAATGGCTCTATTTCATAAATACTTATTTCCAGTGTCTATATCTCAAATTATTCTTTATTTGCTTATATTGACTTCAGTTTCATAGGCCTACATAGAATGCTGGTGTTCAAATGTTTAAATAGTTCTTTGAGAGACACACTGTGATATTAGTCCTATGTGTTATA
This sequence comes from Aepyceros melampus, assembly GCA_006408695.1. NCBI lineage: Eukaryota > Metazoa > Chordata > Mammalia > Artiodactyla > Bovidae > Aepyceros > Aepyceros melampus. The sequence goes on along the minus strand of SJXQ01005594.1, from coordinate 121,386 downwards.
TATACAATATCCCCTCATATGTTATATAAACAATATGTACATTTTACCTAAATCATATAATATCCACTCTTCAATAAAATTTTTAAAGCCAGTATGTTCTTTCCTAATAATTTTTATGAAAATAAATTATTTTAAATAACAGGTAAAGCTAATAGGTAGACTTCCCTGGTGGCTCAGACAGGAAAGAATCTGCCTTCAATGCAAGAAGCCTGGGTTCAGTCCCTCGGCAGGAAGATCCCCTGGAGAAGGAAAATGGAAACCCACTCCAGTATTCTTTTTTGGTAAATCCCATGTACAGAGAGATTTATCTCTAAAATAGATAACTAATAAGAACCTACTGTGTATTTTAGGGAACTCTACTCAATGCTCTGTGGTGACCTAAATGGGAAGGAAATTTAAAAACGGGATATATATATATATATATATATATATATATATATATATTTCACTTTGCCATGCAGTAGAAATTAACCCATCATTATAAAGCCATTATGTGTGCATGCTAAGTCTCTTCCATTGTGTCTGACTTCTTTGTGTCTGACCCCATGGACTGTAGGGCACCAAGCTCCTCTGTCCATGGTATTCTCTAGACAAGAATACTGGAGTGAATTGCTATGCCCTCCTCCAGGGGATTTTCCCAACCCAAGGATTGAACCTCTGTCTCTTTTAAGTCTCCTTTATTTTGGCAGGCAGGTTCTTTACCACCAGCACCATCTGGGAAGTGCTCCCCACACCCTGCTGCCAAAGCAACTATACTCTAATAAAAAAAATTTTTAAGAAAATCAGATCTTGTGAATGAACCACTCGGAAGTTTGGTTAAAGGCCAGTGAAAATTATAGAAATGGCAGCAAAAGCATCCTTCATGTAGGTAGAAATACAAGTATACTTAGCTAGTCAAGAGTAGGATTTCTGTTATCTTGTGACTGCACTAGAGGTTGGAAAGACACATCAGCAGTCAGGGTTTCCACTTATCTCTCAATGCATCTGCTCAGTGAATGGGTGTCAGGTGATATGGAAGTTGTCTGGTAAATCCCCCCAAAATATAACTAGTGAAACAAGAGAGCTAGAAATGTAAATGAACATGTTTGAACCTCATATGTTGTTCAATTTTGAAACCCTTAGTAATTTCATTTTTTTATTATGTATCATTGTTATTCCTCCTCTAGAACAGGCTGTTCTGTGACTTTTCTTTCCTGTCTTCATGTTTTTAAAAATAGTATCTAACACATTCTGTACTTAACCTCAAGGAAATTTTACAGGGTTTCTTTAAATCCTAAACTCAATATTTTTAAAGAGAGAGCAAACCATTCTGAAGAAAGAAACAAAATTCCAGAGAGGTTTGAAGTGTGTTAAAAAAAAAATCTGGATCCTGAGAAAATTAGGAAGGTCAAAGATTACGTCTTTGGTTAGAAAGTCTACCTCTCTGATTTGTTCAGGACAGCCTTTTTGTGAAAAGAGTTTTGACTGTAAAGAGTGAATGAATGAATAAGCATTTTATATTAAACAAGCTTAGCTTTGTTTTATTGCTGCTGTTCCTTTGTTGTTATAATTTATGCATCTAATTCATGCAATGCCCAGCATGTTTTTCTTCTCTTTAAAAAAAACCCTTAGTGAAATACTTTCACTTCTAAACAGTGAGATATATATATATATATATATATATATATATATATTTCTGTGTGTGTGTGTTAGCCACTCAGTTGTATCCAACTGTTTGGGACCCCATGGATTGTAACCCATCAGGCTCCTACATCCATGGAATTCTCCAGGCAAGGATATTGGAGTGGATTGCTATTTCCTACTCCAATATATATATATATATATATATTTCATATATATATATGAAATTTAATGTATTATATGAAATTATACATATATATATAAAGATGATATATATTTTAATTTTCTTTTAGTTAACAGAGATCTATCTGGGAGTATTGTCTGGAATATTGATAAAAAATTTTCCAAGTACCCTCATGCCTATCTGAATAGGAGATGAAGAGTAGTCAGAATAGAAGTATTACCTCCTCTTTACCCACACTATTGATTGTTTTCTAAATAATGAGTAAAAGGGAAAAGACATTAAAAAAATTTTCAGGTTATGTGGGCATGCACTACTGCTCACTTTACAATTATAAAAGTTGGTTATCTGGAATTGGGATGCCTTATTGCAATCACCAGTCAGCTTCCTTTAAAACTGGTTGGCATTATTTGAGAAACCACTGAGTGGATCCTCTCCTACCCTATTGAGAAAGTCCCTCACAGCTACCACTTTTCAAATGGAAAAATCAGGGTGCCTGAAAGAAACCAGGAAAGAACCTCTGTGTATGACATTCCCCTGACTTGTTCACTTACCTCCTTTTCCTCATTATAAGTAATAGATGTGTTTTTAGGGTCTATGTGCAAGTTGTTATTTTCAAAATTATTATAAGGTTATCTCTTCCAAGGAGTCTGACATGCCTTTCATACTTTCCATTGCCTTTGTAAACCACCTTTTTGGATGGGACTTGTGAATTGAGATGGCATTATTACAGCTTGGAAATTTTCGTTATCTGACTCTTTCTCTCAGAGTAAAAGTGCCCTCAGACCCTGAAAAGTCCACATGTTGTTAAGTCACTAAGTCGAGTGTCACTTTTTGTGACCCCATGGACTGCAGCACGCCAGGCTTCCCTGTCCTTCACCATCCCCCAGAATGTACTCAAACTCACATCCTTGAGTCGGTGCTGCCATCCACTAGTTGTCTCTATTTCTTTTTACCCTCTGGACCTTATATACCTCAATTAAAGGGAAATAATTAGACTTTTCCCATTTATTCTTTGTTCTGTTTCACATCTTTAAAACCCAGCAACTTTGTCACCACAAGCCAAGTTTAAAAAAAATAGGAATGAAGTGGGGATTTTTTTTGTTTGTTTCATTTAACAAAATTTGATTTAAAAGTAGCAAGAAAAATAGCCTAAATCAAACTGTTACGTGGACTTGTTTTGTATTGATATGGTACTTTTTGTTTTCATTGGGTTTAAAGTTGCACAATTAACATTCCATTCCACTGTGATAGCTTGATGCTTTTTCAAGTGGGGCAACAAAACTTTGAAGTGTTAAGTAGCCTGTCGGTAGTTGCACCATGAGTATGGCAGAGACAAAATTAGAACTTCATTTCCAAGCTTCAGTGTTTTATTCACCTGCTTTTCTTTTATATATTAAATTCTCAAATTAGAAATGATATGGGCTTTCAAAATTAATTTAGCCTCTCAAAAATACTTGTCTTGTGATATACTTAGCTTTTCTGTGATTCACGTGCTTACTTTCAAAAGGTTAAAAATGCTAGAAATGTGAATGAAATAGAAATACAAATAAAATCCTCCAAACTGATAATTTTCTTGTTTTAATAAAATCCTCATGGGAGATTTGGTACAAACTTTGATGTTCTACAAACTGACTTTATTCCTTGGAATAGACATAATGGTGTTTTGCTAAACACTCTTTTATCTTGAAACTTGAGAACACCACATGGGAGAAAATAGAGTATTTTGTTGATATTTCCTTCTTACATTAAAGTATTCAGTGACTATTCTCAAAGTCTACTAGATAAAGAAAAACTTTAAATTTAGCTGATTGTTTTAGCTCACTAATGTGTAGTCAAATCAGAGGAAAATAAGTGACAAAATAGTTGGGTAATGAACCAATGGAAAAATAACTGAATAAATGAAACGAAACATAAGCAAAGGCTTTAAAGAATTATATTAGATATTATGATTCTATGCTTGATATGTTGCAAAAATTTAAACAAAAATGGAAAAATCTCTAGTCCACCAGAATTATTTAATGATGCCTAAGTTACTCAGTTTTTTAAAATCATTGTAACTTTCTCACTTCTGCAATGTTACACAAAGGGAAGAAATTCAATAGGGAACAAGACACATGGAGAAAAGTTTTGATTTCAGTGCTATCTGTAACATCCACAAACTGGAACCTCCAGAGAGTCTCAGCATTCTGAAACAGTTAAACACACTATGGGACTTTCCCAAATGTAATTTTATGTAGCTACTTAAATTATTAATTAGATGAATAGTAACATGCAATTAGGGAAGAGCATCAGCTTTGGGATTGAACAGACCTATGTTTCAATCCTTCTGCCATTTCCAAAATCCTCAGAATACGAAGGGATCTCTAGAATCTCTGTGCCCTCTTAGAAATTCTTCCTGACATGATGGAAGCCACCTGTGTGGTTGCGTAGTGGGCTCCAAATTCATAAGTTTCCTTTGAGGCTTCCCTGGTGGTTCAGTGGTAGAGAATCACCTGCTAACGTTCAATCCTGATCTGGGAAGATCCCATGTGTGGAGCAACTAACCCCTTGGACATCTATTGAGCCTGTCCTCTAGGGTCCCGGAGCCACAGCTCTTGAGCCGATGCGCTACACCTCCTGCAGCCTGCACACCCTAGAGCCCACGCTCTGCAACATGAGAGGCCACCGCCAGAGAAGTCTGAGCATCGCAACAGAGAGGAGCCCCTGCTTGCAACTAAAGAAAAGCCTGTGCAGCAATGAAGACACAACACAGCCAAAAAGAAATAGATTAATAAATATAATTATTATTTTTTTAAAGTGTGCTCTCAGAGAGGCCAATTTAATTTTGTCTGGTGCTATGATAATACACAGAAAAAGAGAGATGAACCTCAGACTTAAAAAGGCAAGGACCAAATTCTCGTGGCTTGATATTAGATACATTACTTTCTTTGAACTTCAGATTTCCTGTCAATAATTGCAAATAAGGATATCACTTATCTTATGGAGTCATTGTGATTATAAAATGGCATGACCTGAACCAACATCATACTACATAGGGTTTAGGTATTGAATATATGGTAATTTATTGCTGTCATCTTGGTGGGTCATTTTACTCATTAAAAAATATCCTACTGAAAAATATTTTAATTGTTCATTTTTGATCAAATAGCTTATTTTCAGTATAACATTAAAGACACTCTGTAACTGTTTCCTAATCCAATTGCTTGGCCATTTTTCTCAGTAAAGCTCCTTGCAAAAGCAGCTTTCTAGCACTCTGACCTGGTCATTTCCCAAATGTTCTATGAATCTACCTTTAAGCCATACCTTTCCCTCTGCCCTCAGACCTGATGTCTTTTCATTCTAGTTGTGCCTTCTCAAACAGGCCTTTGTGTCCTTCAAGGCTTAATTCAAGGGGACTTGTTGGGTAGTCTCTCTCCCTTGTGTTCTTACACAGTCTATTTAAAACAGCGTGATCCCCATTTTCCATGCATTACGATTTTGTGTCAGACACTTCCACTACATACTAGCCTATTTTAGGGAGAGATCTTATCTGCCCACATGCTATTCATTCCTTTAGCCACTTAATCACTTGTACACAGTGAATGCTCAAAAACTATGTGTCAAATTAAATTCAAAGGTGACTGAAGTGAAGTGAAAGTCACTCAGACTCTTTGTGACCCCCATGGACTGTAGCCCACCAGGTTCCTCTGTCCATGGAACTTTCCAGGCAAGAATACTGGAGTAGGTAGCCATTCCTTCTCTAAGGGATCTTCCCAACCCAGGGATCGAACCCCAGTCCTCTCACATTGCAGTGGATTCTCTACTGTCTGAGCCACCAGGGAAGTTATGATGACTGAAAGCTCCAGAAATAAACCTTGTGTGACACTTATTGATGAGTAAGTGCCATCTGAAGTGCCCGTTGGAGTGTGACTTTTCTAATTTTAACATATCAAAATTTCATTTCTGTGAGGTCAATCCTATAAAGGCTAAATGTATGGAATACCTGACCCGAGATCAATTTTTCCACTCTAATTTCACTTTAATTAAATTATACAGATATAAGAAGTATAGGTGTATATAAAACTTACAGGTACAAATTACATGTGTATAATATTCTTTCTATTTAGGTGTATTCATGGGCATAACCCTTATGTAATCTTCAAGCTCTATCACTGGCTTGTTTACAACAGTGTCTATAATATTGTGGGAAACTTTTACTACTTAAAAGTAGGGAAAGATAAGTGCATTCATTAACATCGCAATTTGGAAGACTTGTGAATCCTCTGAAAAGAAAATAGACTAGTGATTTCAAACATACTTTATAATTCTTTCTTTGGAGAGAAAGAAATTTTAGGTTTTTAAAACTGATTCACGGTGATATTAAGGGAAAGAAAACGTGAAAAACCTGATCCTAACATGAATGTCAGCTCATCTTAAAAGAGTTCTTAACTTCAGTCTAATTAAAATATTTTTTAGCAACCTGATCTTCACCCATTGATAGGTAATATCCATTAAGCCTCAAAAAAATAAAAGTTGTCCCTGTAGGTATTTGAATTCTTCATATCTTTACTAATCTAGGAACCATTTTTGTAAGACATTACTCTGAGTGACTGAAAAGATCAATTAAACTGTAAAATCTGATACATATATAAAATATATAAATATGTATGTATACATTATAGACACATGTAGTTCTTTCTTTCAAAGAATTTTACTCTAATGAACTGCCTATTCTTTCCTTATCTACACAGTTTGGCTAATCCCTGGATAAAACATACTAAAATGGTTCATAATATCCACTTTCTGACAAAGTCAATATATGTGATAATCCAATCAAAGAATCAAAATGTGTAATCATAAGCTTATGATTTTTAAATATCTTGATTACTTTCTTTTGGTGTTTCATACTGAATGACCCAACCCTGGTTAAAGAAGTGACTCTACTTGCCATAGTTTAACAGAGAAAATCCATCAAAATTTAAAACTATCAAGGTCAGAGTAAGCTTTCAAAAATCTTCTTCTTGATCATATGCAGTAGCGAACTTAAACTTTAAAGATAAATCCATTAGTATTTTGCAAGTTCCAGTTCTCTTTTATCAGAACTGGAGAAGGAATCGTTAAAGTAATTACATGTATATTTGTGAGCACAGTCATGTTTAACTCTTTGCAGCCACATAGCCTATGGCCCATAGGGTTCCTCTGTCCATGAGATTTTCCAGGCCAGAATACTGGAGCTGGTTGATACTTCTTCTTCCAAGGGATCTTCCCAATCCAGGGATCAAACCTGAATCTCCTGCGTTGGCCACTGAGCCACCTGGGAAGCTCCTTAAGTACATATTTTTCTTCAAATAGAAAAAAAGACAAACTGATTCACATGTAACCCTAACTTGGAAGTGTTATTTGATTTAGGAAGAGTCTAGAATATGTTAAGAATCTCACCTTATTTTATGAGTCCTTTCTCTGTTTCACTTCATGTTGCTTCTCCAGCCCCCACCCTCCACCCCTGCATTCTCTGTTCATCTTTATGCAACAAATTAGGACTTCTCACTCCATCCTGAATATGTACTTTGATTACTTTCTACATTGCCAAGTTCCAAACCATTTTTAAATATATGGATGCACACATGCTCAGTCTCTACAGTAATGTCCAACTCTTTGTGACTCCATGAACTGTAGCCTGCAAGGCTCCTCTGTCCATAAGATTCTCCAGGCATGACTACAAGAGTGAGTTGCCATGCCTACCTCCGGGAGATCTTCCTGATCCAAGGATTGAATCTGTGTCTCTTGTGTCACCTACATTAGAGGTGGATTCTTTACCCACTGTGTCACCTGGGAAGCCCTTTTAAATAATTAATAATCTACTATTCCCCCATGGAGACTGGATGATACTTGTGTACCACCACTACAAACGAAACATACATAAAGCATATAAGCAAACAACTAGTATAAATAAATGCTGCCTTGATGATTAAAATTAATTATTAGGACCTAGAAGCCTTTATTGGTGAAGGCAATGGCAATCCACTTCAGTACTCCTGCTGGAAAATCCCACGGATGGAGGAGCCTGGTAGGCTGCAGTCCATGGGGTCACTAGGAGTCAAACACAACTGAGCGGCTTCACTTTCACTTTTCACTTTCATGCATTCGAGAAGGAAATGGCAACCCACTCCAGTGTTCTTGCCTGGAGAATCCCAGGGATGGGGGAGCCTGGTGGGCTGCCATCCATGGGGTCGCACAGAGTCAGACACGACTGAAGCAACATAGCAACATAGCAGAAGCCTTTATTAAACAAAAATGCAATTATCAAGCTAGTTCAGTGACAATTACATTTAAGTACATACTTTTAAATTTTATGCTAAAATTTATGTTACTCAATACATAATCCAAAGAAATTAAAACTCTTATCATCTTACAAGTTTTATGCGATATGCTTAATAAAGTATTTGGAATATTGATGAAACATCACGTCTTATTAGCATTTGAAAAGAATCAAGCTAATATTAACAATTAAATAATCCTTTAATATAGTTAAGAGCAAAAATCACAAATACACATGAAATATTTGCCTTTTTAAGAATGAGAGTTGGACTGTCAAGAAGGCTGAGCACCGAAGAATTGATGCTTTTGAACTGTGGTGTTGGAGAAGACTCTTGAGAGTCCCTTGGACTGCAAGGAGATCCAACCAGTCCATTCTAAAGATCAGCCCTGGGATTTCTTTGAAGGAATGATGCTGAAGCTGAAACTCCAGTGCTTTGGCCACCTCATGCGAAGAGCTGACTCATTGGAAAAGACTCTGATGCTGGGAGGGATTAGGATCAGGAGGAGAAGGGGACAACAGAGGATGAGATGGCTGGATGGCATCGCTGACTCGATGGACGTGAGTCTGAGTGAACTCCGGGAGTTGGTGATGGACAGGGAGGCTTGGCGTGCTGCAATACATGGGGTCGCAAAAAGTCGACACGACTGAGCAACTGAACTGAACTAAACTAATAACACTTTCCTCAGTCTACCAGCTCAAAACTAGATGAGAAATCCGTTCTTAGTTCTTGAGGATGAATTAGACTGACACACATTTTTAGAGTTCAACAACTTAGAATAACACAAATACAGTATTTTTCCATAAAGTTTTCATAGCCTGTGTTGCACAGATCAAATATTAAAAGTTCATTTTATAACTGAAATGCCAAAGAAATTGTGAGAAAAAGGGTAAAAAGTTAAATCAAGCATCAATAATGCTTAGTTTAAGTAAGAAACTAATTGCTTTCTATTACCTTGTAATTCTTAAAGGTAAACCTCATGTCTTTAAATAACTTATTATTTATGAAATTTAGTGTTTAGCTGGGCATGTTTCAAGATATTATCAGTTGGAGAACCCTAAGATAAATTACTTTCAATAAGAACCCACCCCTCCTTTTTTAATCTCAGCTGAAACTGTCATTTTTGTTTGTTTGCCATGGAAAAGTATTTGTGGAACAATTTGTGATGCTATTGTTACAGGTGATTTTCTACGGTACATGTATTTATATAAATACATCATATGTTACATGTGTCTTCAAAGTATTGTGAAAGTCACTCAATCATGTCCAACTGTTTGCGACCCCATGGACTTCTATAGTCCATGGAATTCTCCAGGCCAGAATACTGGAGTGAGTAGCCTTTCCCTTTCCCAGGGGATCTTTCCAACCAAGGAATTGAACCCGAGTCTCCTGCATTGCAAGCGGATTCTTTCCTAGCTGAGCCACAAGGGAAGCCCAAGAATACTGGATTGGGTAGCCTATCCCTTCTCCCACAGATCTTCCCAAGCCAGGAATCTCCTGCATTGCAGGCAGATTCTTTACTGCATGTGAATAAATATATAGACATCATAGGGTCATAGGACTCTAGAATACATATGAATTCAAATAAGAAAAATATTTATAAATAGCACTGAAAACTTTAGTCATGTGGATATCCTTATGAAGCATGTTTTAATATTCAATAGAGAACAATGTGGGAGTTGCCTAATTTCAATTCTATTTTAAAACAATGGGAAATTTAACTGGTTGCTTAACTTTAAATGACATATTCATAAAATTAAGCTATACCATTCAACAGTTTTTCCAAGCAAGTTAACTTTCCCTCTGCTCACCAAGAATATTATTTAGTAGACTCTGATTATTTCTGAAGAGGCTGGTTCTTATATGATAAACAGATTGATTTTTAGTGGCGTTTACCCCCAAAGTGAAAGAAAATTGGGGATTTTATATTTCAGGTTGGCTAAGAAGATATATATAGGGACTTTTGAATTATCTACAAAAATGTGGACCTTTGAGTTGTAAAGGACTTTAGATCCTATTCTACAGGAGATCTAAAAAGGTGAAGTGCTTCCTGTATATCTCACAGTCAGTTAATAACCAAAGATAGCAAAGGGGGGAGATCTCCTACCTTTTGGTCAGGTGCAATTTTATATTACCCTGAAATTCTTAGAGGTAATCCTAAGGACTCTGAAAATTTCATTATTTATTAAATCACATTTCTAACTTTTCCAGAGTACTTTTCCATAGCTTCTGTACACAGTGAATGACATAAAAATCAGTCACGTGTTTACAATGTGAATTAACTTAAACACCTTAGTGTGAAAACAATAGTCAAAGTGTCAGTCGTGTCCTTCTCTGCAACCCCATGGACCAGGAGCTCACCAGCTCCGCTGTCCATGGAATTCTTCAGGCAAGAAAACTGGAGTGGGTAGCCATTCCCTTCTCCAGGGGATTTTCCCAACCCAGGGATCGAACATGCGTCTCCCTATGTGAGCACCATCTGTCATCCAGTACAGGGAAAGTACACCTTAGAACTGTTTATTTCCAGCCCACTCATTTTATTTAGAGCTACAACTCATAAGGAAGTTACTGATTTTCGATCCAGTGTATTGAAATAGTCACACATTTGAATAAGAAGGCTAAATAATGAAAATAACATATCCTGCATATTGGAGGGAAAAGAAAGTATATTTATGACTTGTTTATGTGTGGAGAAGACTTTTGAGAGTCCCTAAAACTGCAAGGAGATCCAACCAGTCCATTCTAAGGGAGATCAGTCCTGAGTGTTTATTGAAACGACTGATGTTGAGCTGAAACTCCAATATTTCGGCCACCTGATGCGAAGAACTGACTCATTTGGAAATACCCTGATGCTGGAAAAGATTGAAGACGGGAGGAGAAGGGAATGAGATGGGATGGTTGGATGGCATCACTGACTCAATGGACATGAGTCTGAGTAGATTCCGGGAGTTAGTGATGGACAGGGAGGCCTGGAATGCTGCAGCCCACGGGGTTGCAAAGAGTCTGACAGGACTGAACTGAACTAAAATATGTATGTTTTAACACAACAAAAGCTAGATTGAGAACTTGGGAGATAGTTACATTTATTTTCCCAAGAATATCTTTTTGATGGCTTTAGTAAACAAAACGAATACAGTATTGTAAAGCAAAACAAACTAAAAAATAAAAATTAATTAAAAAAAAAAAAAAGAAAATGACACATTTGAATGAATCTATTGTGCATAGTTTAAAATGCCAAGAATATATTTATTCTTCTGGGTTTTTACTTGCTTTAAATTTATCTAACTTTTATGAAGGCTCTTTACCTCAAGGATTGGCTGCGTCATATTTTATTTTGGGGACAAACATCTTAAGGCTTCTCTGGTGGTTCAAACAGTAAAGAATCCACTTAGCAATGCAGGAGACCTGGGTTCAGTCCCTGGGTTGGGAAGATCCCCTGGAGAAGGGAATGGCTACCCACTGCAGCATTCTTGCCTGGAGAAACCCATGGACAGAGGAGCCTGGTGGGCTACGGTTCATGGGGTCACAAAGTGTTGGACACTACTGAGTGACTAACTCTTTAAGTTTTACCCTGTATGCAGTTATATGCTTCCAGGGTAGAGCAAAGTGGCTGCTGTTCTGGGGTTTCTCTTCTTCTAGTAGCAGAATCACCCCCCTGCAATACTGCATGGGGAACTTTCCTAATCCACATTTGTTTCTCCCAGGACTCTGGCTCCTTAGGGATTTGGATGCCTAGCTTGGTGGAAGTATTCCAGCTCTGCTTTCTTTCGGATAGTATTTCTCCTTCATTTTATCTAAATAGAGGATTATTTAGCTAAACATGATTAAATTTGAGATATGAGTAGGCACATGCTGGTGTCTGGTTTTGTTACAGTTTCTTATGGTCGATGTTTCTGCATGTAACATAATGTTTTAATGTGACCATGTTTAGTAGCTACAACTCCTAGGAAAAAGTTTGGAAGAACACTAAGCAAGTTGAAGGAAAAACAAAAAACAGGCATTTAAGTTTTTAATTGAATTAGTAACTCATAAAATCTACTGATGAGGATGCAAATAGCCTTTATAAGCATTAATCTCATGAAATGAACATTTTGTAAAAGTGAATGTGGAGTTTTTAGATCCGTAGGCAGATCTTCACTGTTGGTTGAATTTATTTCAAGAGCTTTTCTGGTCACCTTTGAACCTCGATGATTTCTCCAGATGTACAGAAGTGAACAATGTAAAAATCTTGCTGTTTCAGCACAACTGATTCCAGCTGGCTGGGAACTGGATCTGCAAGTCATTGGTTACAGCTGTGTTTCGATTTATGTGATGGTTGAAAAAATAAATTACCCGATTAGATGGCTAGAAAGAGGACTCTTTGTTTAGCCCTTGTGTGGGGGCTGAAAGTGTTTATGGTGCTGTTTTCTACACAGTCTTTGCAAAGTAAGCTGGACAAATAGACTTATTCAATGCTCCTAAGAAATGTTGCATATTCAGCTTTAATTCTTTGCTAAAGAAACTTTTTTTTAATATAATGCTGTCTTCCAGCAAATGTTTTAAAGGTCTAGCTTTTAAGAAAAGCAGTAAGTTTTCTGTCCTACTGAGCACTGAATTTAGTCATTGAAAAGCCATTTCCTTTTGTTTAACATGTACTTTAAAACATGTCTTCAATAGGCATATGAATTAAAGTATGCTTCTCTTATACTCAAAGCTTTATAATAGCAAAGTATTTGAACATAAATCCTAATTTAACCTTTTTCTTTAATGGCTTATGGCTCATGAAGCACAAAATAAAATTAAAGTAACTAAATAAAGACATATAATCACATATTACTGCAAAAAATTGACATTCTGTGAGGTTGAATCTGTGACTATTTTTGTTGTTATTTAAGTAAATTTTTATAGGTAAGAGTTGGAAGAATATTAAATAGCATATAACTTTTCAGGTTCTGGGCTTCCTTGGTAGCTCAGCAGTAAAGAATTTGCCTGCAATTCAGGAGACACGGGTTCAATCTTTGGGGCAGGAAGATCCCCCAGAGAAGGAAATGGTAACCCACTCCAGTATTCTTGTGTGGGAAATCCCATGGACAGAGGGGCCTGAGGGGCTAGAATCCATGGAGTTGCAAAGAGTGGAACATGACTGAGCGACTCAACAACAACAGCAACAAATTTTTCACGTTATCAAAAGTCAAAATGCTAGTAACTATTGGAGATTTATTAGCGTAGTATCCTTCCAAGATAATGTAAGGTTGTATGAATTATTCTTAATTATATTCCAAGCTAGTTTTTTTTTCTAAAGGTTTTGGAAAAAATTTGGAAAATATGTAAATGGACAGAATTCTCAAGTGAACTTGAAAATGAAACCAAGCACTTGATCAGGTGTTATAATGTCCAGCAGAGTCATAGTAATTCAGTGTGGGGAATGTATCATTTTTTTAAAATCACAGTTATTCTTTATCCCTTTCCTTTCTTAGGTTGAGATGTGTATTATAGAATTTAAGTGATGCAGAATGAATAATCATAATGTATCCAAAAGGAAACAAAGGTGGGATTGATCTGTTTTCACCTGGCAGATGGTTATGCTGAGTCAGGCTATTTTTCTGATCAATGGAAATATACCCTCTACCCCTTAACAAATCAATACAATTGCTTGGGAAGTATCGGAACAAAACATGAGAATGTAGAACAAAACATGAGAATGTAGGATACACTTGAACGTTCACAATTCAGAAATACTTAAATGATGTTTATAATGCTTTAAGTATTTTCTTCTCCATCCATATAATGGAAGCTTCTTCATCCAACATTCAATACCTGTATAATAAGGTTTCAAGGGTAAGTTACAGTGGCATTCTTCATGAAAGAATATGTTTGAAAAGTTAAAAAGTATCTCTTTATAGTTATACTTCTAAAAGTGTATGCTTCTAAAAGTTAACCAGGAAATAATATTTATCACTGAAGCACAGAGAAAGCAAAGTGAAAATTCAGTCTTAAAAAAATGTCTTTGATTGTTTGATATTAAGTTTCAAAACTATACAGTGTTATAATAGGGAAAATCAGGAAATGAAATAAAGGAATCTATAAAGAGAGAATATTTTATTTAATGAATCCTATCATTTGTGGTCCATTCCTACCTATGATAATCAATGGATAAAGTATTATCTTTCCTTTTTGTTAAAAAAAGCTTATAAAATTAGCATATTTTTCATAATAAAAATAACTAGAAATCTATAATAAAAATGATTATGAGCAAACAAAATAATAACTATCCATTAATAACCTCACTGAAGTTAAGCAGTATTCAAAATGAGTATTTTTAATAAATCAAAAAAGATGTTTTTAAAGTTTTTGATAAGAGAATTTTAAACCTATGATTCACCTGTTTTTCAAATTTCTAAATCCACTTAAGGAAGTTTTATAAACTGACATATTTTAGCTTGAATGGTAAATGGATTTTTACAGCTAAAATATGTCTATTTAACCAATCCTAGATGTTTTTACCCCCATGTAGGCTAATTTTTGTAAATAAGTTATCTGAGGAGACTGAGCTCATCTCTTGAGTGCATGGACCATAACATGTGTAGACATTTTTCTAAAACTTGGGGAATCATCACATCTCTAGTTCTACAATAAAAATATTTCATATATTGTTTCAAATCAATGATGATTTAAATGTAAACAAGGTAATCCACATAACAAATCTAATATAACACTTTCATATTGCCATATCACATGGCTAGCATGAAAGGATACACTTTTGAGACTGAATTATTAGATGAGGCATCACAGGGCCATATGAAGAGGATTTATCATTAGTCTTTCTGAATGAATGCTACTGGATGGTACCATGAAGATTAAATGACAGAATTATGCATACAAATATCTAAATGGAAGTAGCAGTGATCACACGTGTTTCCAACTTTACTCCCTTTCACTGCACAAAATTTTAGCACTGAATTACGCCTTGGTGTTTAACCTAGTTATCCAACCTAATTTTAAAGACAAGAGAACTAAGGTTCCAAGAGTTAAATGACTCATCCAAGACCATAAATTTTATCATTTACCAAACTGGCACCAGAACTAGTTACCTGACTATAAGATGACTTCTCTTCTCACTTTGTTTGAAAGTGTTGTATACAGAACATAAGGAAAATAATACAGTTGGCTCTCCAAATCTGTGTTTCCTGAACCCACGGATTCAAATATTCAAAAATATTCCACCCACCTCCAAATCCCAGAAGGTTCTAAAGAGAAAAACTTGGAATTGCTGCATTCTGGCAACTATTTACATAGTATTTACATTGTATTAGGTATTATAAGTGATTACTTAAAACATATGGAAAGACATGCGTAAGTTATATGTAAATACTATACTACAGGATTGTATATAATGGGCTTAAGCACCCCTTACAGTTTGGTATTCCCTGGGGATTCTGAAACCAATCCCCCACAGAAACTGAAGGATGCCTGTATTTTTATAGTATGTTAGCTAAAACATGTTATTTTTTCTCTTTTGCTATAGTCTTCATGCTCTAAGTATAACAGTAATTCTGAAGTCATTTGATATCATTTCCACATAATGTCCCATCTAAAAAAGTCAAAAGTAATTTCTTACTCACTTATCTGTTAGGAAGCATGTCAACACAGCAGAAATAGTCATGTATTGTTTGAATGTATAATCCTGCTATCTTTTGAAAACTAATCTTCTGGATTTCAAGATAATTTAGCACAGCATAAATTTTTCCGTGGTCCTCAAATTGCCCCTCATTGTCATACTCTACCTTTTTCCTGAAAGAGAAACACTCAACCATCCCCCTCAAGACTTATTTGTTCATGTGTGTGGCTATACAAAAGTCGCTACCTTTGTTACTTTCTGCTCAAGACCTCCCTCAAGTTCATGTTCTTGCTCTAATTACCCTGTTTCAGACTTGATCTCCTCTCTTCTGTCTAGTGGGGCTTTGAATGTGGTCCCCTTATGGATATTGATGACAGACTGGATTGGCAAGTGGGTTATCCACTTGGGGAAAGCAGGGAGAATGAGGGGAAGAGGAGAGGAAAATGAGGAGAAGGTGAGAGAAAGGGAGAGAAAGATTGCAGTGTTACAATCATGTACATTTTCTAAATAGAAGAGTAAATATTAGACTTCACATGCCGAGGTCTAAAGGATCATCCTTGAAAGGAAATGAGATCTGTCTGATTATTTTTCCATGTCAGTTGTGATGCTCTGTACTTACATATCAAAAGAGAAAGAAAAAGTAACTTTAGGTTGACAAATAAGCCTTTTGCATTCCAGTCCGAACGTGTCTGAGTTAAACACTGAGTCATCCCCTGGTCCAAATACTAAAACACTAAAAGAAAAGATGTCAAGTTTTTTTCCTTGTTGAAAACCAGCTGCATCATTCACCAGGAAATTTTTAAAGTAATAATTTGTATACATTGATGTTTTACTTCATATTCATTTCGCATAAGATGATTAGTTCCAGAATCTGACGGATAGCCCAGAATTATCTTGACAAGGTCTACGTGCACACCAGTACACACCTGTTTCTCCCCCATTCATGTTTCATTTAGTAGAAAATTCCCAACCAGGTCATCCTAGTTCACTGGCGTCTGGCTGTTGTCTCCCCTGCCCTTTAATTGTTCTTTTCTCTTTAAAAAAAAAAAAAGAAAGAAAATAGAATAACCATAGTTGTTACTGCTCTTAACTGCAATTCCTTCCTTAACAGAACTTTAAAATTGCTTTTTTTTTCTGTATTTTTGCTACTCATGCTACTATTACAGCCCTTCTTTATTGGAAACAGATATGTAATATACGTTGTTTGGCACTAAAAAGAGCACGACTCTCATTTCTGGAAAGGTTAGACAAATAAGCATCTGTCAGATATATTCAGAGACTTTACCTGGAGTATATTTTTGTGTGTTCTCATGGTTTTGTTGTAATTATCTTAAAGTTCACTTCTTACACCCCTTCCCTTCAGTAATCTTTCATATTTTAAGCTATTAGTAAATAAAAATATTAGATGCTCTGTAGTCAAAGGAAATGCTCATATTTTAGATCTTCAGATAAATCCGTATAAATTCATCCTCTTAAAAAAGACGAGAATGAAAGTACGGGGACCCAGTGATCAGTTATGCTATAAACTCTTCACAAGGACACTTTAAGTTAGCACTGTATAATAAAACTTTCTGCAGGGTTGAAAATGTTTTATAGCTGTGTTGTTCAGAATGGTAACCACGAGCCACATGTGCTGTTTTACATTTGAAATATGGCTCGGGCAACAGAGGAATTGAATTTTTACCTTATTTAATTCTAATTTTCATAACTACCTGTGGCTGGTTTGTTAGAAAGTGTAGGTTAAACAAAATGAAGAAAATATGCAAGTGATAAAAAAGTGTAATCTGCACATCCATGTATTTTGAGTCCAAGTTTGAACTGTAGATCATTGTCTATCCTCCATCTTCCCTGTCCTAAACCTCATCAGTGTTTTTAAATATATTTCCCACGATAACACTGAGTTCAAATGGCCTTTCTGAGAAAAGATCCCTTGTAAGGTAGGAGGTGAAACTGAAGGTAGGAGGCAAGTTGTATTAAAATATTTCAGAGCAGTGATTGCTACTTTTAATAAATCATTTGATATACATCCAGATCCAGTGTGGGTTTTTTTTTTTAAGTTAACAGAACACATATAAAAATAATTAATCTAGGAAAACCATACTTGCATTGCTTGCTCAAATTAAATATAAAACAGACTGAAATTTTTACTTTGTAAATAGTTTAGCCATAGTCATACTCTCATTTAGAGATGTTTTAGTATTGATGAATGGAAGTTTAGAATAAGAAGAGACCTTAAATCCACGTCTATGACAGTCATAGTTGAACTGATTGATTACATTCTCTTTCAAACAAATATTGATTTAATCATGTCTGCATTCCCATTGGCCCAATGGTGGTCTTGACAGAGCCTAGGCACTTGAAACTGGCTCAGCCCTGTCTGGATATTGATATTTTAAATGCATGGCCATTTATAATTATTATTTTTCTTCAAACCTTTATTCTTGATTTTCTAATTCACTTGATTAATATTTTATGCCTTCTGTAAAGTTAAGTCATATGTGTATCTGTATGTAATAAACAAAGAAAGCATGGGATAGGAAAAGAAGTTGCCTTTGCATCTGTTTCTGATTCGAAGAGCTAGGAGTGAGGTGTTTATGCAGGCAGTCCACAGAGCTAAGATATCAGTCGGCAGTTTGCTGTAAGCACTTGTTCAATTATTAAAATAGTCGACATTTTATGTCTGATAGCCATAGCGAGGTCATGACATTAATTTATCCAGAGTATTGTGGCCAACTATCTAGAGAAAAAATAGCATAAAAGACACTGATGATGCTGGAGAGAGACAGAAAAAGAAAAAGAAAGATGGATCTGAGCAAAGAGACTCTAAGAGATGACCAATTTAATACACACACGTAGAACAGGAGGGATGAAGTCAGCAGGCGTCTCACTGTTACCAACAGTAACTATTTTAAGCTGTGCTGTGCATGTGTTGATTTCTGTTATGGTTTTTCATTAGATTCTAAGCTTGAACACTTTTCTAGTCTTTGGTTTCTGAAACCTAATATTGCATTTGTTGTTTCAATGCTCATTGATTCTTTGCTCTGTCTTCTCTGTCCCTTTCTTCCCCTTCTCTATTCCCCTCCCTCTTCCTATTTCTTCGTTTCCTTTTCTTCCCACCTCATATTCTTTCCCTTCCTGCCTTTCTCTCTCCGGTGAGAGTGTGTACTTAATACCATGCCTCCTCCCAGTGACCACTTCTTTATTTATTTGCGTTTTTTGATTTTGCACTTGAATTTTTCCTTTTTTTTCTGTTCTTTTTCTTTCAAATCAGGAGCCTGTAGGAGCAGCTTGTAGAGGTACATATCCCACTGCAGATGCTTCTTTCTGAGTTATGTGATGTTTTTTTTTTTTTTGGAACCTCTGCAAAGATCGTCCTTCATGTTTGTTGCCACAGATCTGTTGCCAAACTGCTACCTTAGTTGGTCCTGCAGTGCTGCAGTGCATGCTGGGATCTGTCTGTGTGAGTAAACCGAAATCTCTCCACCACCAGACAGCGTTAGAGTTGGCTTGAGAACTGCTTTACTTTTCTTCCCTTTGTGTGTGTTTCTTGTGTGCTGCAGAGTCACCGATGGCTAGCTCTGTCTGGCAAGTAATTCAGAAATATCGCTCATGTAGAAAGAAAAGGTAGGCTGTTTACTGCATTCTATCATTAAAGGGAACAACTGAAGAACAAAGGAACTGGAAAAATACCTATATACAGCTTTTTATGTTACGAAACGCTGTAGCACAAACACGACCATTCAGCCAGACTTTTACTTCCTTTTGTAACAATGCACATAGTAGATTGTTTTCACATCTGTACACAAATCCATATTTTCCGTAAACATATATTTAATTTTTAATATTTGTAGTCTGCACACATTTCTTAGTCTCCAAGACTTTCACATATTCATCAACACGGCTATGTATTATTATTTTTGAAAGTTCTTAAATCAAAAAAGTAAAATATATACCAACATCCTTTTGGTTGATTTCATTCCAGTAAGTTAGGGTTTCAACACAGTCTAAATCATATTGATGATTCAGATCCTGGCAGATCTTGTAATTCCTATGAAATGAGAGCACAGCTAATAAAAATATTAAGCAATTATTTTTGTTAAAATCATAGCTTTTTTCATCATTCAATAGAAATGATTGATCCTGAAAGAATCACCTCACTCATCTGTCTCTTGGGCTGTTTGGGGGCTTCATATATAGAAGTGGAAAAGCTCCTTTTGCTCTTTCCTCAGCCTGGGAGGCAGAATTGGGGTGGGGGTGTTGTGGAATAAGGCGTTGAATAAACTCCAGGGCTGCTAGAGAATTGCTGACATTATTTCTCTATCACGTGTGAGCCTGGCTGCCTGCTTCCTGAGGTAGTGAATCCAGGATAAGACTGTGTCGGAGCCTGTTCCACAACTGTATTTGGAAATCTGTCTTATTGATTTGGGGGTGGGGGGGTAGAGAAGGGGTGGGGATCGGAGTGTGAGGTGAGGGGAGGACCCACTGACTACTGGCTCACTGAAGCACAAGACAGTTTCTTCCGGAAAGATGTCAAACAACTGAGACATAGCCACAGAGGAAGTAGAAAGGTGGAAAAATAAGGAGACCCTGGAAGAAATGAAGGCTTCGGGGCTTTTCCTTTTTACCCCTTTTCTTTCTTTCCTTCTTTCTCTTTTCCCCCCCATCATCTGACCTGCAAAGGCTAGAGTGACAGCGTCATGCAAATACTGCAGTCCCGCAGGTCTGGGAGAGGGTGGATGCTAGACTGGGAGTTAATGTTAATGATGAGCGCAGTGAAAATACCAGCCGCTGCCACCCCCTGCACACAGAAGCGCTCTGAGTCAGCATCAGATGCTTTGCCTCGCCTCTCGCTGGGTGTCTGTATGCCTGTGCGCGCGCGTGCTCGCTCGGGCATCCGTGTCTAGCCGAGGGGAGGGGGTGGCGTGTGAGTGCGTGGAGGGTAAAAGCCAGTCAGTCAGTGAGAAGCAAAGGTACGTTGGAGAGCAACTAAAATCTGACTGATTTCCATCTTTGGAGCATCAGATGTATTCCCTAAGGAGGATGGGTCTCCGTGATGGGGGTGGTATAATTATGTTAATGTCATATTTATGGAGGGGTGAGATTTTTCATTCTAATAATTGGTTGAATGCTATGGTCAAAAATTGTAAAGCCATATTCAGTTTTAAGGAAAAGCATGGACTTATATCTAAGGACTGTTTTATTATTCTTTTTTTTCTTTTTTTCAGTTTTTTTGCTTTTTGTGAGTGGTGCTTTTTTTGTTTTATTTTTTAAAAACTATTTACTATTTTAAACCATAACTGATTCTGTATGGAAAATCAAACGATAAACAAAAAGAGATCTTATATAATGATGCATTACATCATGGAGCAGAATATTTAAAGTCTTACAAGGCAAAGTAAAGATCTGGACAGGCGTGGGGGGTGGTGGTTGGAAAGGGGTGTGGTACTAGGGTGGAGGAGGGGGGCCAGTTAGCAAATATTTTGTTCAGTATAGCTTTCCTTGCAGCTTACTTGGAAATGGATGATTCACCTGTTTTACAGGAAAACATTCTAATTCTTTCCGTTTTTGTTTTTGTTTTTGTTTTTGTTTTTCCTCCTCTTTTCCCTTTTAAGATCAACCACTTCAGAAGAACCAGATTCCACTTCTGTGGTCAGGACTTTATGTTATGGCTGGTCTGATTGTTTTACCCTGCGTTCTATGCTTCTAAACCTTGGATCATTCCTAAAGTACAAATTCTGTTCTCGAACCACAAACAAGGAGAAAAGATCGGAAGAAATTCAGTGAATATACAGGGTTGGAATTGTGTATTTTCAAAAGTGTTGAGCTTTATAATGCAATTATAAACAGAGTCTTTTATTTTCTTATGTTGCCAGCATTTTTAGTTACGTGTTTATTAAGTGGCACTGATCAAATAACTACAGAGTATGCATGGAAATATTGGCTGTCTGAATAGTTTGGAGATTCAAAGAGAAATAGCAAGCTGCAGAGGTACTAAATTATGACATGCAAAAAAGTTTTTGTTTTATTCTTAACTGCAACAGTGTGTGTATATATATGTGTGT
This sequence comes from Aepyceros melampus, assembly GCA_006408695.1. Lineage (NCBI taxonomy): Eukaryota > Metazoa > Chordata > Mammalia > Artiodactyla > Bovidae > Aepyceros > Aepyceros melampus. The sequence continues at coordinate 99,627 of SJXQ01005594.1, read as the reverse complement.
ATATATATATGTATGCATACATATATATATATATATATGTATTAGATTTAAAGTGTTATATGTCCTGGGCCCACCTTACAAGTTGTGGTGTACAGGCGTATAATGGGAAGCAAAATTCAATTAGGTCCCATTAATTGGCATATAATCCTTCTTTAATGTAATAGAAGCTATGGTGTTGCTGTACAAATTTGCTAGAAACAGATTTTTAACCCATTTTTGGTCTCTCTCTTTGATCTAATGGAATGACTCTTAACTGTTCATTATCTGCATTGTTCCTTACATTCTTCATTATTTTAAGGTCTGAAATTAGTCTATCAATGGTTGTTGTGAATATTCAGCTCATCCTAACTTATATATACCATACATATATCATATTTCTACGTGTGTATTTTCATTAGTATTTAGAGGGAAAAGTTAACTGAACCCAACTGTAATTTCTAAACTAGCCTTATTACTGGAAGAAGAATTCTACCGCATCAAACCGGACTTTTCCTAGTCCCTGAGACCCTAACTTGTGAGGTATTTTAGTAACATCACAAGTCAGGCTCTTGGGACCTAGGCGGAGGGAACTAGCACCTTTGGACCTTATTGACTGTCTGCAGTTACCATCAGAACAAAAGAACACACATAGATTCTGCCTAGGAGAAAAGAACAATGCTCTTATTTATAATCAGCAATGTTATCACCATGACCCACCCCCCAAAATGCTATTTTCAGAAGCTGTACTCTAAAGTGATGACAGAGTTGCACAGAAATAGCATTTGTATTATATCATAATGACCATATAAAAGCAATATAAGATATCTATGTAAGAACCAAAATTAAAATACAGTGTTTTTGAAATACTTCTTTTGGTGTATTTTCAGGTGGCTAGCCCAAGAGAGTAACTCCTTGGTTAATAATGAAGAGAGTGTTTTATATTTATATATTTTCTCTTATGCATAAAGATATATGCATTAGCTACTTAAATAATTCCTATATGTTTTCGTAACTGTGGCTGAAAATATGTAATATACAGCTCTAGACATGCTTGAGGCCTAGAAATAAAATGATTTGCCGTCTTCTTTATTTGACCCTGTTAGAATTTATACTGATTTAAAAAGAATGCTGTTTTATACTTGGTATTTGTTGCCAGAGTTTTCTTTAGTCTTTTTAACCAGACAAAATGCTTGAAATGTCTTATAATAAGACATTATTTTGTTATGAGTATGAATGGCAGGAATATGATATCTTTTAATTTTTGCATTTTACTTGGCATATATCATAGATGTATGTGAGAAAATTTAGTAAACACCACCTATGAAGTCAGATAGTTCTAGTTCTTCTATAAATTGAATCTGAACTGCAGACTTATACTTTTATGAGAATTTTAATCTAATATAAGGTAACTCTTCAACTATAACATGTCACACTTGAACATTATTAGCTATTGCCATATCAAATGTGCATTTTTGAAAAAAGAATCTTACATTAAATGTATTTTAAAATTTTGTAATTATGTTGCAGATATTAAGATTCAAAATGGAGGCAAGAGATTTTTCCATAATAGAAGAAACAATATTATTTCATTCTTTAAACTGTATTGCTTTACAGGGGTACTATAAATTGTATATATCTTCTCATTTTAAAAATAAATCTCAGGATGTGTTTTAGAATACTGTAATGTAGTCTTTGTCTACATTTTTATTTAATTTGTTAGAATTACTTATTATCTGAAATATCACAGAATACAAAACACTCATGAGTTACATTTCCTAAAAAATTATTGTTAAAATATCATAAACATACTCCCCATCTATACAGGCACATAGAATGTGTTTAAGGATGTATTTAAGCAAGTATACACCCTGTATCTTTTCAGATTTTGTATTTATATCACCTACTTCATTAGTCTAATATCTCAAAATTTTAAGTATGTATATATGTATAAACATGTTTTAAAACTTCAAATGAACAGATAATATAAGCTGTAAAGTTTTGGGTAGTATTTATTTTTTACTTCTTTTAACCTTATTCTCATTGTAATTAAACATTGTTAAAAGCATAAGCTACTCAGTACAAAGAACTCTATGTACCTGCAAGTTCACAGAAACTTGATTATATTTCACAACATTTACCCAATGAATCAGAAAGTGTCTCATATACCACCATATGCAGGTATATGTTTACAAACACCTGTTTTAAAAGCAATATGTATAACGTGTTCCATCACTTTAGTTCCAAAATGATGTAAGGGAGAGATGTTTGTTGGCTCTAATGTTATCAAATGTAAGCTAACTCAAATGCAGGATTTTTTTTTATGAATCACACTATGTATTAACTTCTGCTTCATAGTCAGAAAATACCAATGCTAGACTTAAAGTGCAACTGTGTTTATTTTCCACATAAACATATAAATATATATATGTTACTAATATCATGTGTTCTGTGAACCCTGTGTATGTAATGTTTGATATGTCAACTATCTGTTCTGATTGCATCATTGATAAAGCTTTTCTCTTACTCCATAAAGGTGAGTACAGATATAAGTGAGTAACTTTACTCATATAAATTACTTTATGCTGTATATGGATAGATGGATGCCACTTTTTCTGCATTTCTGTCTTAGCTGTCACAGGATGATATTGTTTGGGTGCTGTATAAAATGATTTGGAAAATCAGATCTTACTAAGCTTAAAATAAAGGGAGAGATCTACAACAAAGAGTGAGAAAATGATGTGGGTTGCATACCAAAAAAGCAGTGATATTAACAATTCTATGGCTTCCTGGTTGGGAGACCAGTCTGAGCCAGACGCATATATTAAAGGCTGTCTGCTGCCGATGTGAGCTTGCTCAATGCGGTGGAAATGAGGAATCACCTCCTCTCTGACACCAGCTTATTTTTACATTTTAATTTTGAAATAGCAAATCACTGTTTTACATAAACATACTAACCCCTGCTTGATTCTTTGCCTTTTTCACATTGTTTGCTATTTACTATCAACTTCCAGCTCTGTTTTTTTTTTTTTAAGTATCATCTCTCACCTTAAACATCTATCAAATACCAATGGCGTATTAGTTTTTCTTTTGTCTCTTTTACATTGCTCTGTTAATATTGTGATACTCATGCTTTTAACTTTTAATCTCTGTAAGGAAAACAGCAATTTTTCAAAACTGACATTTTATAAAGCCTTTTAGGATCCATCAAGGAAGCCACTTCTGGAATTTTGCCAAATCTAAATATGATTATATTTCATTTCTGGGTTCATGGGGTCAATATCTTTCTGAGTATAAAAGTCCTTAACACTTCAGTGTGCCAGTAAGGCTGCAGCAGAGGTGCAGAGATTAAGCTACGTTAATAATGTCTAGAAGAGGTATAGGTGTCTCAAGGGAATTATAATGCAGGTTAATCACTAATGAAATTACAGGTGGTATATACTGCCTTAAATTCCTTAAACCAAATGGACATACTAGTACATGTGCCCAGACTTAGTCTAATTTACCTGGTGAATATTTAAAAGGTTTTTCAAGTTGTTATGTTTGGGTGAGTTTTGAGAAAAGCAGTACGTAAAGGGTTAGCTAATGCCCAAATATTCTTGCCATTTACACATGCAGTGCAGCCTACATTTCGGTAGGCAGTGAGTGCAGGCATCATTTTGATTCCTTGGATTCTTTTGTTTAATTTCTCACTAGACATTTAACTTAGCATTGAAATCCCACTGATCCCTTAGTGACTGTATTTAGAAAAGGAAAACAAAGTTCCTAATATAGAGAAGTTTTCAAAAATACTGAATATTTGTAAGCTTTTGAAAAATAGGCCTTTTACTACAACACTGCAAATACATAGTATGTGGAAACTTAGGTGCTAACACTGTCATTTCCATATTTAGTTTTTTATCTCTAAGTGACCAACTACACTCTGAGACATTATATGTATGTATATTAATAGACATTAGCATATGTACTAAATACTTTAATATATAAATTAATATGTGTTAATATACATATTTATATATCAAAGATATCTTAATTTTTCAAACCTTTGGTAAAAATAGTATGAAAATTGAGAATTTTTCATATAATTATCCACAATATTTCTTCAATGTGTTAGCTTTGATTTTCATTGAATGTTGCTTTTTCCTAGCTTTATCAGATAGAGTGCATTACTAGCCAATAATATTAAGTTGTATGTAATGTCTTACTTGTAGCAGTTTGAAAGCAGGTGAAACTTGAAGGTAATTGAGATTAAGTGAATTTAAGATAAAATAGTTTTATATAATCAGCTAATGCCATGCATATTTTATAAAGAATTTCAACGTGAAAAATTTTCATATGGTGAAATAAATTTTTCATTGTATCTGATGGAAGAAATATGGTTTTAAGTGTGTTACCTTAAATTAATAATTATTCCTGAATAAAACTAGAGTGCAAAATAATCATGAACTATATCTGTTAGGTCAACCAAATGAGAATAATAATTCTAGATTTCATCTTGGCCTTTTGGGTTTCTGGGGCATTTTAGGTCTTTGATGTAAAGTGGATTTAACCATTTCACTTTTCTAAGAAGTTTCTTCCTCTCTCTTGGTAGGTGTCTGACGGTTTGTGAACCCCAGATAACTATTCTGTGGAGTCATCTTTCCTTGCCTTTGAATTAGCTTTCCCTAGGCCAAGAGTCAACATCAATATTTTATACATCCAAATTGGTAGGTCTTTCTTGAAATTCTCCCATGTGTTTTTCTGGACATATAAGTGAGTTATGAGAAATTAAATTTACACTGTTGTGATGTTTCCAGTTTTCAGACATCTTCACTAAGAGATCTGGGTGATGTTGAAACTTTAGATGCACATGGTTTTGTAGAATTTAAAAATGTAATATCTTTCTCATGGTAAACTTCCTCTTCTTAGCAGTGAGGGGAGAACCAGGACGTGGCTAAGTTATTACTCTGTTAAACATCACATTGAAAACGCAGCCTGTGCATTTATGAACCTTGAGAAGGATCCTACATTAGGCAACATTTTTTGTTGGGGGATTACACCACAGAGGTTCCCTTCGCTTCTCTCTCTTCCTGGCCCCCCTCCACCCAACATAGAGTCTTTTCAATTTCTTCAAAGAAGTGGGGAAGAGAGTAGACTCTTTATTAATGGCAGAAAACAAACTGGCTGCTGGACTTCCGAGACAGCCTTCTAATAATAAAGCAGAGTAAGCACCACGACAAAGAATTCTTGAATGTACTAAATATATAGGGAAGCCTATTTAAATTCACCAGAGGGGCTTAGAGGACAAACAGCAGAAAGTTTAGAATTCAATTCAAGCCATGCCAGAAAATGAAAATGTACTTAAAATAGGATTTCTGAAACAATTGTTCAAAGACATGTCAACCTTTAGGGTTCTTTCTAGAATAATGAAATTTGTACTTTAGTTTCTGTGGTGACTTTTTCCATTAGAAAGGAAGAGTGATTAACAGAGTCTCAAAGTAACTGTGTCTTATTTTTAAAGAAAATCATTTTCTTTCCATAGAGTGTGTTCTAGTGAGGTCTGCCAAGTGTACTGATGAAAATCACCCAAATATATACACGAGACAAAGAGACGATGTAATAATGGAAATGCTCTTCCTACTTTGGAAGAAAAGAAGCTCAACTTGTATGTTTCTAGTTCATTTCCTTCCATTCGCTTTTGTGACATATTTTTAAATAAATTTAACAAAGTAATTCTGAAAGAGTAAATTGCTGACAAATAATATGACTGTTGTTAAAAATGATTGTAAAAATGATACCTATATTATCTCTTACTGACTTTAGAAAATGCTCTTTACACTTTATAAGACATGTGCCTCTATAAGAAGTACCACATCTATAAGAATGTATATTTTATTAATCTTAGTGTTGAGATAAATAGCTGCTTGTAGAGTTTGTTTAAAGGCCTTTATGGCCTTGAGTCAAGGATGAAATTTCTAGTGGGCTTTTTCTAGTGTCTTCTTGTAGAATTAATATAGATATTAGAAAAAAATTGTCATTCGTTGTCTCAGGGATTACAGGTTGTAAAAAGGAGGAAAACTTGGTCTCACTAGTGACACATATTTGTCGCCATTGAGAAAAGATTTTACTTTAGAATGAAGCCCATATGAGTTTCCAATTCATAAATATAACTTATAAACTTAAACTAGTAATTTGTTGATTCATCCATTCACTCATAAATGTAAATTTAACATAAAAAATAATGAATTAAGGCTGCATAAATACATGGGTTCATCGTGGCCAATAAAGATGTGACCATTTAACAAAATTTTACTTTAAAATGAAATGTCAGATATGTGATTAGGAGATATAGATATTAAATATTTAATAATAAAAAATAGTTGTTGTCTTCAATACATTAGATGAAGCTTGATTCATGATTTACCAAACAACTGAACTCATTTCCAGTTATGTTTTAATGACATTTTAATATCAAGGACTTCAGAGGACTTCAGAATTGATCAACAAAATAATTCAAATAAATTCCTTAGCTCTGTGCCTATCACCAAAGATTGCTTTTGCTAAACAGACTATTTTTTTCATCACCCAAATTTACTGGGTGTACAGTGTTCCAAAGGATGAGATTCAGACACCATTAGGAGATCATTTCAACTCCAGGGCACTCACAAATCATTTATCATAAATATCTTTATCAAGGGTTTTCTGAGTGTCAGTTGTAGGAAAGGAAAAGAGGAATTCTGCTCTTAAATAGTTTATGCTCTCTACAAAAGCTGTCTTTCACTTTTCTGACACTTTTGTGTCCTTTTTGTGTGTCTTAGCCTTTCATAAATTCTGTACTTTGGAGGCTTTATTCTTTTTCATATTTTATTGATTAGCATTTTATGAGGCTTGTCCTATTTTCTAGGTGTATATGAGATAACATCTATATATTTGGACAAGATGTGGGATATTGCTAGGATTTTTCACTGCCTAGATACTATGCAAAGGTCTGGTGATTAAGAAGCATAGTTAGACCATGACAATGTTAATAACTGGTTTATAAAAATGGGACTTCCAGAATAATTGGACCAAAATGCAATATTTACATACGTTGTCAGTACATGTAAAAAAAAAAGCACTATCATTTAATTTCTTTTAGAAAGAACTAAATTGGATATAATGATATTGATCAGGCAGAGTTTCATAAAGCAGCAATTACATTAATTAGTCAAAAGATCAAAACATTTTAATTGGGCTATTCTCTGGGAGTTAACAAAATATGCAGAATAAACTTGGATTTTTAGACTTTCGCATCATAAAAGCCACCACTGAACTAGAATAGTGAAGCAGAAATAAAAAACCAGAATATGAGTACAACTTTTACCACTAGTTATGAAACTGAACTTCTCTCCTCTTCACTTTTTAAATTTATGATTGATTTATAAAATGATGATTTTCAGGTTAAAATTGGTATATCATTAGATAGTTACATATTTTTTCCATCCCACAGGAGACTTTTTGAGTCATGTCAGGAAGGACTAGCATTAGCTTGTACTGTGTGCTCAGTCACTTCAGTTATGTCCAACTCTGCACCCTATTGACTGCAGCCCTCCGGGCTTCTCTGTCCATGGGATTCTTCAGGCAAAAGTACTTGAGTGGGTTGCCACGCTGTCCTTCAGGGGATCTTCCTGACCCAGGAATTGAACATACATCTCTTACATCTCCTTGCATTGTCAGATGGGTTCTTTACCACTAGTGCCACCTGGGAAGCCTCAGCATTAGCTTAGATCACTGGACTAACCAGACTCCTTCAGTAGCGAAAGATCAAAACTCAGCTCAAGATAGTTTATACAAAAGAGAAAACTATATGGACATCATCTCCTCCTCTTCCTCCTCTTTCTCTTCCTCCTTCTCTTGTTTCTCCTTTCCTCCTCTACCTGGGTCCCTCTCCCTTACCCCACGATATCTCCCCCCACCTTCTCTATCTCCAATAAATGCATAGACCTCATTCTCAGGCAGTTGACCTCATTCTCGCATTCTCTCTAGTTGATAGCCAGTATGACCATTGGGAACTCTAGATGTGCCTCATACCACATTCCTACAGCTTGTAACTCCAGGAGGAAAGAGTAAAATGTTTCTCCTTATCCCTACATCAATTTCAATTCTCTGAAAGGCTCAGATTGCCTCTGTTTTGGAGCAACTTCTCTGTCCACTTGTTACTCCTGTTGGACAGGCCATGTAGGGGAGGCAGTACAAAATACTACTGCGTGCGTGTTAAGTCGTTTCAGTCGTGTCTGACTCTTTGCCACCCTATGGATTGTAGCCCACCAAATTCCTCTATCCATGGGATCCTCCAGGCAAAAATGCTGGAGTGGGTTGCCATGCCCTCCTCCAGGGGATCTTCCCAACCCAGATATCAAGACCCCATCTCTTAAGTCTCCTGCATTAGCGGGTGGGTTCTTTACCACTAGCGCCGCCTGGGAAGCCTCCCAAGATATATCTGGCAAGTTTAATGTCAGTGGCAGAAGGTGAAAGAAATTCAAAGCAGGCAAAAATGTACCAGGGCTCCCAACAACCACTCCACATTTCCAGCTTCTTTACATAATGATACATATAGGCTTCTGTCTTGGTAAACTTAGTGAGGCCTATCAACATAAGCAATATTAAGTTTTTTAAAACAAATGTGTTCTCTATAGCTTTGTAACTATAAAACATTAGCAGCAGCAAATCTCAACCTTGGAGATTAATTACATGGAGATTAATTATAGTGTTTTTTTTAAGTTTGAGATTTTAAATAGGATCTTAGTTCCCTGACCAAGGATCGAACCCATGCCCTCTGTCGTGGAAGGCAGAACCTTAACCACTGGAATGCAAAAGTTCTGAGATTGATTATATTTTATTAGCATTTTTTCATGATCATTTAATATTTTGCATATATTGGGAAAGTCAGTATTTAGACTCATTTTGGAATTTGTCATTTTTAAAATTATTTAGGATTATTAGAAATGGGAGTTTGGTATAAAAGGGATATTGTTTATATTATGTAGTCTAGTGTCTATCCTCAGACACCATATGGTTAGGTCATTCTGTTACAGAAAATTTTATATCCTTTTACTTTTATCTCTAATATTATAATACTAGGGAGCTTCATGATGCTGATTGCTAAAAATATTTTATTATGACTTGTGAGTTAGTTTCTTTCTCTTCTACTATCTTTAGAGATACATATATATATATTGTGTGTGTGTATGCATGTGTGGGTGTGTATGTATATATTATATATATATAAAACAGTCTGTATAAAATCAATACAATGGCTATAGTTTTATACAGATATAATCATATTTGTATATACATATAGTTATACACGTATTCCCAGGTGGCTTAGTGGTAAAGAATCCACCTGCCAATGTAGGAGACACATGTTCAGTCCCTGGGTCAGGAAGAAACCCTGGAATAGGAAATGGCAGTCCAATATTCTCGCCTGGAAAATCCTAAGGACAGAGGAACCTGGCGGGCTATAATATATGGGTCATGACTGAGCATACATAGTAATACATGTATTCATAAAATGCATATATAAACAACCGCATCTTTATATAACTATAACCATTATATAATTTTATATTATTAGATGTTAGATCCTAAACCTTTTCAGCACTGTTTTTTACCATGTTATGAACTGGACAATTTTAGATATTATGATACCACTGACTACTATTTAGGGATCTTCTTCACCAAGAAAAAGATTAATTTGCTATGAATACTGATTGTCATGCAAAACATTTTTGGGTTTTGTGATGTAGATGAGCAAGGCTATAAATATAATTTAGAAACTTTGAAAATTGATTTTCACATCCACAATTATTCTTCTTAATTAATCAAATTACAAAATTATGCTGTGGTTTCCAGTATATTAAAATAAGTTGTCATATTTGGAACATCTGTTTTTGCTCATATTATGAATATGTGTTTCTAAATATCTGAAATATAGATTGCCATAAATAATCTTTATTATTTATTCCATGGAAGTGTGATACCTACTTTCTCTCATAATGCTTGTTTATTTCCCACAAAGTAAATCTTCCAGATTGTATTTTATCTTTTTCCTTATCAAGATAGAGGGGAAAAGGTGAGGGTTTTAGTTAAGCCTTGCTGATTGGTTAAGAAAAGGGCTATCATTGGCAGCCTTTCCAGACACGAGGCTGTGGCTCCAGACAGTCAGCTGGTACTATCACTTTGTCTCAACTGTAAATCAGCCTCGTAATGACCACGGCTGACACCTTGACATTTTCAAGAAGAGTAAAAGACCTGATTTGAATGGAAATCAATTTTATTTCACAAATCTTGGATTATTACTCTGAGTCTTTTCTTCTTGTGTCTTCTTGAGACTTGCTTGGAATTTCCATGCTCATCAGAGGATTATTTGCCTCATTATACATCTTTTTGCTGTGAAAAAAGATATCCTTACTTTCTTATTCAGTCTCAAGAAGGAAAACTTGATTGTTAAAATTTTATATAAGAAAAAATTCACTGATAAGCTAAATTTTATTTTAACCATGATGTATTGATAGTTTAAAAATATGACAATAACAGTAACTGCCATTAGTTTTACAGAATGTTTGTAAAATTCTGTGATTTTGAAATGCAAGCTGTGGCACACATTCCCAGATTAATCTTTGATTATCTAATAATACATAATGTCATTCATGGAGTGGTTTTGAACTTCAGTTAAGCAAGTCTCAAGCCTAGAATACCCTGAAAAGTATTTGATTTATACTTTTATGTTCTTGCACATAAAATGTAGATTTAAGGATTACAGAGTCAGTGAGAAATTGCATGCATTTAACTATATTACATAGGTCAAACATTAAATTATGCCACAATGTTTTTGACCAAGTGGTATAGAAAAAAATCTACATTTGACTAGTTTAAAAAGAAGTTCTTTATAGCTCTTGTAGGAGCTCCCCATTGAATGTTTTTTAAAAATTAACAATTCTGTTATGTCTTTCACCTTTAGGAACCAATTTCTTTAAACCCACAGAGGAAAAGAAACTTGTACTTCCTTAATATATTTGCTTTTTCCCTCAACAAGATTGATTTAAACTCAGTGAAACCTTAGATCTTTGAAACATAACTATTAACTGAGAATTTGGGCATCATTCCTCTTGTTAAGTATGGAAAAATCACCCCAAAGTCTGGCAGTGATTTGTCTTTCTCCTCTTCATTATTAGTCTTCAATTTTGTCCCAAATTTTACTTCCAAACAGGAATATTCTTTGATTTCTAAGTTCATTATTTTGAAGGGTCCCACGAACAAGTGTGAGTTTCCTTGATGGCTCAGTGGTAAATAATCCTCCTGCCAATGAAGGAGATGCAGGTTTGATCCTTGGGTCAAGAAGATCCCCTGGATTAGGACATGGCAACCCACTCCAGTATTCTTGACTGGGAAATCCCATGGACTGGCAGGCTACAGGCTACATTCCACAGGGTCACAAAAGAACTGGACATGCCTCAGCAACTAAACAACAACAAGGAACAAGTGCGGTTATAGGCAATTACAAACAGGAGACACTCAACTCTTAAATCTTTTTATCCACCCTTATTTTCATCCATCCATTTATTCATAATCTATACAAAACAGGACCCTATGCTAAGTATGTACAAAATACAAAGTGAATTAGAATTCCTTCTTCACAAGATACATTCTTAAGAAAAAAATAAGAAAAACTAAAAATTAAAAAAGTTATCAAATCAGAATATGACAGATCCTGAGGAATATAAAAACACAATGTTTTGAGTTTGGAGAGGAAGTATTTACTTTGGCTGTTGAGAATCAAAGACAGTTCTCAAGAGGAGGCTGTATTTAGCTAGTCTGTGACAGAAATTCTAGAGGAAGTGATGGCTTAGTTTCAGTAAAAATACGCAGCATGAGCAAATGTGTAGATGCAAGAAAGACGGGCTATGTTTGGCATTTAATTTTGTTGGAACATTAGGTTCATTTTTATGCAATGCTTATTGAAAGATAACCTGCGACCAGCTTACAGAGGCCCTTCAGTGCTCACAGAGGCTTTTTTAGTAATTGTGTAGTTTTACAGTATGGCAGACACTGGGCATCCTTTAAAAATTTGGGGAAAGAGTCAAGATTAATCCAAAATCAGTGTAACTTTAAGACCTCAACTTAGGGGACATATCAGAACTACTCAGAAAGACTTATGAAGATACACTGTTATTCTAACCTTGTACATTCTAACTCAGTTGGATAGAAGTCAAACCCGCACAGATGCATTTCATAAAAGCTCCTAGATAAGGTAGAGACTGGTGAGAAGAACAAAGATAATTAGATATAAGAAGAAACGAAAATAGAGATCTAAACTTGGGCTTCCTGATCTGAGGTCTGCCATGTTCCCATGAGATTATATGAAATATTTTGAGTGGATATTCATTATTTTGGGCAAAATGAGCCTGTAGTGTTTCTAAGATTCTGAATTGAGACTAAAATTACACAAAAATTAAGAACTGGTTGGAATACTTAGTGTGAAAATGAGATGGTATATATGAGAAATCATGAGCATATAATTAAGATAATTTCATAACCTAGTAGATTGCATGGGAATAAAACCTATGGCAAGTAAAAAACAAATGGAAAATGACAATAAATCCCTCCTCCTTTTGACACCTGAAGAATGAAAATGATAATCCCTGTGCACCAGATTCCCTGAGTTCCTATTGCAGTTAATAAAATCTGATATCATGCATGTCAGATGCATGGTGTCAATGTGACTCCCAAAGGTAAGATATCAAAGAACTAATTAAAAGTTTGGAGATGATTCTTCAGCTTTGAAAATAATTTTTACACAAAGCTGGTTGAACATGTTGAAGTCAGGAATCTAGGCTTATCTTCTATTTCTCTCTTTGACTGATGTTCATTTCTTTCAGATTCTCAGTTAATCTCCAAGTGATCACTGATGCTATCCCATGTTGTTTTTAGGTCAGTAGGAATAAGGAGGAAAATACGGACACTACATGCAGGCAGAGTCAGTTACTCAGTCATGTCTCTTTGTGACCCCATAGACTGTAGTCCAATAGGCTCATTTACCCACAGAAATTTCCAACATGATTACTGGAGTGTGGTGCCATTTTCTACTCCAGGGAATCTTCCCAACCCAGGGATCAAACCCAGATCTCTTGGGTCTCCTGAACTGACAGGTGGATACGTTACCACTAGTGCCCTTTGGGAAGTCCAAGAATGTTCACTTACTTTTAAATAAAAACTCTACCATGCCCTTAGAATTTAGTCAGAAGGTCCACAAGGCTTTTGACGAAGGCTTTTCATGGAAACGTAGACTTTATTCTGGGTAGGCATTCATCCAGCTAAACACAGAGGAAGAAGTGAATAGATAATTTCAGAAAAATGGCAATCTTTGTCATAATGAAATAAGTAATTTTGAGGCATGCAATAACTCATGAAACAGAACCATAATATTGAGACATTTTATCTCAACCTAAGTAAGTATGTTGATTGGAAAGAGGAAGAAATTTCTTTATAACATTGTTTGTTTATGAAAATATATCTCATTTAAAACTCTTATCTTCCTCAAGTGAATCATATCCTGAAAATGTTGGAATTCTTCTGTATGCAACTGGAAAGATAGTATTATTTTTTTAAAAATAGAGTAACTAGAATTAGAGTAACCTACCAGTCCAGTTATTAAACCAGCTAGCTCAATTAATCTTTAAGATATTTTTACATTACTCTAAAGGCAACTGGCAAAGTGGTTGTCTGGAGAAGGCAGTGTATTAAACCTAGACAGAATATTAAAAAGCAGAAATATCACTTTGCTGACAAAAGTCCATGTAATCAAAGCTATATTTTTTTCCAGTAGTCATGTGTGGATGAGAGTGTTGGACCATAAAGAAGGCTGAAGCCAAAGAATTAATGCTTTTGAACGTTGATGTTGGAGAAGACACTTGAGTCCCTTGGACAGCAAGGAGATCAAACCAGTCAATCCTAAAGGAAATCAACCCTGAATATGCATTGGAAAGACTGATGCTGAAGCTCCTATACTTTGGCCATGTATGCAAAGAACTAAATCATTGGAAAAAATCTTGATGCTGGGAAAGATTGAGGGCAGGAGGAGAAGGGGCAACAGAGAATGAGATAGTTGGAAATAGTCACTGACTCAATGGACATAAGTCTGAGTAAACTCCAAGAGATAGTGAAGGACAGAGAAGCCTGGCATACTGCAGTTCATGGGGTTGCAAAGAGTCAGACACGACTTAGCTACTGAACAACAACACAGGCAAGTAGCTTATTTACAAAATATATTAAACATTCCTTGCATAATAAAAGGGGTTCATGTCATAAAATTAGAAATTCCAGACAGAAAATCAAATATATATGTGTGCATATATATATATATACATATATGTGTGTGTATATATATATATATATGTATAATCACTCAGAAAATAATTCCAGTTATCATATGGTATATAATCATACATCTCTCTCCTTCTTTGTCTTTCTCATTCACACATACACATAAATATTTGTAACTTGCAGTTTAATTGTTAATACCAAAGGAACATTTCCCACATATCATTTTAGCATATGCTCATTATGTTATTGCTTGGGTGTAATATAATTAATTTACCTACTGCATTCATTGGTATAAGCTGAGTTTTTTCCATTCTTTTTTTCCTAATTATAAATAGTATTCTGATGATAAATATACATTTATATATTATATATAAGTATTCCATTGATATATTAATTTGGATAGATGACAACAGCCTGAATGAAGGTGGTGTCAGTGGAATTGGAGAGAGAATGACGGAACAGAGAAGTGTTTAGAAGAGCCAAGGGATTAACTGCATGTAGAATGATATCTGAAAAATTTTAACCAAGATTATCATTTCTCCAGTTTATGCTTGTTGCTTTTATTTTTCTCTACACATTTGATCAATGCCATTTATTCCTTTAGTGGAAAGACACACTGTTCTGATTTGGAAGAGCTGGGCTCTTGAGAGGGAAATGGTTTTCTTTTTCATTCTTAAAGGGCTTGGTTAGAAATGGTAACCTAGATACTAGAGATTTGGATCATAGGATTTATAAAAGTTGACCCTAAACTAGAGAAGAGTTTAGGATATGAGCTAGAAGTAGTTGCTCATCTCACAGGACAGCATGAAACTTTCTAGACCGGGCGTATGAAGAGCCTAGAGAAAGAGAGAGGGGAGAAAATTGGATGTAGATAAGGAACATCGTGTATTCTCTTCTGACTGCTGTAACTTCCAGGGGAGGGAAACAGGTAACAGACTCCTGTTGGATGAGTATAAAGACATAAGAGCCAGAGGGATTATGAGCCCTGCCCCTCGGAGCCCTCCTGGGTGGGCTAGGTGGGACAGCTTTGTAGATGCTTACAGAGTCGGACATGACTGAAGCAACTTAGCGGCAGCAGCATAGAAGTGGCAGCAGGGGACAACTAGAGGGAGTCTGAACTAGCACCCTGGCCTCTCACCCTCAACCCATCACCTTCTTCCAGGAAAGCCCTTCAGCAGGGCACAGGAGAGATCTGGAAACATGTCCTTGCCTTAAATAAGCATCAAGAAGATAGCTGGAAAATGGAGGATACTATGAGTTTCAAAAGATCCACAACAACAGCTGGAACCAAGGAAAGAGGGTTAGTCAGCAAACTGGGCTTGTTGAAAGCAGCATTTTAGATAGTTTCACTGCTGAGGGAAGAATTTCCAAAGGCAAAAGACCAAACACCAAAAGTCACGTTAGCAGAGGTTAATGAGAACCAGAAAAGAGTGGGCAGCCACAGTGGGGAGAAAGTAGAAATCAGAGATGTGAAATGCCACCTTTATTATATACTAAATTCTCATATATTCTAGAATATTCTAGGAAGTAGTAAGTAGCAAGTGAAAGTTGCTCAGTAGTGTATGACTGTTTGCAACCCCAGGAATTCTCCAGGCCAAAATACTGGAGTGGATAGCCTTTCCCTTTTCCAGGGAATCTTCCCAACCCAGCGATTGAAATCAGGTCTCCTTCATTGCAGGCGGATTATTTACCAGCTGAGTCACAAGGGAAGCCCAAGAATACTAGAGTGGGTAGCTTATTCCTTCTCCAGAGGATCTTTCTGACCCAGGAATAGAACCGGGGTCTTCTGCATTGCAGGCAGATTCTTTACTGGCTGAGCTATCAGGCAAGCCCCAGTCCATTTAAAAATAGATTATTCAATAGCATGTTAAATCACTTCAGTCATGTCCAACTCTTTGCACCTCTAGACCATAGCCCACCAGGCTCCTCTATCCATCTGATTCTCCAGGCAAGAATACTGGAGCAAATTGCCATGCCCTCCTCCAGGGGATCTTTCCAATCCAAGGACTGAACCCACATCTCTTAAGTCTCCTACATTGGCAGGTGAGTTCTTTACCACTAGCATCACCTGGGAAGCTCAAATTCAATAGTGATAACTATATTTCTAAATTTTCATTTACTTTGCCTTTCTAATGAGTGAATTAAGAACTTTTGGAAATTGTAACCTTTTCCATGTAGTTCATTCAAGATTTAGCATAATGTAGTCTCTTTTCAAGTTTCTTTCAAGACTTTGCTTTTTTCTTATTTTGTCTTGGTCCTTTTCAGATAGGTCCATTTATTTATTCAGTCAGTCAAAAAAAATACATTGAATACCTTCCATATGGCAGGCAGGTTATTCTAATCTGTAAGCTTAAAGTGTGAATTTAGTTTCAGTTACAGTTTATTTTATTGTATTTGTTTAATATTATTGAACATACCCCTGTCTTTGTACCAAATGGAGCACGTTCTTTACAAAAATTTTATTTGTGGGTGGACATTAGGATTACAATTAGAAAAAAAGTATGCACAAGCACACCTCCTCACTAAAATATAAGAGATATTGATGATCCTAAAGAAAATATACAATGAAATAGTTGAGAATGTAGTCGCTCAGTCGTGTCCGACTGTTTGTGACCCCGTGGACTGTAGCCTGCCAGGCTCCTCTGTCAATGGAATTCTCCAGGGGAGAATTGGAGTAGGTTGCCATTCCCATCTCCAGGGGATCTTCCCAACCCAAGGATTGAGCCCAGGTCTCCTTTATTGCAGGCAGATTCTTTGCTATCTCAGCCAACAAGGAAGCCTCCAAATTATGGCACATATCTTCAAAGTCATTGACTAAAAGAACATCATGAGAAAAACAGTATTGTTTCTTTTTAGTGCTTCTAATATCTTTCCTGAGAATTCAGGTGGAACAGAGAATCCAGTGAAATCTTGTGCTTTGCATCATTATTAAGCTTATATCTGCAAGCTAATCTTCTGTGATAAGGTTAAAATGTAAAAGCATTTGAATCAATAGCTCTTTCAGATGCTGCTTTGATAAAATTGCTTCATTTTCTTTTCCAACTAATTAATTCATGTAAGTAGAAAGATTAAGAGAAAAACTTACTCATATTATAAGTAACAGGATCCAAACAGTTTATTGAACTGTATTGTTGGCATCTTTGCAACCAATAAAGCTCTTTAATAATGAGGTCTCAGAAACATCTGTCTTAGAAAGGGTTGTATACTCTGACTTCTATTTACTTGAAAAGGAATTAACATAGGGTCAGGGGCAGAGGTGAGGTTACGTCTACCTGGAAATTAATCATAAAATTTTACCCTTTGATGTCTGTGAACATACACCTCACCCCTACCTCCATCTTTTATCTTCTTAAAACCCTCAAGCTCCCTTTCATGTGTTGTGGCAATTTAAAGGAATCTGAAGTTGTAGATTTGTTTATTTACTCAATTAATACTAAAAATATAATAGGGTAGAGTAAAATGTTTTTTAAAGATGTGACACCTTAAAAAGAAATTTGCAGACATCATAAGTGACTCCAATATATTGGCGAGTTTCAGGCTATGTTCTTAGTCATATTTCTACTAGAAGAAGCCTATGTTCCATTTTGTGTTTTCTCATTTGCACTACTGAAAAGTTATTCATGCATATGAAAAGGATAATGTTCATCTCTATATCCTTTCCTCTCCATATTACAAACCCAGTGTGTTTATGAGTTATACATAAACACTGCTGTATTTGTATATTTATGTGTACATATCTATGTGATTCAAATAATATTATCACAACTGGATAGCAAGCCCAAGTGATAATATTATGTACAAGATGTGTCTTATTACATCATTAATGGAATATCAAAATTGTCAAATATGTTGAAATCCAATAATTGTAACTGACAAGCTCTAGCATGATTTGTCTCCATTGGGAAAGATTGAAAAAGAGAGAGAGAAAGGAATGTATGTACTTCTGAATTCCCCTGTAAGTGCATGTGACTGTATGGCATGCTCTTATTACTTCTGCAAATATCCTTCATGAGTTGCTGTTTTCACAGCATTCAGAGTAACTCTCTAGTGAAGTTTTTATGTGTGCATAAGCCTTATCATCTCCTAAATTCAGAAATTCAGTGCTGTTCCAGAAAGAACTACAAAGTTGAACTGGCAAGAAGAAAAATGACCAACCTAGCTGGACTTATCTCCCTCTAAATATATGATTTGCCTTACTCAGTATTCAGGAAACTATTTACCTGAAAGTTTAGATGGAGCTCACAGAGGAAAACTACTTCCCTTCTACTCTCCAGTTCTGTTTCTACCCCTTAGAAAAGTAACTGTTATTGCTTAATTCCAAAAAGTTTCCTCTCAAAAATATCTTGGCATGTGGCAATATGAGGAAAAGAGGCTGACAATGAATTTCATGGACACAGGATTCATTTATTACAATGATAGGTTATTCAAGAATCCCCACCCTTTGTGTTCTGTTTATCTGTATTTAGGGATGGCATGAAGGGTAGAAAAAGGAAGCTTATTATTTTCTTTAAAATTAATTCCCAGTTAACCATTTACTAGTGGATTATTTTAGGCCCAGAGGACCTTATAATTACATGTTTTTTTTCCCAGTAATTATGGCAGATATTCAAGTGAATGGACAGTGATAGGCATGTATAGAAGAACCTGGCTTTCTAGACAGACCCACATGTCCGAGATCAAACAGCTACAGCACATTTAGGGTTACAGTCTCTTTCCCTTCCTCCTCATTCTCAACCACAGTGGAGCTTTTTCCAGCGTTGCCATGGTAACACTATATCTGGCTGCTAGCTCTGTCGTAAGTTATTGAACTGAGACTGGCTTTTGGTTTAGCAGATAATTAGGTTCTGTCTCACAGGTTCATTTTCCTGTGACTGGGACGTGAATATGACCTACAGCTGGCCTCAATTTCAGTGTCACAGACAAAACTTTAACCCTTCCCAAGCTCCCAAGGCGCGCTCCTAACTAAGCCTTGCTTGTGAAGTGGAGGAAGTCCACTGCAGCCCACCTTCATTTCCTAAAACCAAGGAAAATAACGAGATTGTACACATAGAGCATTTTCAAAAATAAAAAATATATCAAAAATATGGTACATGTACTTATGCCTTTTCCATGTAACATAATACATAGTATATGTGTACATATAACATAGATGAAACTGTCTCTTCATTATCATTCCATTGTTCTTTAATAATTTTTAAAGTCATGTCAAATTGCAATTTGGATTCGATAGTACCTAGATTTCAAAAGCACCATTTTCAGGGATATTAGCTGGGTATACTTATTTTCAGCTTTAAGAACTGTCTGCCAGTTGATTCATGTCCCTCCCTCTCCTTTTTTATAAACCCTAGATTTTTCCTGACATTGAAAGGTTCCTTTGGAGTCACAGGCAGGTCCCTACAGGGAACCATGCCATCTCTGCTGGAGTGCCCAAATGTTCACTCAGGGCTTGAATCTTGCTGGGCTGAAAAATCAGAAAGATCTGCCCTTTGTTTAGGACAAAGAAGCAAGCATAACTTTTAGAACAGATACTGAATTTACAATACCCACAGCAACACAGAAACCTGTATGGTTAATATATGAGAGAGTGTGTCTTTCTATGCCAAGCAATAAGAAAGGCTTTCAAGGAAATCAACTTGAAAAAATTTACTGTATTTCATCTAAAACCTTTCTGTGAAAAAGAAAGAAAGGAACAAGGGAGAGTTGAGACCACAGTGATTCAAATATGAATTTAAGAAATTTTATAGCTTAACTGGCTGAAAGTTGCATAGCTGTGTCAACAAAGATAAGAAAGACTTCAGTTCAGTTCAGTCACTCAGTCATGTCTGACTTTTTGTGACCCCATGGACTGCAGCACGCCAGGCCTCCCTGTCCATTGCCAACTCCCGGAGTTTACTCAAACTCATGTCCATTGAGTCAGTGATGCTATCCAACCATCTCATCCTCTGTCATCCCCTTCTCCTCCTGCCTTTAATCTTTTGCAGTATCAGGGTCTTTTCTAATGAATCAGTTCTTCACATCAGGTGGCCAAAGTATTGGAGTTTCAGCTTCAGCATCAGTCCTTCCAATGAATATTCAGAACTGATTTCCTTCAGGATTGACTGGTTTGATCTCCTTGCAATCCAAGGGACTCTCAAGAGTCTTCTCTAATACCACAGTTCAAAAACATCAATTCTTTGGCACTCAGCTTTCTTTATAGTCCAACTCTCACATCCATACATGACTACTGGAAAAACCATAGCTTTGACTAGATGGACCTTTGTTGGCAAAGTAATGTCTCTGCTTTTTAATATGCTGCCTAGGTTGGACTTGGGATACTCAAAAGTTGGATGTTGAAACTAGGAGGTGTGTGTGTTCCTGTGAATGTATATGTGTGTGTGACCATGTGCAAATGTACCACATAGGCTATGCCATTTAATCCATTCCTTCCATTCTCAAACTCTGGATGAAAAGAGCATCTTGAAGGGTAACAGCCTCGTGTGTCATGGGTCAGACTGGTGCTACAAATGCAGAGAACTTAGTGGAGGTGATTGTGGTTGGGAAGGGGAGAGAAGGGAAGCTAGAGAGTTATATGTGACAAATTCATCTGTTGGCAGTTATTTTCCACTGAACTGATCTTTTACCTTTTAAGCTCAAGTACGTAGCCCTTGTTTTCTTACTAATGATCAATAAGTATTGAATGAATGTACGAATTCTTCACTCCATATTCTGTGTAGTAAGAATTACTTGTTGTTGTTTAGTCTCTAGGTCATGTCTGACTCTTTGTTACCCTGTGGACTGAAGCAAACCAGCCTCTTCTATCCTTCACTGTCTCCTGGAATTTGCTAAAACTCATGTTCATTGATTCAGTGATGCCATCCAACCATCTCATCTTCTGTTGCCCACTTCTCCTACTGCCTTCTGTCTTTCTCAACATTAGGGTCTTTTCCAATGAATTGGCTCATCACATCATGTGGCCAGATTTTTGGAGCTTGCTTTAGCATCAGTCCTTCCAATGAACATTCGAGGTTGATTTCTTTTAGGATTGACTTATTTGATCTCTTTGCAGTCCAAGAGACTATCAAGAATCTTCTCTAACACCACAGATCAACAGCCTCAGTTCTTCAGCATTCAGCCTTCTTTATGGTCCAACTCTCACATCCATACATGACTACTGGAAAAACCATAGCTTTGGCTCTAGCTTATTATTGGGTTGACCAGAAAGTTCATTCCAGTTTTCCATAAGATGCTATGGTATATCCCAAACTAACTTTTTGGCAAATTCAATGAATTAGCACTCATTTATAAAGAGCACTTGGGAATTCTACAGAGTCCTTCTAACCATC
Organism: Aepyceros melampus; assembly: GCA_006408695.1. Classification (NCBI taxonomy): domain Eukaryota; kingdom Metazoa; phylum Chordata; class Mammalia; order Artiodactyla; family Bovidae; genus Aepyceros; species Aepyceros melampus. The sequence goes on along the minus strand of SJXQ01005594.1, from coordinate 77,989 downwards.
TTCTCATGGTTTCCAGTAAAACTTAAACCCTATACATACATGTCATCTCTTGCCTTCATGGCTGCAATAGCCTTATACTAATGTTTCCTTCTTATTCCCTATTGTAGTCTCTCCTATGCCTGCATGATAGCACATGCATTTAAAATGTACATCAATTAAAGTCATCCTCCTCCTCACAACTTCTCAGTGATTTTCATATAATCAGAACAGCATACACAGCCCTTACTGTGCTTATTATTTTCTATATGACCTTGCCCTTGCCTACCTTGCTGATGCCATCATCCCCTCTTTTCACTCTCCACCTTGCCTTTCTTCAGCCCATTGAGCATATACACACTGGGGAGCCCTCTCTGAGAGCACTTGACTCATTCCTTTACTTCATTCTTGTCTCTCTGCAAAAATGTCAGCTCCTTAAGGGTGCTTTTCCTAAACATCCTAAAAGCACCTCCTGTATTTTCCATTACTTCTCCTGCTTCAAGGTATCTTTGTAGTGTTTGTTATTTCTTGATAGAAACAAACAAAGAAACCAAACAAGCATATGCCTTTCCCACTAAAATATAAACTCCTTATGGGCAAAAGCTTTGATTATTCATGAGTATACCTCTAATGCCTTGAACCCAGTAGGCTGGGCCCTGCATGCCTGTATGCTCAATCACTTTAATCATGTCTGACTCTTTGACACCCTATGGACTGCAGCCCAACAAGCTTCATCCATGGGATTCTCCTGGCAAGAATACTGGAGTGGGTTGCCATGCCCTCCTCCAGGCGAAGGTGAAGGTGAAGTCGCTCAGTCGTGTCCGACTCTTTGCAACCCCGTGAACTGTAACCTACTAGGCTTCTCCGTCCATGGTGGCTCAGAAGTTAAAGCATCTGCCCCCAATGCGGGAGACCTGGGTTTGATCCCTGGGTCGGGAAGATCCCCTGGAGGAGGAAATGGCCATCCTCCTCCAGGGGACCTTCCCAAACCAGGGATTGAACCTGTGTCTCCTATATCTCCTGTCTCACAGGTAGATTCTTTACTCACTGAGCCATCCAGAAAGCCTGGGCTGGACCCTAGTCAACTTTAATAAATATTTGTTGATTGAATAAGTGAATAAATGATTGAATAAAGAAATCCATGTAGAATGTCTGGGTATCCCAACCTACGTAAGACCAAATAACAAGTGTTCCCAAAACAATGAATGAAACCTTATCCTACGTGATGAAATTGCATGAGTGATATAACACTTAGGGACATAGTTTATATTCCTACAATTCCCTTCTTTTGGCTGAGGTAAAACAAGGACAGGAAGCTGATTTCTAACTCCTCCTTGCATGTATTAAACTCAGAGCATCATTCATGTACCAAACCCATTTCAACTCTAGTTATATTTAAAAGCTGTAATCACCTTGCTCACTGCCAGTGCATATGTAGGTCAGTGGTGCACCTGAGAGCAACTGGCCAGATGATCTCCTGGAATGCCAATAAATAATGAAAAAATATATAAATCTAATGCTGTAGGTAAAGCTCTTAGATTGGTGTTTGGTTAAAATACCCACTCAGTCAATGGTAGCTATTATTCTCTTAGTTTAAGTTGTTATACACATTAAAATTAAATGTTTAGCTACAGACTTAATCCAATTTTAATGCCTTTGTGTTAATAAGGCCTCTTAACATGGAAGCAACAAAGATAAAGGAACTTTATGTAGCTATTCATGATTTTGCCCAGCTCAAGGTTAAGATAGCAGCAATATACTCCAACCAGAATAAAAGACATCTCCACTTGACTGCAGCTCTTCATAACACTTCACAGAGGTCAAGCTGAGTTATTTTTCTTCCATGTTAAACAGAAAGCATCTTAGAATCATAGTTCAATTATTGATTGAATAGTGGGTTCAATCTGTCTGTGATTCTAACAAATACACTCCAATGAGTTCAAGACCAGGGCCGGGCTAACAAAAGGTGAAGGTTTCATTCAAGCTTCAATGCAAATGCTCAGACTGAATTAGTAACACAGATGCCTTATACTGTTTGGCTACTAGAAACACTGCTCAGTACCAGTTAGTCAATACTAGTAGAATAATAGGCAAAATGTTGACATGGTTTTAATGACCAGATACTAAATTGGATATCAATATAAAATAAATTGGTGAAAAATATAGGCCCTGGAAGAGATTAATACACAGCTTAGGTTTAATCACTCAGTATTTAGGAGAAAAGGCTAATATATACTGTTTTAAATAGCATAAAAGTTCTTTTGTCCATTATTTATCCTCCAGTATCCTTTTCTTGGGCTTCCCTGGTAGCTCAAACAATGCAGGAGACTCTGGTTCAATCCGTGGGTCAGGAAGATCCCCTGGAGGAGGGAAATGGCTACTCACTACAGTATTCTTGCCTGAAGAATTCCATAGACAGACCCTGGTGGGCTACAGTCCGTGGCTTCACAGAGTTGGACACAACTGGGTGATTAACACACACACACACACACACACACACTCACACACACACAGAGGCACATTCTTTTCTCATTCTTTTCAAACTATAAATTTTTCTGTACTTGTGTAAAAGATATGGCTTAATGTTTGGTCTGTGAAGTAAGGTAAGAGGGAGAGTATTACATTTAACCTTCTAGAGAATCCTAATCTTTTTGTGTATGCTTCTATTCACACAGAATTCAAATATATTGGCTATCTTCTTCTTCTTGACAGTCCTTTGTTCTAGAGGACTCATTTTAACAATGGAATATCACAAACCAAATTCTGGTCAGAATCCCCCTCAATCCCCAAATATCACTGAATGAGTTATATTTTCTGTTTCCATAAACTCTTCCTTATGCATTTTTTGCTACATTTTCTTTTGGTTTTTTGCTCATTCCAATATTAATAAAAAATATTTTAGGTAATCAACTTAAAACTCTATTGTGAAAAAATCCTGAAGATACACAAATTAGAGAGAATAGCTTAATGAACCTCTAAATGCTCATCACCCATGGAGGATCAGCTATTCAATGATTTATTAGAGAGGAGGGGGAAAATCGACATCTTATGTTTCCAAGCCGCACGAGATATATATAACATTGTGTATTATATTGTGAAATGATTACTCTGATAAGGATAGGTAATATATCCATCATCTCACATAGTTGCATAGTTATTTTTTGTGTGGTGAGAACACTTAAGATCTACTCTCAGCAAATTGAAGGTATTTGATATAGTATTATCAACTATAGTCATCAGGCTGTATGTTAGATCTCCAGAACTTATTCATCTTATAACTGGCACTTCTACACTTTGCTTATCATCATTCATTTCCCCCACTCCTCAGCTCCTGGCAGTCACCCACCAACCTACAAATTGTTTCTTTCAGTTCATTTTATTAAAAATTTAGATTCTACGTATAAGTGAGATCATGTAGCATTTGTCTTTCTCTTTTTTTTTATTTTTAAATCACCTGTTTTTTTTTTTTTCTTTTTTACTTTATTTTGCCTTACAATACTGTATTTTTTTTCCCTTGGAGGAGAGCTTTTTTTTTTTCATTTTTATTTTTACTTTATTTTACTTCACATTACTGTATTGGTTTTGCCATACATTGACATAAATCCGTCTTGGGTGTACATGAGTTCCCAATCCTGAGCCGCCCCCCCCACCTCCCACCCCATATCAACTCTCTGGATCATCCCCGTGCACCAGTCCCAAGCATCCTGTATCCTGTATCGAATATAGACTGGCGATTCATTTCTTACATGATAGTATACATGTTTCAGTGCCATTCTCCCAAATCATCCCACCCTCTCCCTCTCCCTCAGAGTCCAAAAGTCCGTTCTATACATCTGTGTCTCTTTTGCTGTCTTGCATACAGGGTTATCATTACCATCTTTCTAAATTCCAAATATATGTGTTAGTGTACTGTATTGGTGTTTTTCTTTCTGGCTTACTTCACTCTGTATAATTGGCTCCAGTTTCATCCATCTCATTAGTACTGATTCAAATTTATTCTTTTTAATGGCTGAGTAATACTCCATTGTGTATATGTACCACAGCTTTCTTATCCATTCATCTGTTGATGGACATCTAGGTTGCTTCCATGTGCTGGCTACTATAAACAGTGCTGCAATGAACATTGGGGTACATGTGTCTCTTTCAATTCTGGTTTCCTCGGTGTGTATGCCCAGCAGTGGGATTGCTGGGTCATATGGTAGTTCTATTTGCAATTTTTAAAGGAATCTCCACACTGTTCCCCCTAGTGGCTGTACTGATTTGCATTCCCACCAACAGTGTAAGAGGGTTCCCTTTTCTCCACACCCTCTCCAGCATTTATTGCTTGCAGACTTTTGGACTGCTCTGACTTATTTCACTTGGCATAATGCCCTCAAGTTTCACCTATGTTGTCATAAATGACAGGATTTCCTTATTTTTATGACTGAATAATATTTTGCTACATTATGCATACTTTTATTATACACATGTGTATACATGCACACCACATCTCCTTTATCCATTCATTCATTCATTAATGGATACTTGGGTTGTTTCATGCCTTGGCTATTTGTAAATAATGCTGCAATGAGCATGAGGCTGCAGATATCTTTTTGAAACAATGATTTCATTATCTTTGGATATATACCCAGCTATTCAACTTTCATCAGTGTATAACCAATCTGGTTTCATCTGTACCCACTGTTCACCCATTTCTAACTTGCTGGATTATTTTTAAACAAGCTTATGCATCATATATTAAGCATGCATCTATAAATATGTCAGTATGTGTCTCCAAAAGTAGTGCACTGTTTTTTAAAGTACAATATCACTAGTACTCCGCAAATATTTACAGTAGTTCCCTAATATCATCAATATACCATAAGTGTACAAATTTTACTGATTGTCTCTTTATTTTTTAAATGTCAACTTTTTTGAATGAGGGTGCAAACATGGGCCACACATAGCATTTGGTGGATATATGTCCATAGTCCCTTCAGATAGTTAGTTTCCTCTCCATTTAGTTCTTTGCAACTTGTTGATGAAACGGTTACCCTTTAGTGTCTTTCTGATTCTAGATTTTGCTGATTTCATCCTCGCAGTGTCATTGTTCATTGTCTTATCTACTGGTGTTTCCTGTCAACTGAGTGCTTCACTAAAATACTACATTCAGATCCTTTTCCTTTTTTTGGTTTTAGCAAGATTAATACATGGTATTGTATATATCCCACTAGGAAGCACATAAACATCCTGTCTTTATTGTGACTAAATGGGAGGAGGTTTGTGATTTTCTAAGTATTTAATTATGATTGTTTCACCCAGGAGTCAAATATTTCAAACTCTTATGTTATATTTAATATATCATTATTTCATGATATTTCCAAAAGATCATCTTGATCTCCAGAGATTCCATCAACTGAGCAAGTTTGAGCACCATCACCATCATGGCTCAGAGGTAAAGAATTTGCCTACAATGTAGGAGACCTGGGTTTGATCCCTCAGTTGGAAAGATCCCTTGGAGATGTGAATGGCCACCCACTCCAGTATTCTTGCCTGGAAAATCCCATGGACAGAGGAGCCCAGCAAGCTAGAGTCCACAGGGTCCAAAGAGTCAGACACAACTAACACTTCCACTTTCACTCTAGTGAATATCAGACTATGGATTATTTCACTTGTATGTCTAAAATTGGATTAAGTTATTAAGAATTCCAAGTGAAGTAGCCTTGAAAAAAACACAGGGTACATATGTTGGCATCCAATATAAAACAATCTAGAACATTCTCATAAAAGAATGAGGAATAGTGAATTAGAACTAGACTTTTGTGGTAAACTTTAACTTTATAAGAACTTTACAGAAGACCATTGTGGACTAAATTATGGGGACAATCCAAAGCACAGAATAGTCTTGTGGTGGAGCATGTGAACTATTCCAACCTGCCCCCAGTAATATGTTACAATTCTGTCACTATCCTGGAATGCAGGGGTGAGATAAAAATGTGAAGACTTTATATGAAATATCAGTTGGCATTTAAAAACAAAAGTATGTGTATATTTGGAAGAGAAACAAAAAGCATATGATTGGTTATGGACTTTCAGAAGTGTATGACTTTTTAAATAGCCTTCTCTGTGGTCTTTTTAATTCCTTTTACAAAAATAACTGTAAAATTAGAGAGAATTAATTTATCTTTAGTTCATTATTGGCAATACCTTAATGTAATATCCTTTGCCAGATATGAAGAGGGTATATCTTTCCTTATATATTTATTAGGAATAAATATATTATAGCTAGTTTTCTACTTTTATGGATGCTTTTAGCATATAAAATATTACAATTATTCAGTAAACCATCACTAAAATTATACCCATATTCTATTTTGAAACTGAGATAAAATCTTAGGCTCTGTGAATTGTATTACATTAATGAACTTTCTTCAAGGTCCAAGGTTCCCTGAATCTGTTTTAATTCATATCAATAACTGGAGAAGTTTTTCGAAGAAGTTACATATATCTACAAAATTAAGTGTTGGGTCTGTGACCCACTGCTTAAATGCCCATTCCTCCTATTGCTTTTACTGCTAAAGTAAGAGACATATTACTTTCTTATATCATTATTACCAATTTTAAAAATAATTTTCTGTTCTGATTAAGATAATTAATCTAATATGTACTTTTAAAATTGTTATTTGATATTGTATCTTACTTGTCACAGTTAGGAACCTAGAGTAGGTTGAGCCTTTTGAGCTAAATGATGATGTTACTGTGAAAACTGTCAAGGATACCCTCAGTTCAGTTCAGTTCAGTCGCTCAATTGTATCTGACTCTTTGCGACCCCATGAATCGCAGCACACCAGGCCTCCCTGTCCATCACCAACTCCCGGAGTTCACTCAGACTCACGTTCATCAAGTCGGTGATGCCACCAGGCATCTCATCCTCTGTTGTCCCCTTTTCCTCCTGCCCCCAATCCCTCCCAGCATCAGTCTTTTCCAATGAGTCAACTCTTCGCATGAGGTGGCCAAGGTAGTTTCAGCTTTAGCATCATTCCTTCCAAAGGAATCCCAGGGTTGATCTCCTTCAGAATGGACTGGTTGGATCTCCTTGCAGTCCAAGGGACTCTCAAGAAGTCTTCTCCAACACCACAGTTCAAAAGCATCAATTCTTTAGCACTCAGCCTTCTTCACAGTCCAACTTTCACATCCATACAGGACCACAGGAAAAACCATAGCCTTGACTAGATGGACCTTAGTCAGCAAAGTAATATCTCTGCTTTTGAATATGCTATCTAGATTGGTCATAACTTTTCTTCCAAGGAGTAAGCGTCTTTTAATTTCATGGCTGCAGTCACCATCGGCAGTGATTTTGGAGCCCAAAAAAATAAAATCTGACACTGTTTCCACTGTTTCCCCATCTATTTCCCATGAAGTGATGGGACCGGATGCCTTGATCTTCGTTTTCTGAATGTTGAGCTTTAAGCCAACTTTTTCACTCTCCTCTTTCACTTTCATCAAGAGGCTTTTTAGTTCCTCTTCACTTTCTGCCATAAGGGTGGTGTCATCTGCATATCTGAGGTTCTTGATATTTCTCCTGGCAATCTTGATTCCAGCTTGTGTTTCTTCCAGTCCAGCGTTTCTCATGATGGACTCTGCATAGAAGTTAAATAAGCAGAGTGACAATATACAGCCTTGACGTACTCCTTTTCCTATTTGGAACCAGTCTGTTGTTCCATATCCATTTCTAACTGTTGCTTCCTGATCTGCATACAGATTTCTCAGGAGGCAGGTCAGGTGGTCTGGTATTCCCATCTCTTTCAGAATTTTCCACAGTTTCTTGTGATCCACACAGTCAAAGGCTTTGGCATAGTCAATAAAGCAGAAGTAGATGTTTTTCTGGAACTCTCTTGCTTTTTCCATGATCCAGCGGATGTTGGCAATTTGATCTCTGTTCCTCTGCCTTTTCTAAAACCAGCTTGAACATCAGGGAGTTCACGGTTCATACCCTAGGCAACCACAAACATAGTGTCTACAGAGTGACAGCAATAAGTCTATGCAGAGTTAGACCAGGGATTAATACACTTTTTATATGTAGGATTCTTATTATGTTATTTCATATTTCATAACATTTTCAGGTCCATGAAATTAACTCCCTTAAATGAAGTGCTTTAGTGTTGCTTGTTCTGACATAGCTTTTTGCTGATTGGAATACTAATGAAATGTGTGAAATGTAATATTCCTTATGCCAAAGAACAGGTTAGTTTCTTTTAGTATTTCTTCAATAAAACCCGTAGTCAGAATTTTACTCAAGAACCTAAAATTCATTTGAGTTTAATAAAGAAATGACAGTTACTCAGGAAGCCTCAGAAGGTATTTTTCATGAGGTATTGATGTGACATTTATTGGTGTATCATAATGTGAAAAAAAGTTTCATGAAATGCAAGTAAATAAATTTTGCATTAAGTTAAAATGTTGTTTAGTGTGTAGTTTATGTTCTTGTGTGATAATTTTTCATTTTGTTTATACCCACTTATGATTCATTTGAAAAATCTGTTCTGGAGTTTGACTGATTTATAATGAAATATCAATTCTTATGATACATCATTAATATTCTGTATTTGTTATAGAAAACTTTTTCAGGGTAGAGATACTTTCCATTAACGTTTAAAAGTAACTATCCCTAACTTTATCCTGATAATGACAAAAACTTATATGGGAAGACTGAGCCACTGAGCCATATACAAGGCAGTGTATACATGTCAGTACTACTCTCTCAGTTCATCACACCCTCCCCTTCCCTGGGATACATGCCCACAAGTCCATTCTCTATGTCTGTGTCTCTATTTCTGCCTTTGCAAATAGGTTCATCTGTACCTTTTTCTAGATTCCACATATATGCATTAATATATGATATTTTTTTCTTTTGGACTTACCTCACTCTGTTTGATAGTCTCTAGGTTCTGGTATTTTTAACAAAACAAAACAGATTTTTTTTAAGAGCCACATTGAAGAACTTGTCCTATTGAATATGTAATCTTGGTTCTATTAGTTACTATTTTGAAGAAATATAGACCATAAAGTAGCAGAATCTTAAGAGTTTGAAGATGTCTTAAAAAAATTACCTTGTTCTCCTCTAAGGCCAGAATCCCTAATAATCCAAGGGATGCTTAGCATTCTGCACTAGGAGTTTGCATCTTCAAAGGCAGAGAGTTTACTGTTTGCATAGGTAGCTAATGGTATCTCTTACTGTTCAGCCACTTACTCATGTCTGACTCTTTGCGATCTCATGGACTGCTGCACTCCTGGCTTCCCTGTCCTTCAATATCTCCTGGAATATGTCAGTGTTGTCATCCAACCATCTCATCTCTGTTGCCCCCTTCTCCTCATGCCTTTAATCTTTCCCAGCATCAGTCTTTTCCAATGAGTCAGCTCTTCACATCAGGTGAAGAGTATTGGAGCTACAGATGGGTAGCTCTAATTTTTAGGAAGTTATTTTCTACACTGAGCTCAATATTTTTCTCTCTAACAATATCAAATATGTCTACATGATAATACTTTGAATATGTAAAGTCATTTTTCATGCCCCTCTTCATAAATTTTTAATATGCTGTAATACATCTTCAAAAATATCTAAATTTAGTGTTTATTATTATACATCTATGGGCTTCCCAGGTGGTCAGTAGGTAAAGAATCCACTTGCAATGCAGGAGATGTGGGTTCTATTCCTAGGTTGGGAAGATCCACTGAAGGAGGGCTTGGCAACCCACTCTAGTATTCTTTCCTGGAGAATCTCATGGACAGAGAAGCCTGACAGGCTACAGTCCATGGGTCTACAAAGAGTCAGACATGATTGAGCCAGCTTAGCACTCACATACACATCTACTACACAGAGTTAAATGTGTAGTCTTCTAGACCATGAAGTCTACGCAAGATTTTATAGCTTAACTACAAGGAGTTAGGGACAAACTGCAAAGTTAAAAGGAAGAATCTACACAGACCACCCTTACTCTGAAAATTCAAGGTTTCTTAAATCTACCTTCAGGTTTGATAATTCACTTGAGAGGCTCACAGAACTAACTGAAACCTATTCTATTATTATACTTAGTTTCCGTTACTACAGGGACATGGTACCAAAAATCAACCAGAAGAAGAGACACATGCTGAGTCTGGGAGGGCTCCAGATAGAAACTTCCACTGCCCTCAGGATGTGTTCCTCTTCTAAGTGTTGATGTGTGACAACACATTGTATTTTGCTAACAAGGGAAGTTCATCTGAACTTCATCATATAGAGTTTTATTGGAGTTTTGTTACATAAGTATGCTTGATTGATTGATTTACTAGGATTCTCAAAAGGTCCACCACCAGTAATAGGCACTCCTCTCACTTAGAGAATTCCAAGGTTTCAGTGAGGCAAGTACAAAGGCCAGACATCTCTTTCTGTTCCGTTCAGTCGCTCAGTCGTGTCCGACTCTTTGCGACCCCATGAATCGCAGCACGCCAGGCCTCCCTGTCCATCACCAACTCCCGGAGTTCACTCAGACTCACATCTATTGAGTCCGTGATGCCATCGAGCCATCTCATCCTCGGTCGTCCCCTTCTCTTCCTGCCCCCAATCCCTCCCAGCATCAGGGTCTTTTCCAATGAGTCAACTCTTCGCATGAGATGGCCAAAGTACTGGAGCTTCAGTTTTAGCATCATTCCTTCCAAAGGAATCCCAGGGTTGATCTCCTTCAGAATGGACTGGTTGGATCTCCTTGCAGTCCAAGGGACTCTCAAGAGTCTTCTCCAACACCACAGTTCAAAAGCATCAATTCTTCTGCGCTCAGCCTTCTTCACAGTCCAACTCTCACGTCCCTACATGACCACAGGAAAAACCATAGCCTTGACTAGACGGATCTTTGTTTGCAAAGTATTGTCTCTGCTTTTGAATATACTATCTAGGTTGGTCATCAGTTTTCTTCCAAGGAGTAAGCGTCTTTTAGTTTCATGGCTGCATTCACCATCGGCAGTGATTTTGAGCCCCCAAAAATAAAATCTGACACTGTTTCTACTGTTTCCGCATCTATTTCCCATGAAGTGATGGGACCAGATGCCATGATCTTTGTTTTCTGAATGTTGAGCTTTAAGCCAACTTTTTCACTCTCCTGTTTCACTTTCAACAAGAGGCTTTTTAGCTCCTCCTCACTTTCTGCCATAAGGGTGGTGTCATCTGCATATCTGAGATTATTGATATTTCTCCCAGCAATCTTGATTCCAGCTTGTGTTTCTTCCAGTCCAGCATTTCTCATGATGTACTCTGCATATAAGTTAAATAAGCAGGGTGACAATATACAGCCTTGACGTACTCCTTTTCCTATTTGGAACCAGTCTGTTGTTCCATGTCCAGTTCTAACTGTTGCTTCCTGACCTGCATACAGATTTCTCAAGAGGCAGGT
>SJXQ01005594.1:55831-66553 GCA_006408695.1 Aepyceros melampus | reverse complement strand
GCTTACTCCTTGGAAGAAAAGTTATGACCAACCTAGATAGTATATTTAAAAGCAGAGACATTACTTTGCCGACTAAGGTCCGTCTAGTCAAGGCTATGGTTTTTCCTGTGGTCATGTATGGATGTGAGAGTTGGACTGTGAAGAAGGCTGAGTACCGAAGAATTGATGCTTTTGAAGTGTGGTGTTGGAGAAGACTCTTGAGAGTCCCTTGGACTGCAGGGAGATCCAACCAGTCCATTCTGAAGGAGATCAACCCTGGGATTTCTTTGGAAGGAATGATGCTAAAGCTGAAGCTCCAGTACTTTGGCCACCTCATGCGAAGAGTTGACTCATTGGAAAAGACCCTGATGCTGGGAGGGATTGGGGGCAGGAGGAGAAGGGGATGACCAAGGATGAGATGGCTGGATGGCATCACAGACTCAATGGACGTGAGTCTGAGTGAACTCCGGGAGTTGGTGATGGCCAAGGAGGCCTGGCGTGCTGCGATTCATGGGGGTCGCAAAGAGTCGGACACGACTGAGCGACTGAACTGAGGATTGGGGGCAACAGAGAGGAGGGAGGTGTGCAAACCTTGAGGCCTTAGGAAGAAGAAATCTTCCTCATCCTTCAAGGGCAATCCCTGACTTTGCTATAGGAGCACAGGCCCCAGAACACGAGAAGGGAGCAGGAAGGGCATCCCCTAAATAGGATAAGAATATACATTTTGACACACAGCCTCCAATGCCAGGCTGAAACTCCACTACCTTCCCCTTGCCTTGATACTTAAAACTGTAGCGTATAGCCTTTTATTAAAAATTAAAAATCCATCTTAAACACTGGGATAGAGACGTGTGAATGCACGTAAAGGGGAAAAAACAAAATCATCCATGGAAGCCAGCAAGCAGGGTCCTGGGACTGCCACTCCCTCAGCTTCTCCCCTGATTTGAGACTGAATCTCAGCAGCCCTGGGTCTTGACTGAATGTCTCCTTTGTTTTGTCATTGCAAAATTTCTGTGCTGGAACTGAGTCGGAGGGAACTCTGAAGAGAGAACCTGAGGGCCAGAGGCCGCCCTAATGCCGACGCTGCCTGGCTGGGTTGGGGACAAGAGTGTGGTACTGAGGAGGGGAGCCCAGGTGTGTGCTGCTCAGAAAAGTTGCCCTGGCAGAGGAGAGAGAGGAGCAAATCAGTTAAATCCACTCATGTGAAGAAAATCAAGGACGTGGGCATAAGCAAAGGTTTCCAAGACAGGGCACAGAAAGCAATAACCGTGGAAGAAAGCACTGATATGGCAGACTTCATCAAAATGACAAATGGGTGCTCATCAGAAGATACTGAAAGGAAGATGAGTAAGTAAGCCCCCTGTTGGGAGAAAACACTGGTAAAACATAATGGATGTAGGACTTGTATTTAGGGCATGTGAAGCATCCATACAACACAATAAAAAGACAAACTTTTGCATTTTAAATTGGGAAAAGATGTAACAGATATTTTTAAAGTTTATTTTTAATTGGATGGTAATTGCTTAACAATGCTGTATTGATTTCTGCAGCATATAAACATCAGTCAGCCACAGGCGTGCATATGTCCTCTCCCTCTTGAAGCTCCCTTCCACCTCCCACTCCCGCCCTAACCTATCACAGAGCATCGGACTGAGCTCCCTGTGTTATGCAGCACCTTCCCGTTAGCTATCTATCTGTTTCACACATGGTAATACATGTATGTCATTGCTTCTCTCTCTATTCACCCCACCCTCTCCTGCCCCCACTTCATAAATTATAGCGGGTATTTTTAATAGTGGATACAAATGGCCAAAAGGCCCATGAAGAGATGTTTAGCATTACTGTCATCAGACAAATGAGAGTGAAAACCATAGTGATGTAGCATTCCTCACCCACCAGAGTGAGTAAATGAAAAAGGTGAGAAGGCCAGATGTCAGGCTGTAGAACAGCTAGGTACTCTCACGTATTGTTGGTGAGACTGGGCAGTGGTCCAGATGTTTTGGAAGATCCTCAGGCAGTTTTTTAGAAGGCCAATAACACAGCAGAGATGTGTGTAAACTCCTGGATGTTTACTCAAGAAAATGAAAACATCCACAAAAAGATTTATATACAAATAGGTATAGCAGCTTTATTCAGAATAGAAAAAAAAATTCTAGACACTGTATAGGTGACCATCAATAGGAGAATGAATAAACTGTGGTGTATTCATACCATGGGAATAGTACTCAGTAGGAAGAAGACCTGTGTTACTGATCCATGTAGCATCATTAGGCCGAATGAAAGATACCTTTCATAAAAGTCAGTACACTGAGTCTATTTAAATTAGGTTTGCCTGTCTAAGAACTAATCTGTGGTGATAAGAATCAGTCACCGCCTCTAGGAAATGTGGGATGGTGACCAGGTGGGAAAAGGCACAACTTTTATACAGAGGTCTGTACCTCATTTTAAAGTGTATCTTAAAATAAGATGCATGGTGGGTGGCTGGAGTGGTGGCTTAGATGTGTGAGAAAGTGTGTATAGCAAAATCATACTTACTGAATTTAGGTACTGGACGTAGGGGTATTCACTGTAAAATTCTTTTGGCTCTTCTGGCATGTTTGAAAATGTTTATAATAAATGTTAGAATAAATTTGCTCAAGTGGAAGATGCAATTTGCAGCAATATGAATGGAAAATAATTGTGATTTATCACCCTTTGTTACATGGGGCTATTTTGCTTATCTTCTTCAAGATTCCATTAAAATCCTCTGCAGGAGCCTCTGCAATAGAGCCGATTTATCAAATTCAGAAGAGTCCTGCCATCCTTCCTGATTCATATGTATCACCTGGATACCTTTGGGTTAGTTTTCTCATCACATAATTCTCTCTCCCCGCCTTGAACATGAACTCCCAAAGATGTGTTTCCCTCAGTACTAACAGTGGGAAGTAGTAGTTCCACAATCATGTTGACTGTTCGGAGAACAAGAAAACCGACAAGGAGGAGGAGATTGGGAAATAGATATGGGGGAGGACTCAGAGCTCACTGAGCAATGTAAAAGATCCTCCGTGACCAAAACAGAGTTCTAGCTTTTCAACAAAGACTTAAATAGAAAGATGAACTGGTTGTTTTTTCCCCTTTGTCACCAGTGACCCACGTGCAGTGTCCTAGTGAATTATGCAAGAGCCATCCATTGGAACTCTTGGGGGCTGAGACAAATGCCCACGATGCTGTTCAAGTTAGACCAGGCCAGCCTTTGAGTGGGGAGGGGAAGTTATAAACCACTACAGATAGTCACCAAGTGAGCGGGAGACAGAGATTAGATCAACACTCATTCCTTTTTCTGTTTTTCTGCAATGAAGTCCCAGTGATGATGTTCTCATTTTTATTTGCAACAAACCTAGTTTTTGACCTGGTCAGTGTTATAATAAGTACAGGAAAGGCAAACTAGAAGAAAGGAGCCAGAACATTGACTAGTGAGATCTTGCACGACAATGAAAACAATGAAAGAAAGTGAACCCAAGCCCTCTGGCTGGTCAGGTTCCCTCTCCTCCTTCCCTGGGCCCTTCCCCCTTTGCCACACTGAGCCTTCCCTACCCAGGTATGGTTTGGGGAGGCCTTTACTCTCTCTTCTTGCCAGCTGGAGCCCAGCTGTCATCACTCATCTGCAAAGTGTGTTCTCCTGATGTTTGCCTCCCATGATACGGTGCTTTACCTAAGTACACAACACACCCCTTAAGCCCTGAGCTATGGCTTTGTTGGGATCAGTCATCAGAAATGGCATTTATGTGAGGTCCCCAGCTGATAGACCCAAGACTGGGCTTGTCCAAGTTGTGCCAGTGAGGTTATGTAGGGGAGTCTCAGAAATGTACACTCCGTTGGTATGTTGAGAAACTAAGAAACCCAAAGCATTTTGGTGACAGTGAAAATGTCATTGATAGAAGAGGTATGAGAAAGCTGATCAATTGCTTTTCTATAGGACACTGTTTGTATGAAGGGTTAGGGAAAGGGAGGAGACAGGGTATGTCAGTAGCCCACAGAGTGTCACAGTGGCCCGTGGGTTTCTTCCATTGTTGTTGCCCCTCAGTGAAGAGGGCTCAACTTGTCTCCAGTTCCTGGATAGTGGACAGAACTAGTACTGTGGACTTGGGTGTACACCATGAAGAGCCAGAAACCACATTTCATTCATGTATGAGTCTCCATGTCCCAGCGTTGAAAGAGTAGCTGGAAGGAGCTCCCAGGGCCATGAGGGTGGCTGGGTCTCAGCACTGGTGCTGATGCTGGTGAGATGAACCCTACAGTCTGCCTTCCCTAAATTTGACAGAGAGGATATAAATGTGTCCATGGCCATGTTTCACTGTGTCTCCTTCCCTTTCCTCTTGGTGCTTTAGAAACTGCTTTGCTGTTTTCCTACACCCTACATCTGCTTCTTGTCTCCAGCACTTCTTTTTTTAAAAAAATACTTAAAAATTTTCATTTTGCTAATACATAATTTATTTTGAATATATTCTTTCTCTATGGGCAATATTCTTTTTTATTTGTAAGATTTTATTGAAGTATAGTTGATTTTCAGTGTTGGGTTTATTTATGCTAAATAGCAAAGTGACTCATTATAGATAGATAGATACTCTTTCATATTGTTTTCCATGATAATTTATCACACATTAGTGAATAAAATTCCCTGCGCTGCACAGTAAGACATTGTTGCTTATCCATCCTATATGCGGTTTGCATCTCCTAAGCCCCAGCTGCCGGTTGTTTCCCCCTTCCTCGGCAGCCGCAAGTCTGTCTCTGTGTCGTGGAGGTGTTCCCTTGTGTCGTCTTTTAGACTCCACATATAAGAGAGATCAAATGTGTTTGTCTTTCTCCTTCTGACTTCTCTTGGTGTGATAATCTCTAGGTCCATTCATGTTGCTGCAAATGGCATTATCTCATTCTTCTCGATGTCTGAGTAATAGTCCGTGGTATATGTGTACCACATCTTTATCCGTTCGTCTGTCGATGGACATTTAGGTTGCCTCCATCTTGGCTATTCTAAATAGTGCTGCTGTGAACTGCGTACATATTTTTGAATTATAGTTTTGTCTGGATATGTGCCCAGGAGTGGGATTGCTGGGTCAAATGATAGTTCTGTTTTTAGGTTTTTGCGGAACCTCCATACTGTTCTTCGAATGGCTGTACCACTTTACATCCCCATCAGCAGAATAAGAGGGTTCCCTTTACTCCACACCCTCTCCAGCATCTATTATAGACTTTCCAGTGATGGCCATTCTGACCAGTGTGAGCTCGTACCTCACTGTAGTTTTGATTTGCATTTCTCTGATAATTAGAAACGTGGAGCATCTTTTCTTGTGCCTGTTGGCCATCTGTATTTCTTCTTTGGAGAAATAGTTATTTATGTCTTCTGCCCATTTTTCAACTGAGTTTTTGTTGTTATTGAATTGTATGAATTGTTTGTATGTTTTAGAAATTAAGTCCTTGTCGGTCACATCATTTACCAGAATTTTCTCCCATTTTGTGGGTTGTCTTTTTGTTTTATGATCTTCTTTGCTGTACAGAGCTTGTAAGTGTGGTTAGGTCCCATTTGCAGTACTTCCCTTGAAGACAGTTGTTTCCCTCTGTAGCTGCGTGAGAGCCATGGTGACGCTGTTTGCACTTTCAGAAAGGTTCACTGCTGTGGGATTCGGGGGTGTTCTCTGCATCACTGCTGTACCTCCCCCGACCTGAGCACTCCTGCCTCTGCCAGGTTGGTACCCTGATTTGTAACAATAAACAATTTTAGGAGGGTGGGCACATTTGTTCATTTATTTATTCGTTATCTATTCAGTGCCCATTTTGTCTCAGTTATGACTGAGAGTTTCTTCCTGGTTGGTTTGCAGCTTTTGTACCTGAAGCTGGCCAGGTGGCAGACCCTCCATCTGGCAGGCATCCGTGTGCAGGGTCTCTGGGGTTTTGCAAAGGGTCTGCCAAGCCCTCCCCATCCCAGAGGCCCTGATGTGGGTCTTGTGGCCGTGCCTTAGCCCCTGTAATCTCAACTGCACCGCCTGTGTCGCTAGGCTGACCCCCCTTTCATGGTGAGGTCCCTGAGATGACCCAAGCCTGGGACCCCATGAGGAAGCTCTGGGCCAGGGCAGCGGGTGACATGGTGACTGCCCTGCCTCTTCGTTTCTCTCTGTTCAGAGAGGAGAGCATGCTTCAGGACTGAGGCTGACATAGAGTCCTCAGTGGGGAAGGAGCTCATGTTTCCTCCTTTGGAGTGTGACCATCTTTATGGCTTTCTTGAGTCCTTGCCACTTAGATTTAGGAAGGGGGCCTCCCTCTTGCTTCTCCTCCTCCCAGACACTACCATCAACTGTCTGTCTTTCCCTCAGGCCTCTCTGCACTGTGGCTCCAGGGTTGGCAGGTGGTTGATGGCAGAGAGCTGGCTTAGTGAGCCCTGGGTGAGGAGGTGGTGAGTCCTTTTTCTCGGTGACTTAGAAAATGAGATGCTTAGTATTGAATACTCCTTGTTTTCAGTGAGAAGCCCTGTCCTCTGATGCCTGGGTAACAGCACACATTGCAGCCAGCTCCTGTTTAAGTACAGAGTTAAGCCTTGCATCCTCACCCACACTGCCTGCCACAGCGCATCTGTACACGCGCCTGAGTGTCATGTCCAGAGCCTGTACTCTTTACATGGGGCTGTCTTCTCGAGGTTCTGGTTCTGTCTGTAACAGTGGTGTTTGTCAGAGCCTGAGGACCACTTCTTGTAGAAGGATGAATGTTAAGTCTTATTTAAGGCTGTTATAATGCCTCAGACCACCTCCCGCCCCCTAAAAGCTTAGAGAGTCAACCTGCGCTGTTCTGGGTCTGCTGTACGCTGACATCAGTGCTGACAGGCCAAATTATAGTACTCCCTAACCCAGTTCTAAAGGATGAATGCCACGACACTTCAAGTATTTTGCAGAAACTATTTATTTTAACTCATTTTCACAGTGGCTCCAGGTTTTTTTTTTTTTAACAGTCTCGTAGGAACTTTGGTTAAATACAGAGTAAAAACTGAAAGCTTCTTGGGGAATAATGAGGAGGGAATAATGAGGAGTCAGGTCCTTCAAGGTCTTTCAAAAAATATTCCCTAAGTAGCAGTTTCTCTTGTGCCTGCAATTCTGAATTGTTTGCTTATCCACACAAAGATAAGCAACATACGTGACAGTGTGTGTGTGTGTTTCCAGAGCCTAGGGTCCCTGTAATTTTAAAAGTGCCTTTGTGTTTTCATGGGAAGCAGTTAGAAGGACTGCCAGAACCTGTTTTTTAAAATGTTTGTTTGCAAAGATTTTTGCTAGTATTATTTCACACATATCTTGGCCATTAAGTAAAAGCATTAGTCCATTCATCTTAGTAGGAGGATCAGGGCTAGATAATCACTAGTGTTCTCCTGTATATCTCATGGGCCCTCAGGGTCCAGAGCATGGGTCAGCAAACTTTTTCTGTAGAGAATCAAATAATAAATAATTTAGGCTTTGTAGACTGCAGTTTTGGTCACAGTGATTCAGCTTTGCTGTTGTAGAGCAAAAGCAGCCATAGACGATACATCAATGAATGAGCCCCACTGAGTTGCAGTAAAACTGCAGCTACAAAGGTGTGGCCAGCGGGCCAGACTGAGCCTGTGAGCCGTGATTTACCAGCCCCTGGTCTAACAAGGCTTCCCAGGTGGTGCTAGTGGTAAAGAACCTGCCTGCCAATGCAAGAGACACAAGAGTCATGGACTTGATTCCTGGCTTGGGAAGATCCCCTGGAGAAAGAAATGGCAACCCACTCCAGTACTCTTGACTGGAGAATTCCATGGACAGAGGAGCCTGGTGGTCTGTTGTCCACAGGGTGGTAAAGGTTGGACACGACTGAAGCAACTTAGCATGCATGCATGGTCTAGGGAGAAGTACAAGTTTTGAGTTGCCACTGACAGTCTAATCCAGCCCCAAAGGTACACTGCTCACTTGATGGACTTTGTACCATCACAAGTCTCCTCCCATTGATTGTTAATGTGGATGTAAGGCCAGGCTGGTCTTCAGTCTTGGGAGAACGTGATCACACCTGCAGAGATGTTTTCGACTCCAGGAGAATGCCTCATGTCCTCCTCTTCACTCTACCTCAGGAACTGTGTATCGAACACAAGGAAACAGAGAGTGAAAGAATCTTTGACCACTTAGATGAAGTCCATGGGTAAGGTGATGGTTAGCAGTCAACACGTGCAAGATTTTCGGGTGATTTTCACCAGTTGTGAATTTCCACCAGTGTTTGCCAGCCTCCTTTTCCATGTGCGATGCTGTGTGGGGCCTTCTTGCTCAGATGCTTTCTCTCTTTCTCAGTTATGTTCAACCCACACTGCCTCCCTCCTTTCCTCTTTCTCGCCCTAGCACATAATGCTGCCCCAGAGTTCTGTACTCTGGCACACAAGATGAGAGAGGTGACTATGTAGATTCAACTTTGGAAAGTTTGCCACCATCAAGCCCGAGTCCCCAGGGAGATGGGGGTACTCAGTGCTTTCCCAGGTGGGTCACAAGTGATCACAAGAACAGTAAGATATTCATTTAAATATATACACACTGCTGACCAATGATGCATTTGTACCATCATACAGTTTCAGGAGACTGCGTCGTGGTGAGTGTAGGCAGATGCTAGACCTCAGATGGGAGCTGAGGACAGGGTTGAGGCCTGGCTAGTCTCTCGAGCCTCCTGCAGTTCCTGCTCTTTGATCTGATCTGTAAGCTGGTTATTCTAAAAAGTCAGTTATAAGGATACTCATTTAAAAAGACAGAAGTGCTGCTTTTTTTTAAATTTACTTTTTTAATTGAAGGGTAATTGCTTTATAGAATTTTGTAGTTTTGTGTCATACAGCAACAAGAATCAGCCATAGGTCCACCTAAGTCCCCTCCCTCCTGAACCTCCCTCCCATCTCCCTCCCCATCGCACCCTTCTAGATTGTCACAGAGCCGCTGTTTTGAGTTCCCTGAGTCATAACAGCAGATTCCCATCGGCTGTCTGTTTTACATATGGTATTGTAAATTTCCATGTTACTCTCTCCA
Organism: Aepyceros melampus; assembly: GCA_006408695.1. Classification (NCBI taxonomy): domain Eukaryota; kingdom Metazoa; phylum Chordata; class Mammalia; order Artiodactyla; family Bovidae; genus Aepyceros; species Aepyceros melampus. The sequence goes on along the minus strand of SJXQ01005594.1, from coordinate 57,539 downwards.
TACATCTCACCCTCTCCCTCCTCCCCTGCCTCCGTGTCCATAGGTCTGATGTCTATTTCTGTCTCTACTTCTGATCTATTTCTGATCTCTATCTCTGATCTCTGTTTCTCCATTGCTGCCCTGAAAATAAATTCATCAGTGCCATCTTTTTAGATTCCACAATATGAATCAGTATATGGTATATATATTTCTCTTTCTAATTAACTTCACTGTATAATAGGCTCTAGGTTCATCCACCTCATTAGAATTGACTCAAATGTGTTCCTTCTTATGGCTGAGCAGTGTTCCATTGTATATGTGTACCACAGCTTTTTTATCCATTCATCTGTTGGTGGACATCTAGGTTGATCCCATGTTCTAGTTATTGTAAATAGTGCCGTAATGAACATTGGGGTGCATGTGTCTTTTTCAGTTTTGGTTTCCTCAGGGTATATGCCTAGGAGCGGGATTGCTGGGTCATATGGTGGTTTCATTCCTAGACTTTTTAGGCTAATTACTTTACAATATTGTAGTGGTTTTTACCATACATTAACATGTTATTCCTAGCTTTTAAAGGAATCTCCATATCATCTTCCATAGTGGCTGTATCAGTTTATGTTCCTACCAACAATGCAAGAGGATTCCCTTTTTTCCACATCTTCTCCAGCATTTATTGTAGACTTTTTGATGATGGCCCTTAGTGGGAGGTGGTATCTCATTGTGGTTTTGATTTGCATTTCTCTAATAATGAGTGATGTTGAACATCTTTGTTAGCCATCTATATGTCTTCTTTGGAGAAATGTCTTTTTCCCACTTTTTGATTGGGTTGTTTGTTTTTCTGGTATTGAGTTGTATGAGCTGCTTGTATATTTTGGAAATTAATTCTTTGTCACTTGCTTCATTTGCTATTATTTTCTCCCATTCTGAGGGTTGTCTTTTCACCTTGTTTGTAGTTTCCCTTGCAGTGCAAAAGCTTTTAAGTTTAATTAGGTCCCACTTGTTTATTTTTGTTTTTATTTCCACTACTATAGGAGGTGGGTCATAGAAGATCATGCTTTGATTTATGTCATCAAGTGTTTTGCCTGTGTTTTCCTCCAAGAATTTTTATAGTTTCTGGTCTTACATTTAGGTATTTAATCAATTTTGAGTTTATCTTTGTGTATGGCATTAGTTCAGTTCAGTACAGTCACTCAGTCGTGTCTGACTCTTTGTGACCTCATGGACTGTGGCACACCAGGCCTCCTGTCCATCACCAACTCCCAGAGTTTACTCAAGCTCATGTCCATTGCCTTTTCATACTGTTCATGGGGTTCTCAAGGCAAGAATACTGAAGTGACTTGCCATTCCCTTCTTCAGTGGACCACATTCTGTCAGACCTCTCCACCATGACCCTCCCATCTTGGGTTGCCCTGCAGGCATGGCTTGGTTTCATTGAGTCAGACAAGGGTGTGGTCCTAGTGTGATTAGATTGACTAGTTTTCTGTGAGTATGGTTTCAGTGTGTCTGCCCTCTGATTCCCTCCCGCAACACCCACCATCTTATTTGGGTTTCACTTACCTTGAGCGTGGGGTATCTCTTCACGACTGCTCCAGCAGAGCCACTGCACCTTACCTTTGACGAGGGGTATCTCCTCACCGCCACCGTTCCCGACCCTCAACGTAGGATAGCTCCTCTAGGCCCTCCTGGGCCCGCCCAGCCACCACTCCTCGGGTTTCTCCTCCAGGCCGCC
>SJXQ01005594.1:0-46974 GCA_006408695.1 Aepyceros melampus | reverse complement strand
GGGGATAATCCAGAGAGAGGGTGTGGGGCAGGAGGGGGGAGGTGGGGGTCGGGATTGGGAGTTCATGTACACTCGTGGCTGATCCATGTCGATGTGTAGCAAAACGAATGCAGTATTGTAAAGCAAAACAAACTAAAAAAATAAAAATTAATTAAAAAAATAAATTTATTGTCAGGTTTGAATTGAAGGAAAATGCAGATTTTCCTTGAGGCAAGCAATTCATTTGAGAACTGTGAGAGAGTTCAGTTCAGTTCACTCAGTCGTATCTGACTCTTTGCAACCCCATGGACTGCAGTACGCCAGGCTTCCCTGTCCATCACCAACTTCTGGACCTTACTCAAACTCATGTCCATCAAGTTGGTGATGCCATCCAACCATCTCATCCTCTGTCATCCCCTTCTCCCCCTGCCTTCGATATTTCCCAGCATCAGGGTCTTTTCAAATGAGTCAGTTCTTTGCATCAAGTCACCAACGTATTGGAACTTCAGCGTCAGCGTCAGTCCTTCCAGTGAATATTCAGGACTGATTTCCTTTAAGATGACTGGTTTGATCTCCTTACAGTCTAAGGGACTTTCAGTAGTCTTCTCCAACACCACAGTTCAAAAGCATCAGTTCTCTGGCACTCAGCTTTCTTTATAGTCAACTCTCACATCCTGACTCTCAAACCTGACTACTGGAAAAACCATAGCTTTCACTAGATGGACCTTTGTTGGCACAGTAATGTCTTTGCTTTTTAATATGTTGTCTAGGTTGGTCATAGCTTTTCTTCCAAGAAGCAAGCTTCTTTTAATTACATGGCTGCATTCACCATCTGAAGTGATTTTGGAGCCCAAGAAAATAAAGTCTGTCACTGTTTCCATTGTTTCTCCATCTATTTGCAATGGAGTGCTGGGACCCGATGCTATAATCTTTGTTTTTTGAATGTTGAGCTTTAAGCCAGTTTTTTCACTCTCTTCTTTCACTTTCATCAAGAGGCTCTTTAGTTCCTCTTCACTTTTGCCCATAGGGTGATGTCATCTGCATATCTGAGTCTACTGATACTTCTCCCAGCAATCTTGATTCTTGATTGGGCTTCATCCAGCCCAGCATTTCACACAGTACTCTGCATATAAGTTAAGTAAGCTGGATGACAATATACAGCCTTGACGTACTCCTTTCCCAATTTGGAACTCGTCTGTTGTTTCATGTCCATTTCTAACTGTTGTTTCTTGGCCTGCATACAGATTTCTCAGGAGGCAGGTAAGGTGGTCTGGTTTTCCCATCTCTTTAAGAATTTTCCACAGTTTGTTGTGATTGACACAGTCAAATACTTTGGTGTAATCAATAAAGCAGATGTTTCTCTGGAACTCTCTTGCTTTCTCTGTGATCCAGTGGATGATGGCAATTTGATCTCCAGTTCCTTTGCCTTTTCTAAATCCAGCTTGAACCTCTGAAAGTTTATGGTTCACATAGTGTTGAAGCCTAGCTTGGAGAATTTTGAGCATTACTTTGCTGGCGTGTGAGATGAGTGCAATAGTACAGCAGACTGAACATTCCTTGGCATTGCCCTTCTTTGGGATGGGAATGAAAACTGACCTTTTCCAGTCCTGTGGCCACTGCTGACTTTTCCAGATTTGCTGGCATATTGAGTGCAGCACTTTAACAACATCACCTTTTAGGATTTGAAATAGCTCAACTGGAATTCCATCACCTCCACTAGCTTTGTGATAGAGTTAAACATCATTAAACAATTCACTCAGCAAATATTTACTGGATGTATTATGTGTTCATGGCACTGTTCTAGATTCATTGGGAAACTGATAATAAACAAGTAAGTATTGCTGGCGTGTGAGATGAGTGCAATAGTACAGCAGACTGAACATTCCTTGGCATTGCCCTTCTTTGGGATGGGAATGAAAACTGACCTTTTCCAGTCCTGTGGCCACTGCTGACTTTTCCAGATTTGCTGGCATATTGAGTGCAGCACTTTAACAACATCACCTTTTAGGATTTGAAATAGCTCAACTGGAATTCCATCACCTCCACTAGCTTTGTGATAGAGTTAAACATCATTAACAATTCACTCAGCAAATATTTACTGGATGTATTATGTGTTCATGGCACTGTTCTAGATTCATTGGGAAACTGATAATAAACAAGTAAGTACATAGAATGTCAGATTATGTAAGTACCATCAAGCAAATTAAAGCAGTGGATTGGTTGATAGTGTTGGAGAAGGGTGGAATTTGCTCCTTTATATAAATAATTCAGGGAAGAACTTGTGACACATCTGACCAGAGACAATTCTTAATGTGGAAGCAAGTCAGATCAATGTCCTAGGGAGAGGATTCCAGACAGAGAAAACATCAAGAGTGAAGTTTCCAAGTTTGGAGCATGTGTGGAATTTCCCAGGAATAGCAAGGACTCCAGTGTGACTGAGAATGAGAATGAGAGAAAGAAACAGAGGTGGCTGTGACATCAGGCTCTGTCAGCTATTGCGGAGTCTGGATTTTATTACAAGCATTACATTCATGATCTGACTTGTTGTTTAGTCCTTCAGTCATATCCAGCTTTTTGTGACCCCATGGACTGTAGCCCACGAGACTCCTTGGTCTATGGAATTCTCCAGGCAAACATACTGGAGTGGGTTGCCGTTTCCCCCTCCAGGGGATCTTTACAATCCAGGCATCTCCTGCATTGGCAGGTGGATTCTTCACCACTAGCTCCACCTGGGAAGCCCAATTTGGCCCTGACTACCTCTTAAACCTTGTCTTGACTTCTCATCTTTGTCCTCCCTACATCTGTGTTGTCCAGTACAGTAGCATCTATCACGTAGCTACTGAGAACTTGGAATGTGGCCAGTTCAAATGAACGGTATGGAAAAAAAGTAATGTATTTCACTAATTTTTATCTTAATAGACTGAAATGAAAGTATCTTGGATAAATAAAACATTTTTGGTTAAATAAAACCATCTGTCTCTTTTCTTTTAATTAACATTTTTATTTTGAAATAAGTGCAGTTGTAAGAAGCAATACAGAGGAATCGTGTGTTCCCTTTATTCACTTTTCCCCTATGGTGTTAAAGTTTAAGATGTGAACACTTTCATTTCATACATTTATATATTGCAGTATGCTTTCCACCATAGCATTATTAACACTAGCCAATGTGTCCCATAATTACCATTTCAATGTTTTGTGGTGAGAACATTGAAGATCTAGCTTTTTAGCAGCTTTGAAGTATATAATACAAAGGTAGTTACTATAATCATTCTATTTTACACTTGGAGACACAATTTAAGAGAGATTAAATTAGTGGTTCAAAGTTAGAGTGTTAATAATTATGAAAGCTAGGATTTGATTCTGTGTAATGTGAAGGTTCAAACCTTCACCAGTGATGCATGCTGCCTCTTATTTCAATAATTTAAGTTGGTCATTTGAGTAAATCATGGAAAAGGTGATGCTCCCTTTGTTTTGTTTTTCAACATATTTCATTCACATATAGTCTGGTAAAATAAAAGCAGGTTCTCTTTCTTCTATGCCTTTACATTTATTGTGTTCCCATTGCCTCTATAAATAATATTAAAAAATAACAATGAGCCCTTGCCCAAAGTTACTAAAACTTCTAGCTTCTTCCATTTTATATTGCAGCCCAAAGACTTTGACATTATAAATATCTATATGCGAACAATATTGAATTTTCATCATCAGGTAACTCCAGAGTTATTGATATGAAATGTAATACACTATGTTTTTTTACTATCACTCCTCCTGCCACATTTTAATAGATCATATTTACCATCTGAAATGACAATATTTTTTGTTATGTTTTTTCTCCTTAAAATACTAAATCCTTAAAGATGACTGTTTAGTTGGCCATTGCTTTATATAATGCACAGGAGTCTGTATTTGGAATTCTGTAGTCTTCTATCACCTGTACATCTGCTCCACATAGCTAATTTTGCATGAAAATTGTTGCTCTCTAGGATCACTTTGCCTCTCTGTTGCTATTGTCTTATTGCTATTCTCTTTCACTGGAATGCTCCTATTATGTAATTGTGTAACTGAGAAGAGTTCTTTCAACCTGGGAACATCTGCTTCAAATAGTATAGAAATTATTTTTTATTGTCATTTTCCTAAAATATTAACTTTGATTAATAATCATATACAGGCTTTGTTCTTCTTATCTGGGTGTCAATGGTAATTGGAATCCATATCCATATCCTACCTTGCAATCATGCTGCAAAAGGCCAATAAATTCCCGCTGAGTGTGTTACTTGTTAAATTTAGTGCATTACACTCAGGGTAATGAATAAAAGCAGTGGGCCGTTACCGTCTGGCTGGCTGAGGCAGGCTGGAACAACCAGACTCCCCGGAGGCTTTGAGCCGGCTTAAAATGGTGACAAGCAGAACCAACGGAGTCCCTGAGCCTCACAGTTCAGTTTGTCTCTCTTAATTTCCCCTTCTGTGAAGGCTCAGAAGGCTGTGGGGAGGTGAGGTCATCATAGCCGTTAATTCACACTTTCCTAAGATGCTACATGCTTTGGTTTCATTAATAAGCAAATAGAGTTTAAATAAATAGCTACATGTTTACCTTCAGCAGTGATGAGAATACCATTGAACATAAAGTATTGACTATGTCTCCATGCAGCTCACTTTGTATATGCATGTATGTCTACTGTGAATTCATTTTTATATGTTAACAATGCACATAGATATTTTAATATGAGTGAATAGTCAATGAAGCAAGCCCCATAGATATATATGTACTTATTTCCATCTCATATTTATTGAACATACATAAGCAGTTACTGAGAAAATGACTGCCACATTCTTAGGCCTACATGGAGCTCTTTCTTAATAGAAAAATATTTTTTTCATATGAAAAGATTCCATCTTAAGCTCTAATATTATAAAAATTAAATCTATATTTTAAAGGTACAGCTGCAAAGATAATACAGCAATGTGGTCTATGTTCTCAGTAAACTAAAAAAAAAAAAAAGACTGAAAGCTAGTCTTTCTTCTTCCACCAAATACTTGTTATACATTGTGTTTTCTGCCAAAGTCAGCTGACTCTCTAAGTCTTCTGAGTTATTCTGAAAGTTAATATCCATCCAGAAACAACTAAATTCTCAAAGAAAGGGGGAAAATAATTTATATGAAATGACTGCTTATATTACTCTTGAATGTATTGGAAATTTTAGTGTAGAGTGTCCTTTGCAATCCATGATAAAGCATCTGGTTGCAAATAACATGGTGTATCTCATTAGAGAGATATTAGTTCTAATTATTCAATATGTAAGTGAGGTCATTATAGTACCATTATCTCAATGAGGTAAGTAAGCACATGTGAAATCTAACACTCTGCTGCTTGAAAGAAGTTTTAAAAGCAAATGTAAGGAATTAATGATCACTTACGTGTACATTAAAATATGTTGAAAACCAGTCATGAATCTTTAACATGTAATGGAAAAATAATAGAATGATAGGTACCCTGATTAAGTCTGCTGGAGATTAAAAGAAAAAAAAAAAAAACTTCCCCGGGCAAATATTATCTTTGAATACAAATTATTTTCTAAAGAAGACAAAACAAAAGATGGTAGAAGAGATATGGGTGAGTGCATGCTCAGTTGTGTCTGACTCTGTGACCCCATGGATTATAGCCCACCAGGCTCTTCTGTCCATGGAATTCTCCAAGCAGGATCCTGGAGTGGGTTGCCATTTCCTCCTCCAGCAGATCTTCCTGACCCAGGGATTGAATTGGAAACTCCTGAGTCTCCTGCATTGGTAGGCGGATTCTTTACCACTGAGTCACCTGGGAAGCCCCTGCAGAGACAAAGCTGCTGTTATGTTGTGTTTATTCTATGTGTGTATTCTATAACAGAATCACAGAGAAGACGTGTTAAAACAGATTGTTGGCCCGGTACTCAGAGTTTCTGATTCAGTAGGGTTGGGTGGAGTCTGAGAATCTGCATTTCTAAACTTCCCAAGAGATGCTGCTGCTGCTGGGCCAGGTCCTATTTGAGAACTGCCAGACCATGTGAAAATCACTATAGCACACATTTATGTCACATTATCTTCTTGATTATTTTTCAGTAAGATGGGAGTCCAAGGATCATATATTCTGCTCAATAGTTTTCAATCAAGCTATATACCTTGGGAAATAAGATGCTATTGGATCTATCTAATCCAATATTACAAAGAAAGCATCCTTAAAATATAATTAAAGCTTCTATCTGACAAGTGCACTGGGCATATTTTAACAACATGTTTCTAAACAACGACACAAATAATAAAATGAATAGATATTACTTAGCACTGCTGAGCTTAGTCGCTCAGTCATGTCCAACTCTTTGCCACCCCATGAACTATATATATATAGCCTGCTAGGCTCCTCTGTCCATGGGGTTTCTCCAGGCAAGAATATTGAAATGGGTTGCCATGCCCTCCTCCAGAGATCTTCCCAACCCAAGGTTGAACCCAAATCTCCCGCATTGTAGGCACATTCTTTACCATCTGAGCCATCAGGGAAACCAATTATCTAGCAGTGAATAGGCCAAAAAAAAGAGAGGTTATAGCTCCATGAAACCTCCCAGGTGGCTCAGCAGTAAACAATCTGCCTGCTTAATGCTGTAGACTTGGGTTCAAGCCCTAGGTCATGAAGACCTCCTGGAGAAGGAAATGGCAACCCACTCCAGTGTAATTTGTAATTGTCTGCGAAATCCCATGGACAGGGGAACCTGGCAGGCTACAGTCCATGGGGTCATCAGAGTCAGACATGACTGAGTGACTTAACAGCAAAACAAATAGCTCTGTAAAGCAAATTTAATTCACGCTTATCTGTAGACATTATCATTTTCCTAAGATATCTGAGTATGTTAGCTATTAAACATTGATTCTAATATACAGCTTGGTGACCATAGTTAATAAGTCATTTAACTTGATTTTCTAAGATTGTAGATTTTAAGTGTTCTCATTACACACACATGAAACTGGTAAATATATGAGGTGATGAATGTGTTATTAATGATTAACCTGATAGTGATTATAATTTCTCAAAATATATGTGTATCAAATCATCACATTGTATACTTTAAATATATGCAGTTTTATTTGTCAGTTTATCCTGATAAAGCTGGAAGAAAAAATAATAAACTGATTTTTGCTGTCAAATGCATTTGAAATGTAAAAGTAGCAATCAAACAAAGACCATCATGATATATAAAACAGCTAATTGGTCTTTACTTTGTAAAGTAATGCTAACTATAGCTTGAATAGTTTTGCTAATATGTTACCTAACAATGTATTTAAGAAAATGTACATAATAAAATACCGCCAAAGTTTGCCTGTGTTTTTTTTATTTGTTTGTTTATTCTTTATTTGTTTCTTATCTCAAGTCAAGCATCATATATATTATGGTAACAGTTAATATTCAAAGAACATTTCCAGAGAGACTATTTCCTTGACTCTACTCAAGTAGCCTTCAAAATGAAGGACCCTATTCCAAACTCAAATATCTGAGCCTAATTTTATTTTATTAGGAAATATGTATATATAACCTGCCTTTTAAAAAAAGGAAAAGAGTGTAGGACCTCAATATCAGGGCAATAACTTCAACTTTTTGTGTGTGTGGAAGATAGCCCAAATCAAATTGATTAAACAAAACTCAATTGTTGAAAAATTGATTTTAGTCTGTTTTTCCATGTTGGTTTTAACTAAGCTATCTGATCAACTCTGAGGAACCCTTTTGTTGTTTTCCCTTTTACCCCCAAATGCAACTGGACACTCCATTCATCTGCATGTTAAAAGTGATGAAATAAGAGGAAGAGGACATCTGTATACCTACAGCTGATTCATGTTGATGCATGGTAGAAACCAACACAATACTGTAAAGGAATTATCCTTTGATTAAAAAAAAATTTTTTTTTAAATTTAAAAACTAATGAAACAGTTATGGCAATGATACAGTCCTTTTTGATCATGTTGATGAGACTATTTTCTTCCAGAACAAAATTCTGTTTCCCAGGGTCACTTTTAAGTATCCAAAATAGCTTGTGTTGTGTTAGGTTCATACGCAAACCTAGACTGAGGGCTCAGATTCCACTAACTCTCCTATGCTCTTAATCTTGGCTGCATTCTGTAGTCACATGAGGAGAGTTAGAAAATACAGATGCCTAGGTCTCAACAAGAATGATTTGGATTTAATTTACTGGTGAGCAGCTAGGTCATTAGTCTTTGTCAAGAATTTCCCATGTTACTACAATGTGTAGCCAAGTTTGAGACCAGTGTTTTCAATTCAGTCCATTAAAAGGGCTAATAACAATGAAGTTTGTCTAAGCACCTCACATTCCAAGAGTGTGATCACATGGAAACAGTACAGTGTTCATTCCCATTCATATGGCTTTGGGTGTTGCCTGTGCTTTTGACTATGGCAGAGAGGGGGTTGTTGCTGTTGTTATCATTTTAGGCTCTAAGGTGTGTCTGACTCTTTTGAGGCCTCATGAGCTATAGCCCATCAGGCTTCTCTGTCCGTGGGATTTCCCAAGCAGGGATAACTGCAGTAGGCTGCCATTTTCTTCTCCAAGGGATTTTCCTGACCTTGGGATTGAAGCTGCACTTCCTACATTGGCAGGCAGAATCTTTACCACTGAGTCACCAGGGAAGCCCAGAGAGGGGGCTATCAAGGTGAAATTCACTCTACAGATTTATCATAACCTTGGTGGTAACACGTTTCTGGTAACATGGGCTAACAGAAGCAAAGTTTATTATGGGGCTGTAAGTTGTACATGTCAGGTTCTTATCGTCTTTCTCCTGTTCTGCTGTGTTAGTTCCTTAACCAGAATTTATGAGAGGATGTGATGCACCAGTCATTGTGCAGGGGTACGAATATAGCAGTGAAGGAACATAAAGGTAAGATTATACAACTGTTGGTAATATGTTTTTCAGGAAACAGTGAAAATAATTAACAGAATAAAATACTTGAAATATTTTAACTTAAACAACAACAGTAGTTGGTATTATAATATAGAATATAGTCACAAAAGTTAGAAAGAGAATGTGGATGTGTAAGTGAAAGGAAAAGTGGGAAGATTATAAAAAGAAAAATGTACCAAGATTTTCATCTTAGCTGGAAGGAACCAACTATTTTGCTTCATTTTTGGCATTGGATAATGACACAAGTGTAAGATGTAAAGAATGTATGTAGACAGTTTAAGGGACATATAAAATAAAGTAAAATATAAACATGATATATACTACCAAGTCACTACAGAAGAATTACATCATTTAAATAACTAAAGTAAAGGAAATAAAGGAAAATTAATAACTGATACCTATAAATATTTCTACTCTAGAAACAGAAACTACACATTTTCTTCAAGCATCTGTGCTTTATTTACCAAAATAAATCAGTATCATTCAAGAACAAATAAATGATAAATAACAGAAATTGCAGAAATCACATATGGTCACATTTGTAGAGTACTAAAAAATAAAACTACCACCCAAAATACTAAAAACAAACAGTGAAGCAAAAATATTAAACAAACCATGTGCCTAATGGAACAAATGGGACAAATTGGAAAATAAAGTTATAATTGTAGAATATAGAGATCTACAATATTATAGCACAACATTTCAACAGTGGTGTATTACTAAAGATGTTCTAAGAGACAGATTCATTGGCTTTAGCCTTTTCCACATTAAAAATAAATGTAAGTGAATAAAATATTTATCAAAAAAGCTTAAGTAGACTAAACAAACCGAAGAGACAATGGTTAGGGACAAAACCAACACAAATTTAATTGCATTAGAGAAATCTAAAATCGACAAGTGAGTCAGAACTAAATCTTTTAAGGAAAATTCTATTTAATTTTAAGCAAAGAGTAATCACTGCAGGTGGTGACCGCAGCCATGAAATTAAAAGACGCTTACTCCTTGGAAGAAAAGTTATGACTAATCTAGATAGCATATTCAAAAGCAGAGACATTACTTTGCCAACAAAGGTCCATCTATTCAAGGCTATGGTTTTTCCAGTGGTCATGTATGGATGTGAGAGTTGGACGATAAAGAAAGCTGAGTGCCGAAGAATTGATGCTTTTGAACTGCAGTGTTGTAGAAGACTCTTGAGAGTCCCTTGGACTGCAAGGAGATCCAACCAGTCCATTCTGAAGGAGATCAGCCCTGGGATTTCTCTGGAAGGACTAATGCTAAAGCTGAAAGTCCAGTACTTTGGCCACCTCATGCAAAGAATTACTCATTGGAAAAGACTCTGATGCTGGGAGGGATTGAGGCCAGGAGGAGAAGGGGATGACAGGATGAGATGGCTGGATGGCATCATGGACTTGATGGACGTGAGACTGAGTGAACCTTGGGAGTTGGTGATGGACAGGGAGGCCTGGCATGCTGCAATTCATGGGGTCACAAAGAGTCGGACACGACTGAGTGACTGAACAGAACAGAACTGAACTGAACTGAAAAAGAAAAAAAGATGTCCTTTTCATTATAGGGGACTGGAACGCAAAAGTAGGAAGTCAAGAAACACCTTGGGTAACAGGCAAATTGGGCTTTGGAATGCAGAATGAAGCAGGCAAAGGCTAATAGAGTTCTGCCAGGAGAACTCACTGGTCATAGCAAACACCCTTTTCCAACAAAACAAGAAAATACTCTACGCATGGACATCACCAGATGGTCAACACTGAAATCAGATTGATTATATTGTTTGCAGGCAAAGATGGAGAAGCTCTATACAGTCACCAAAAACAAGACCAGGAGCTGACTGTGGCTCAAATCATGAATTCCTTCTTGCCAAATTCAGACTTAAATTGAAGAAAATAGGGAAAACCACTAGACAATTCAGGTATGACCTAAGTCACATCCCTTATGATTATACAGTGGAAGTGAGAAATAGATTTAAGGGACTAGATCTGACAGAGTGCCTGATGAACTATGAATGGAGGTTCATGACATTACACAGGAGACAGGGATCAAGACCATTCTCATGGAAAAGAAATGCAAAAAAGCAAGATGGCCTTAAAAATAGCTGTGAAAAGAAGAGAAGCAAAAAGCAAAGGTGAAAAGGAAAGATATAAGCATCTGAATGCAGAGTTCCAAAAATAGCAAGGAAAGATAAGAAAGGTTCCTCAGCAATCAATGCAAAGAAAGAGAGGAAAAGAACAGATTGGGAAAGACTAGAGATCTCTTCAAGAAAATTAGAGATACCAAGGGAACATTTCATGCAAAGATGGGCTCAATAAAGGACAGAAATGGTATGGACTAACAGAAGCAGAAGATATTAAGAAGAGGTGGCAAGAATATACAGAAGAACTGTACAAGAAAGATCTTCACAACCCAGATGATCACGATGGTGTGATCACTCACCTAGAGCCAGACATCCTGGAATGTGAAGTCAAGTGGGCCTTAGAAAGCATCACTACTAACAAAGCTAGTGGAGGTGATGGAATTCGAGTTGAGCTATTTCAAATCCAGAAAGATGATGCTGTGAAAGTGCTGCGCTCAATATGCCAGCAAATTTGCAAAACTCAGCAGTGGCCACAGGACTGGAAAAGGTCAGTTTTCATTTCAATTCCAAAGAAAAACAATGCCAAAGAATGCTCAAACTACTGCACAATTGCACTCATCTCACACGCTAATAAAGTAATGCTCAAAATTCTTCAAGCCAGGCTTCAGCAGTATGTGAACCATGAACTTCCAGATGTTCAAGCTGGTTTTAGAAAAGGCAGAGGAACCAGAGATAAAATTGCCACCATCCGCTGGATCATCAAAAAAGCAAAAGTTCCAGAAAAACATCTATTTCTGCTTTGTTGACTATGCCAAAGCCTTTGACTGTGTGGATCACATTAAACTGTGGAATATTCTAAAAGAGATGAGAATACCAGACCATCTGACCTGCCTCTTGAGAAACATATATGCAGGTCAGGAAGCAACAGTTAGAACTGGACATGAAACAACAGACTGGTTCCAAACAGGAAAAGGAGTACATCAAGGCTGTATATTGTCACCCTGCTTATTTAACTTCTATGCAGAGTACATCACGAGAAATGCTGACACGGAAGAAGCACAAGCTGGAATCAAGATTGCCGGGAGAAATATCAATAACCTCAGATATGCAGATGATATCACCCTTATGGCAGAACATGAAGAGGAACTGAAAAGCCTCTTGATGAAAGTGAAAGAGGAGAGTGAAAAAGTTGGCTTAAAGCTCAACATTCAGAAAATGAAGATCATGACATCTGGTCCCATCACTTCATGGGAAATAGATGGGGAAACAGTGGAAACGTCAGACTTTATTTTGGGGGGTTCAAAAATCACTGCAGATGGTGATTGCAGCCATGAAATTAAAAGACACTACTCCTTGGGAGGAAAGTTATGACCAACCTAAATAGCATAAGCAGAGACATTACTTTTGCCAACAAAGGTCCATCTAGTCAAGGCTATGGTTTTTATAGTGGTCATGTATGGATGTGAGAGTTGGATGGTGAAGATAGCTGAGTGCTGAAGAATTGATGCTTTTGAACTATAGTGTTGGAGAAGACTCTTGAGGGTCCCTTGGACTGCAAGGAGATCCAACCAGTCCATTCTCAAGGAGATCAGTCCTGGGTGTTCATTGGAAGGACTACGGCTAAAGGTGAAACTCCAGTACTTTGGCCACCTGATATGAAGAGTTGATTCATTGGAAAAGACTCTGATGCTGGGAGGGATTGGAGGCAGGAGGAGAAGGGGATGACAGAGGATGAGATGGCTGGAAGGCATCACAGACTTGATGGATATGAGTTTGAGTGAACTCCAGGTGTTGGTGATGGACAAGGAGGCCTGGCGTGCTGCAGTTCATGGGGTCACTAAGAGTCCATCACGACTGAGTGACTGAACTGAACTGAACTGAAAAAAAAAAATAATAAGTTAGAAATGAGAAAGAATTCAATAAGTAGGAAATGAAAAAACAATGTGAAGGGTAACCTTTTTCAAGATAGTATTGCAGTTTTCTTGATGAAATGCTAGCAAATACAATTTCCAAAGAATATTAAAATAATCCTCAATAATCCATCAATATTTTCATCTATCTTAGCCATTTTTGATGACTCAAATGACCAACTTATAATAGTTGACCTTATCTTACAGTAGCAGTTTTTTGTTTTGTTTTGCTTTAACAGTATGTCTCTCCATTTAGTTAACTTTTCTTTTAGGGCCCATAAATTTGTTCTAAATATATTTCTTACAATTGTATATTTTTGTGCTAATTTGAATCACAATTTTATTCCATTATACTATTAGCTTGGTTGTCCGTAGGTGAAAATGATCACAAATTCCATACACAGTATAATTTAGATGTAAAGAGAAAATATAATACCTGTAATCTAGTCTTTCTCTCAAATCCACATCCAGAATTTGTCGGTAAGCCAAGTGCTCAATCTCTAACTGCACTTTAATATGCTCTGTTAGAAAATGCTCAGTCTTTCTGTAATGTATTTCCACCTTCCCATGATCTCCTCCTAAATGCTTTTTGGGAATTGCAGTCCTGTTAGAAGCCTAATTCTGCCACTTAGAATACAAATTCCAGTTTTGACTCAGATAAAGGGACATAATTGAGGCTTCCCTGATGGCTCGGGGGTAAAAATTCCACCTGCCAATGCAGGAGACATGAGTTTGATCCCTGGTCTGGGAAGATCACACATGCTGCAGAGCAACTAAGCCCATGCACCTCAACTACTGAGCCACAGTGCTTTACAGCCTGGGAGCTGCAACTATTGAGCCCATCTGCTGAACGACTGAAGCCCAACTAGAACTACTAGAACCCTTACTCCACAGCAAGAACTACTAGAACCCTTACTCCACAGCGAATGAAGCCTCCTCAATGAGAAGCATGAGAACCACAATTAGCGAACATCACACACAGCACATAAGATCCAGAATAGCCAAAAGAAATAAATGATTGTATTTTTTTAAAGTGAAAGTCACACAGTCATGTCTCACTGTGACCACATGGACTATAGAGTTCATGAAATTCTCCAGGCCAGAATATTGGAGTGAGTACCTTTCCCTTCTCCAGGGAATATTCCCAACCCAGGGATTGAACTCAGGTCTCCCATATTGCAGGCGGATTCTTTACCACCCGAATCACAGGGGTTCCCTCATAGCTCAGTTGGTAAAGAATCCATCTGTAATGCAGGAGACCCTGGTTTGATTCCTGGATTGGGAATATCCCCTGGATAAGAGATAGGCGACCCACTCTAGTATTCTTGGGCTTCCTTTGTGGCTCAGCTGGTACAGAATCCGCCTGCAATGCGGGAGACCTGGGTTCAATCCCTGGGTTAGGAAGATGCCCGGGGAAGGGAAAGGCTACCCACTCCAGTATTCTGGTCTGGGGAATTAATGGACTGTATAATCCATGCGTTTATAGTCGGACATGACTGAGCAACTTTCAGTTTTTTTAAGGGACATATTCAAAAAAGTCAACATTTTTTATCAGTATCATTAAATTTTTATCAATATCATTAAAGTTGTTTATATACATTTCATTACATTTTGTAAAATTTTTATAAACTGCCATTTTTATTTATTTTTTAATATTTGGTAGCTAGGATACATTTTTGAGAAATATATCTTTACATACTGCTGCTGTTGCTGCTAAGTCGCTTCAGTCGTGTCTGACTCTGTGCGACCCCATAGACGGCAGCCCACCAGGCTGCCCCGTCCCTGGGATTCTCCAGGCAAGAACACTGGAGTGGGTTGCCATTTCCTTCTCCAATGCATGAAAGAGAAAAGTGAAAGAGAAGTCGCTCAGTCATGTTTGACTCCTAGCGACCCCATGGACTGCAGCCCACCAGGCTCCTCCGTCCATGGGATTTTCCAGGCAAGAGTACTGGAGTGGGGTGCCATTGCCTTCTCCGACTTTACATGCTAGATACCTACATTTTATTCTCTGCTGCATTTGTTTATCACATCATGATTCCCTCGATTTTTAGTATTTCTGGTCTTGGGAAAGCCTGTTCCCCACAAACACAGTCCCCTGCCTCCACTCTCAGATTGTGGTTCATCCTGTTTATCAGTGTGGTGAGGGAAGAGCTGAATTACAGGATCTTTGTAGACTGGACACTAAGATACAGGTGTGTACCATGAGAGCAATAATGTGGTATCTCAAGCCTCATTCATACAGGTGGATCCAGTTCAACTCTCCTGATTTCATGCTCATTTACAACTCACTTTTCTTATCGTAACAGCTCTTGTTCTATAACAGGCAATGAAGGCCATTACCAAGGATTAGGAGAGATGGCTTCCACTGTTTGTCTTCCAGGATCTCATCTTGTAAATTTTGCTCTTCATAGAGTAGGACACCTAGCACTTACTACTTAGGCTTGAGGAAAAGAGAAAGTGAAATTATCAGTCACTCGAATGGGTCCAACTCTTTGCAACTCCATGGACTATAGCCCTCCAAGCTCCTCTGTCCATGAGATTCTCCAGGCAAGAATACTGGAGTGGGTAACCATTCCCTTCTCCTGGGGATCTTCCCAACCCAGGGAACGAAATCTGAGCCAGCAGGGAAGCTTGAGGAAAATCAGTCTGTCTTTTCACTTTCCCAGTTTCTTAGCACCAAGTTGCTTTTGTTTTTTTCTTTTTCCAATCACAAATGCCCAACCCAGGTCATCTAAGAGAAACTGATATGTCAAAGATGAAATGAGCATCAGAGAGGAAACTAAATATATCTAATTATAAAAAAGAATTTAGAAAATAGTCTAAAATAAATGGATATAGTAAAGTTGCAGGATATAAAATCAACACAGAGAAATCCCTTGCATTCCTTTACACTAATAATGAGAAAATAGAGAAATTAAGGAAACAATTCCATTCACCATTGCAATGAAAAGAATAAAATACTTAGGAATATGTCTACCTAAAGAAACTAAAGACCTATTTATAGAAAATTATAAAACACTGGTGAAAGAAATCAAAGAGGACACTAACAGATGGAGAAATATACCAGCTTCATGGATTGGAAGAATCAATATAATGAATATGAGTATACTACCTAAAGCAATCTATAGATTCAATGCAATCCCTATCAAGCTACCAACGGTATTTTTCACAAAGCTTGAACAAATAATTCCACAATTTGTATGGAAATACAAAAAAAACTCAAATAGCCAAAGCAATCTTGAGAAAGAAGAATGGAACTGGAGGAATCAATCTGCCTGACTTCAGGCTCTACTACAAAGCCACAGTCATCAAGACAGTATGGTACTGGCACAAAGACAGAAATATAGATCAATGGAACAAAATAGAAAGCCCAGAGATAAATCCATGCACCTGTTGACACCTTATCTTTGACAAAGGAAGCAAGAATATACAATGGATTAAAGTCAATTTCTTTACAAGTGATGCTGGAAAAACTTGTCAACCACTTGTAAAAGAATGAAACTAGATCACTTTCTAACACCACACACAAAAATAAACTTAAAATCAATTAAAGATCTAAACATAAGACCAGAAACTATAAAACTCCTAGAGGAGAACGTAGACAAAACACTCTCCGACATGAATCACAGCAGGATCCTCAATGACCCACCTCCTAGAATACTGGAAATAAAAGCAAAAATAAACAAATGAGACCTAATTAAAGTTAAAAACTTCTGCACAACAAAGGAAACTATAAGCAAAGTGAAAAGACAGCCTTTGAAATGGGAGGAAATAATAGCAAATGAAGCAATGGACAAACAACTAATATCAAAATATATAAGCAACTTATGCAGCCCAATTCCAGAAAAGTAAATGACCCAATCAAAAAAATGGGCCAAAGAACTAAATAGACATTTCTCCAAAGAAGACATACAGATGGCTAACAAACACATGAAAAGATACTCAACATCACTCATTATCAGAGAAATGCAAATCAAACCCAAAATGTGGTACCATTTCATGCCAGTCAGAATGGCTGCGATCCAAAAGTTTACCAGCAATAAATGCTGGAGAGGGTGTGGAGAAAAGGGAATTCTCTTACACTGTTGGTGGGAATACACACTAGTATAGCCACTATGGAGAACAGTGTGGAGATTCCTTAAAAAACTGGAAATAGAACTGCCCTATGACCCAGCAATCCCACTGCTGGGCATACACACTGAGGAAACCAGAATTGAAAGAGACACGTGTGCCCCAATGTTCATCGCAGCATTGTTCATAATAGCCAGGACATGGAAGCAACCTAGATGTCCATCCGCAGACGAATGGATAAGAAAGCTGTGGTACATATACACAATGGAGTATTACTCAGCCATTAAAAAGAATAAATTTGAATCAGTTCTAAAGAGGTAGATGAAACTGGATGCTATTATACAGAATGAAGTAAGCCAGAAAGAAAAACACCAATACAGTATACTAATGCATATATATGGAATTTGAAAGACGGTAACGATAACCCTATATGTGAGACTATGTGAGACAGCAAAAGAGACACAGATGTAATAGAACAGTCTTTTGGACTCTGTGGGAGAGGGAGAGGGTGGGATGGTTTGGGAGAATGGCATTGAAACATGTATAATATCATATAAGAAATGAATCACCAGTCCATGTTTGATGCAGGATACAGAATACATGGTGCTGGTGCACTGGGATGACCCAGATGGATGGTATGGGGAGGGAGGTGGAAGGGGGGTTCAGGATGGGGAACATGTGTACATCTATGGTGGATTCATGTTGATGTATGGCAAAACCAATACAATATTGTAAAGTAAATAATAATAATAAATAAATGATAAATGGTTAAAATTTTTAAAAAAATAAAATAAATGGAAATGTAGGCTGTTCTATAGGAAGTAAGATACACCAATGAAGTAGGAGTGAAATACCAGTTCAAAGTAGACTTTCACCCTTGAGGCAAGATGTAATTTCTTCTTTAATTGGGAACTTACTATATATCAGGCATTGTGCCTAAGAAATTTCCATATGTAAATGACATTTCATCTGTCAAGTGCCCCTGTCGGATGGGATCTGTTATTGTCCTTCAATTCTTAGATAAGGGAGCTAAAATTTGAAGTGATTAAGAATTTTGTCCTCCATAAACAGCAGAATCTTGATTCAGACTCTAATTTTACCCTCAATTTTAAATTCTTGAGCACGATACTGTAAAGGTTTTATGAGCTGCTTCCATTGACTGCAAAGGCCTGCGTGCTTGCTAAGTCACTTCAGTCATGTCTGAATTTGTGCGATCCTATGGACTATAGCCCACCAGGCTCCTCTGCCCATGGGATTCCCCCGATAAGAATTCTGGAGTGGTTTGCCATGCCTTCCTCCAGGGATCTTCCCAACCTAGGAATTGAACATGCATCTTCTTTATCTCCTGCAGTGGCAGGCAGGTTCTTTACCACTAGTGCCTCCTGGGAAGCTGATTGCCAAGGATTAAAATCCAATTCACAGTTTAAGAAAAAGTAGAGATCATAGGAAGAAGCCTGAGGGGTTTCATAGAGACAAAGACAGGAATGATCTGGGCCCAGGAACATCAGAGACCAGGCCATGAATGCTGTCCAAACTGTTTCTACCTACCTCTACTCTCATCGCCTCATCCCTTTGTTTCTGACCAAGCTTCTTGGCCTCCTTAATCAATGGGAATTAATCAGAGTCCAGACAAGAAATTTAGGCAATTTATTGGGGGCTTGCTGCAGCAGTGGGGAGTGAGAACAAATAGCAGATTCCATTGCCAGCTCCTTCCCTGAGGGGAGCTGAGCTTGTTCCTTATATGCAGTGAAGGTAGGGGTGTCCAGGGGTTGGCTAAAAGTGTGGCTTAAGTGGTGTTGTGTGCAGGGGGGCATGCATAGTACCTTGCGTTTGCTCCAGACTCTTCAAAAATGGCAGCTGGGAATTTTGGTCTCTATATTTTTGTCCAGAATTTGCCCCAACTGCTCATGCACACAGTTATTTTTAGTCCCATATCATTTATTTGTATTTTGTTTCTGGAGGAGAAGTGTGTCCAGGTGCAAACCCTGCAGCACTTCAGCAAAGGGTCCCAGGTCCCAGTCTGTCTCACCTTGCTAGCACCTCCTACTTATTCCCTCCCTACTCTCCTTGCACCATCTGCCCCACCTTCCCTGACTCCCTTAGTTTGGTTCACATGGTGGAAAATTATTACTGTGAGCTTTGTATCTCCTAGTTCAAGCACTTAATGCCCCAAACATGAACTTTATTCACTTTTGATCAAAAAGCCTGCAAATCATGGGAATGGACATTGGCCACCTTTAAGTCATTGTCCATTCTATAACAATCAAGAATTCATTCATTTAAGTCAAAATTATTTGGGGGATGCTCTACACCTCTGACCCTGTTCTGAGTGCTGGAAATACAGTGCTGAACTAGACAGACAAGATCTGACATTCTAGAGGGGAGAGACAGGCAATATGGCAAGTGATGGGATGGAGGTCAACATTAGAGAATTTTTCTCTGAGATGGCTCTGAGTAGAGGCTCAAATGACAAAAAGAAGTCAGACATGGAACATTCAATGAAGATCATTCTGGAAGAAGAAGATGAAAGATATGAAAAAAATGAGATGAGAATATTAGTCAGTCAAGATGGCTAGAAATTAGTAAATGAATGGGAGAAAGATAGAGTATGAGTCAGGAGTCAGAGAGAGAGATCAGTTCAGTTCAGTCGCACACTCGTGTCCGACTCTTTGCGACCCCATGAATCGCAGTACGCCAGGCCTCCCTGTCCATCACCAACTCCCGGAGTTCACTCAGACTCACGTCCATTGAGTCCATGATGCCATCCAGCCATCTCATCCTCGGTCGTTCCTTTCTCCTCCTGCCCTCAATCCCTCCCAGAATCAGGGTCTTTTCCAATGAGTCAACTCTTAATAAGGTGGCGACTAAAAATCTATGTAGGAGACATTGAAAGTTATTCAAAGTGGAAAAAGTTATAGCCAGAAGGAAGATGCTTTGATTTACCCAAGTTGGCTCTGATCCCCTGGGTTATATTTTAATTTGGCTGCTGTTGCTCCAGCCAGAGGGCTGTAAACAGAGGAAGGATGTTTTCTCATGGGAGCTGTGGTTCTGTGCAGATAGTAATGAACAGTTCTGTCCTCTTTACAATTCTGTTCAACAGCCTCTTATAAATTCCTTTAAGAGCCAATTCCCATTTTTGGCAAGCATCAGTAGCCACAGTTCTTTCAAAGCTAGTTTTATCTTTAAAAGTTATATTTTCCACTGGTTTTAAATATTTTAGATTTTCTGATTCCTCCATGGAATTTTAATTCTTTTTAATGGAGCCAGTTCAATTGAAATATTAAGCAATATTGGAAAGTTATCTTTTTTTAATGCTGATTTATTGATTAATTACCCCATGCCTACTTTCTACTTAAATACTGTGTATTGCCTCTAGGCATTGGCTTCCAGTTCGATTTCATTGAGTTTTATATCTTCAGTTTCCCATCTTCCAAGCTCTGTTGCTTGTCATGTTTATGTTCAGTTTTCTTAGAAAAATGATTTGGATCCTGAGGGTGTTTGCTAGGTATCAGACAAAGAGCCACACACAGCCAGAAAAGCAAATCAAACTGATGGGAAATGGAGTAAAATGGAAAAAGATGCCAGGAGAAAGGAGAGAATCTGCAAGCAAAGGGGAGAGAAAGAGAGAGAGAGAAACTATAGACAGTCAAGATCATAGTCATATCCAGAAACAAAGAAATGGCCTAAAGAGTTCTATATTGCTGTGGTAGAATTAATGAGATGGAACGTTTCTCAAGGAAAAGAGGCAAGGATAGATAAAGGAAGAAAAAACAAAATAGGAGAAAAGAAAAATGAGAATTCCAAGTGCAAGGTGAAGGAGTAGGAAAAAAGAATGGATAAATTAAGAAATGGTGCATCATATTAAAGGAAATGTATTCTGTTTTCTTTATTCTTATCTTTAACTGGTTTTGCATTTCTCCAGTAACAAAGCCAAACTGAAAGGATAATTTTGTTTATGTACCCAATTTGCATAATTGTGCAATATAAATTACAATGCTAATTAAGGACAGCCCTTGGGCTCCTGGAATTGGGTCAAAGTGGCTCCCCGAGAGCAAAGAGGTTGGGTATTGGCTTTGTCCCCTCTCCCACCGCAGGGAAGCTGGGCAAGAGCAAAGAGCCTCTCTGACAGTGTGTGAAATCTTGTCAGAATTTGTTGAGGACCCAGAACTATACATCTCACTCCAAAACTTGGCTTTGAAAATCATCTTTGTGTGATTCAGCAAGGAGGCACTTAAAAACTAAAACTTCTCCTCATCCTAGGAGGTCTGTGTTGGTTATCATTTTTATGAATGTTCTTTCCTCCTCATTTTTTTTATCCAGTTTTTTTTTAAAAATTGTTTTTTTCAAACTGTAATGTAAACCTGGGATGCAATATTTTCGTGCTGGATTGTTGCCACAGTTGTCCCAAATGAGTGTATGACCTACCCTGCCTGGAAGTCTGATGAGGGCAACAAGCTGCTTTCTGAGTTTTAGTTAAATCCATGTCCTTAAAACAAGGAAGCTATTGCACTATAACCACATCAAACATTCAATCCCAGTTTGTTCCCTGAGTGCGAGCTAAGCCCCTTCAGTCAAGTCCCACTCTTTGCGACCCTATGGACTGTATCCCTCCAGGCTCCTCCATCCATTGGATTCTCCAGGCAAGAATACTGGAGCGGTTTGCCATGCCTTCCTCCAGGGGATCTTCTCGACCCAGGGACTGAGCCTGTGTCTCTTAAGTCTACCTGCATTGGCGGGCAGGCTCCATACCACTAGCACCACCAGGGAAGCCCTTATTCCCTGCATTATTCTCAATTGTTGTTTTCAGTCACTGTCATATCCAGCTCTTTGCTACCTTGTGAACTGCAGCATGACAGGCTTCCCTGTCCTTCAGTATCTCACAGAGTTAGCTCAAACTCATGTCCATTGAGTCAAGGATGCCATCCAACCGTCTCATTCTCTATCTCCCCCTTCTTCTGCTCTCAATCTTTCCCAGCATCAGGGGCTTTTCCAGTTAATCAGTTCTCTGCATCAGGTGGCCCAAGGATTGGAGCTTCAGCTTTAGCATCAGTCCTTGCAGTGAATATCCTGGGTTGACTTCATTTAGGATTGACTAGTTTGTTCTCCTTGCAGTTCCTGGGACTCTCAAAAGTTTTTTCTAGTACCAAAATTGAAAGCATCAGTCCTTGGGCACTCAATCATCTGTATGGTCCAAATCTCATATCAATACATGACTACTGGAAAAACCATAGCTTTGACTATATGGACCTTGGTTGGCAAAGTGATGTCTCTGCTTTTTAATATGCTTTCTAGATTGGTCATAGACTTTCTTCCAAAGAGCAAGTGCCTTTTAATTTCATGGGTGCAGTCACCGTCCTCAGTGATTTTGAAGCCCCAAAAAGATAATCTGTCACTGTTTCCATTTTCCCCCGTCTATTTGCCATGAAATGATGACAGTGGATGCCATCCACTGTCAGTAGTTTTTTGAATGTTGAATTTCCAGCCAGCTTTTTCACTCTCCTCTTTCACCCTCATCAGAGACTCTATAGTTCCTCTTCTCTTTCTGCCATTAGAGTGGTTTCCTCTGCATATCTGAGGTTATTGATATTTCTCCCAGAAACTTTTGATTTCAGTTTGTGAATTGTCCAGCCCAGCATTTTGCATGATGTGCTCTGTAACTTAAATTATATATAACTTAAATTAGCAAGGTGTCAATATACAACCATGACAGACTCCTTTCCTAATTTTGAACTAGTCCATTGTGCCATATTTGGTTCTAATAGTTTCTTCTTAACCTGCATACAGGTCATACTATTCTTAATAAGGAACTGAAAGATATAGGTTCATATTATCTTTAGCTTAGGTTTTTCAAAGAAAGAATATCTCTGAGTTCCTATAGTGAAGGCTACCTTAGCTACAACGGATGAGCCTCTGTTTAGGCTTATTCTGAAGGAGATGCTTTGCAAGCTTTTTTTCCTTCTTCTTCACAATATATGATTTTTTTAAATTAGTTTTTATTGGAATACGGTTGATGTACAATGTTGTATTAATCTCTACAATGAGGTATCACCTCACACTGATCAGAATGGCTATCATCAAAAAAATCTACAAACAATAGCTATCTTCATGGCAGCAGTGGAGACAGAGACATAGAGAGTGAACTTGTGGACACAGAGGGAGAAGGAAAAGGTAGAAAAGTTTTGAAGAGATTATAGTTGAAAATTTCCCCAACATGGAAAAGGAAATAATAAATCAAGTCCAAGAGGTACAAAGAGTCCCATACAGGATAAACCCATGGAGAAACATGCCAAGACACATACTAATCAAACTAACAAAGACTAAACACAAAGAAAAATATTAAAAACAGCAAGGGAGAAGCAACAAGTAACATACAAGGGAAACCCCATATGCTTAACAGCTGACCTTTCAGCAGAAACTCTGCAGTCCAGAAAGGAATGGCAGGATATACTTAAAGTACTGAAAGGGAAAATTCTACAACCAAGATTATTCTACCTGGCAAGGATCTCATTCAAAACTGATGGAGAAATAAAATGCTTTTAGACAAGCAACAGTTTAGAGAATTCAGTACGACCAAACCAGCTTTACAACAAATGTTAAAGAAATACAAGAGAAGAAAAAAGATCTACAAATCAACCCCAAACAATTAAGAAAATGATAATAGGAACATATATCAATAATTACTTTAAATGAAAATGGATTAAGTGCTCTAACCAAAAGACACAGACTGGCTGAATGGATTCAAAAACAAGACCCATACATCAGTCCCAAGCACCCTGCATCCTGCATCAAACCTGGACTGGTGATTCGTTACACTTATGATATCACAGATGTTACATTGCCACTCTGCCACCCAATCCCACCCTCTCCTTCTCCTACAGAGTCCAAAAGGCCGTTCTATACATCTGTGTCTCTTTTGCTGTCTTGCGTACAGGTTTATCATTACCATCATGTACACTCGTGGCTGATCCATGTCGATGTGTAGCAAAACAAATACAGTATTGTAAAGCAAAATAAACTAAAAAAATAAAAAATTAAAAAAAAAAAAACAAGACCCATATACATGCTGTCTGTGAAACCCACTTCAGACCTAAAGACACATATAGACTGAAAGTGAGAGGATGGAAAAATATATTCCATACAAATGGGAAGCAAAAGAAAGCTGGAGTAACAATCCTCGTATCAGACAAAATAAACCATAAAATAAAGAATATTATAAGAGATAAGGAAGGATACTACATAATGATCAAGGGATCAATACAAGAGGAAGACATAAAAATTGTGAATATCTATGCACCCAACATCGGAGGTGTTTCTCTCAATACATAAGACAAACAAAAACAGACATAAAAGGAGAACTTGACATTAATACAATAATAGTAGGAGACTTTAGCACCTCATTCACACCAATGGACAAATCAGCAAAGTGGAAAATTAATAAGGAAACACACGTCTTAAATAATACATTAAATGAGATAGATCTCATTCATATCTTCAGGACAAGCAAAAGTAGAAGAATACACCTTCTTCCTGAGTGCACATGAAACATCCTCCAGGATAGATACATCTTGGGTCACAAATCAAACCTCAGTAAATATAAGAAAATTGAAATTATATAAAGCATCTTCTCCAATGACAATGTTATGAAATTAGATATCAATTACAAGGAAAAAGCTGTAAGAAACACAAGCACATGGGGATTAAACAACACGTTTCTAAATAACCAATGGGCCACTGAAGACATCAAAAGGGAAATGAAAAAAATTCTAGAAGCAAATGACAATGAAATAATGATAATTAAAAACCTATGGGATACAACAAAAGCAGTTCTAAGAGAGAAGTTTATAGCAATACAATCCTACCTCAAGAAACAAGAAAAATATTGAATAGACAACCTAACTCTACATCTAAAACAAATGGGAAAAGAACAACAACAACAACAAAAGCAAAATTAGTAAACAGAGAGAAATAATAAATTTCCAAGCAGAAATAAATGAAAATGAAATGAAAGAAACAATACTAAAGGTTAATAAAACTAAAAGCTGGTTCTTCGAGAAGATAAACAAAATGGACAAATCTTTAGCCAGACTCATCAAGAAAAAAAGAGAGAAGAATAAAAAAAAAATTAGAAATGAAAAAGGAGAGGTTACAACAGACAATGCAGAAATACAAAGGATTATAAGACTATTATGAACAACTATATGGCAATAAAACGGATAACCTGGAAGAAATGGACAGATTCTTAGAAAAGTTCAATCTTCTGAGGCCGAACCAGGAAGATATAGAAATTATGAACAACCCAATTACAAGAACTGAAATTAAGCTGTGATAAAAAAATCTCTCCAAAACACAGAAGCCTGGGACCAGATGGCTTCACAGGAGAATTCTATCAAACATTTAGAAAAGAGCTAATGCCTAATCTTCTAAAACTCTTTTCAAAAAATTTCAGAGGAAAGAGCACCTCCAAACTCATTCTACGAGGTCAGCGTCACCGTGATACCAAAGCCAGACAAAAACAACACACAAAAAAGAAAACTACAGGCCAATGTCACTGAAGAAAATAGATACAAAAATCCTCAACAAAATTTAGGAAACAGAATTCAGCAACACATCAAAAATCTCATATACCATGATGAAGTTGGGCTTTATCCAGAGATGCAAGCATTCTTCAATATTTGAAAATCAATCAATGTGATATGCCATATCAACAAACTGAAATATTAAAAAACCATATGATAATCTCAATACATGAAAAGAAAGCCTTTGACAAAATTCAGCACCCATATTGGAAAAGAAGAAGTAAAGTTCACACTGTTTGCAGTTGACATGATACTGTACATCAGTTCAGTTTAGTTCAGTTGCTCAGTCGTGTTCAACTCTATGCAACTGCATGAACTGCAGCACGCTAGGCCTCCCTGTCCATCACCAACTCCCAGAGTTCACTGAAACTCATGTCTATTGAGTTGGTGATGCCATCTAACCATCTTATCCTCTGTCGTACCCTTCTCCTCCTGCCTTCAGTCTTTCCCAACATCAGGGTCCTTTCAAGTGAGTCAGCTCTTCTCATCAGTTGGCCAAAATACTGGAGTTTCAGCTTTAGCATCATTCCTTCCAAAGAAATCCCAGGGCTGACTTCCTTCAGAATGGACTGGTTGGATCTCTTTGCAGTCCAAGGGACTCTCAAGTGTCTTCTCCAACACCACAGTTCAAAAGCATCAATTCTTCTGCGCTCAGCCCTCTTTATAGTCCAACTCTCATATCCATACATGACCACTGGAAAAACCATAGTTTGGACTAGATGGGCCTTTGTTGACAAAGCAATGTCTCTGTTTTTTAATATGCTGTCTAGGTTGGTCATAACGTTCCTTCCAAGGAGTATGCATCTTTTAATTTCATGGCTGCAGTCACCACCTGCAGTGATTTTGGGGCCCAAAAATCTAAAGTCAGCCACTGTTTCCACTGTTTCCCCATCTAGTTGCCATGAAGTGATGGGACCAGATGCCATGGTCTTAGCTTTCTGAATGTTGAGCTTTAAGCCAACTTTTTCACTCTCCTCTTTCACTTTCATCAATAGGCTCTTTAATTCTTCTTCACTTTCTGCCATAAGGTGGTGTCATCTGCATATCTGAGGTTATTGATATTTCTCCCAGCAATCTTGATTCCAGCTTGTGCTTCCTCAAGCTCAGCGTTTCTCATGATGTACTCTGCAGATAAGTTAAATAACCAGGGTGAAAAATATATATACTGTACAGAGAAAACTCTAAAGATAGCATCAGAAAATTACTAGAGCTAATCAGTGAATTTAGCAAAGTTCCAGGATACAAAATCAATACACAGAAATCAATTGCACTTCTATATACTAACAATGAAAAATCAGAAAGAGAAATTTAAGAATCAATCCCATTCCCCATTGCAATAAAAACAATTAAATATCTAGGAATAAACTTGCCTAAGGAGACAATAGAACTGTACAGAAAAATATAAGACACTACTGAAAGAAATCAAAACCAACATAAAGAGATGGAGAGATATTCCATGTTCCTGGGTAGGAAAAATCAATATTGTGAAAATGACTATACTACCAAACTCAATCTACAGATTCAATGTGATCCCTATCAAATTACCAATGGCATTTTCCTCAGAACTAGAACAAAAAAAATTCACAATTCATATGGAAACAAAAGACCCCTAATAGCCAAGCAGTCTTGAGAAAGAAGAATGGAGCTGGAGGAATCAATCTTCCTGAATTCAGACTATACTACAAAGCTACAGTCATCAAAACAGTGTGATAAAACAGAACACAAAACAGGCACAAAAACAGAAATACAGACCAAAGGAACAAGATAGAAAGCCCAGAACTAAACCCATGCCCCCATGGGTATCTTATTTTTGCCAAAGGAGGCCAGAATATACAATGCAGCAAAGACAGCCTGTTCAATAAATGATCCTGGGAAAACTGGTCAGCTATGTGTAAAAGAATGAAATTAGAACACTTCCTAATACCACACACAAAGATAAACTCAAAATGGATTAAACACCTAAATGTAAGACCAGAAATTATAAAACCCTTAGAGGAATACATAGGCAGAACACTAGGTGACATAAATTAAAGCAAGATCTTCTATGACCACCTCCTAGAGTAAAGGAAATAAAAAACAAAAGAAAACAAGTGGGACTTGATTAAACTTAAAAACTTTTGCATAGCAAAGGAAACTATAAGCAAGGTAAAAAGACAACCCTCAGAATGGGAGAAAATAATAGCAAACGAAACAATTGACAAAGGATTAATTTCCAAAATATACAAGCAGCTCATACAACTCAATACCAGAAAAACAAACAACCCAATCAAAGCATGGGGAAAAGACCTAAACAGACATTTCTCCAAAGAAGAAATACAGATGGCCAACAAACATGTGAAAAGATGCTCAATATTGTTCATTATTAGAGAAATGCAAATCAAAACTACAGTGAGATATCACCTTACACCGGTCAGAATGGCCCTCATCAAAAAGTCTACAAACAATAAATGCCAGAGAGGGTGTAGAGAAAAGGGAACACTCTTGCACTGTTGGTGGGAATGTAAACTGATACAGCCACTATGGAAGCGGTATGGAGATTCCTTAAAAAGCTAAGAATAAAACCACCATATGACCCAGGAATCCAAATCTTAGGCATATACCCTGAAGAAGCCAATACTGAAAAAGACATATGTATCCCTTTGTTCATTGCAGCACTATTTACAATAGCTAGAACATGGAAGCAATCTAGATGTCCATCGACAGATGAATGGATAAAGAGGTTGTGGTACATATACACAATGGAATATTACTCAGCCATAAAAAGGAACACATTTGAGTCCGTTCTAATAAGGTGGATGAACCTAGAGCCTATTATACAGAGTGAAGTAAGTCAGAAAGAGAAAGGTAAACATTGTATTCTAATGTATATATATAGAATCTAGAAAAATGGTACTGAAGGATTTATTTACAGGGCAACAATGAAGAAACAGACATAGAGAACAGACTTATGGACATGGGGAGAGGGGAGGAGAGGGTGAGATATATGGAAAGAGTAACATGGAAACTTACATTACCATATGTAAAATAGATAGCCAACAGGAATGTGCTGTATGTCTCACGAAAGTCAAACAGGGCTCTGCATCAACCTAGAGGGGTGGGATGGGGAGGGAGGTGGGAGGGAGGTTCAAAAAGGAGGGGATATATGTATACCTATGGCTGATTCATGCTGAGGTTTGACAGAGAACTAAAGTCTATAAAGTAATTATCCTCCAATTAAAAAAATACAGTTTAACAAACAAAAAATAAAAATAAAATCTACAACTAAGTACCGGAGAAGGTGTAGAGAAAATGGAATTCTCATGTATTGTTGGGAGGAATGTATAATGGTACAACCACTATGGAGAACAGTATGGAGAGTCCTTAAGAAACTAAAAATAGAGCTACCATATGACCCAGCAATCCTAGTACTGGGCATATACTCAGAGAAAATCATAATTCAAAAATATACTTGCAAACATTTTTTATCTACTGAGTCCTGACCTAAATCAAAGGCTATCTAGAAAATAGAAACAGATCCCCAAATCACTCAGGTTGGAGTAGGGACGAGGGAGTGGAACACTGGCCCTGGTCCTTGATCAGTCATCTCTACCTGCTCTCCCTTCTCTATCTTCTGAGAGTGTAGAAGCCACTTTTAGAAGGGATTTTATCTACCTAATTTAGGTGACAGCACAACAGTTAGGGATATTGGCTTTATACCCCTCATTTTGACTTTATTCATCTGGAAGTTATTTTTCCCCCCACTAGTATCATGATAAGAATAATTGGAAAATACAAAATGGATGTCATATTTCTTCTCCTATGGTACTTTATTTTCTGAAAAATGAAAACATGGGTAGATTAAAAAAAAAAACTTGCAGCATATACTCAAACCTAATGAAACTTTAATTGGTATACAGTGAGATTAAGATGACTTCCAATTTTCTCAAGCCCAGAAACTTGTACTAATTGTAAATAAAATAATAGTTTTGTTACTTCTATTCTGCCCTCTTTTCATTTGATTGTGAAAATTCTTCCTTTTTCCAGAGCTTCATTCTCTTTTAGTCCCTTTGCTTCAGAAGATAGAACTTTCATGTCTATAAATGGATTGGGCTGGTTGTTGTCACTTTGATGCTTGTAAGCACATATTATTGCCTGTGGAAAATCTTCTAAAATTTGCAAATTTTAAGAGTCTACATTAAGATAAAGATTCTTGATAGACACAAATCCAAAAGAAGTTTGGCTTTTCTACACTTTGGCTAAGCCTGCCAGGAACTCCTAATTATTCCAGAATGTTTGTATGCTCTTTGAGTGTCTGGGCTTAAAATTTTTCTGTTTTTTCGATTTTACACTCTGCATCTTATTGGCCACATTTTTTTTTTCCTTCAGAGTTACATTCATAATATGCTTTATAGTCTTGAAAACTCATTTAAATATTACATGTATTATTGTATGTGCTTATTAAAAATATATTAAGTGCCAGACACTGTTCTAGGCATTTAGATCAAACTCTAATCATCATAATGGTTATATTAACTTAGTAAAGATAAACTGTAATTTTTTAGAAACTGAAGCTTATATCTATTTTGCTCTTACTGGAGTGCAGAAGGGGCTTCCCTGGTGGCTCAGATGGTAAAGAATCTGCCTGCAGTGCAGGAGACCTGGGTTCAATCCCTGGGTTGGAAAGATCCCCTGGAGGAGGGCGTGGCAACCCACTCCAGTACTGTTGCCTGGAGAATCCCCATGGACAGAGGATCCTGGCAGACTATAGTCCATTGGGTCACAAAGAATCGGACACAACTGAGTGACTAAGCGCAGCACAGCACAGAGTGCAGGAAACATTGATAGATACTCAATAAAACCTCCTGAGTTATTAGTAAATGTTATATTTAAAATGGAGAAGGAATTGGCAATCCACTCCAGTATTCTTGCCTGGAGAATCCCATGGACAGAGGAGCCTGTCAGGCTACTGTCTATGGGGTCAAAAAAGTCAGACATAGCAACTAAACTACTACTACTATATTTAAAATATTAGGAACTTCTAAGGAATAAGGTTGAAGGAAGCCTAGTAAGTGTGACTTACAGAGTGGCAAAGTGAACTGTAAGATACTTAAAAGGGTATCAGAGGAAAGAAAAAAAAGATATCAGTGAAATGATTTTGGTCACCCCTCCTATACAATGTTACGTGAACCTCTGCCTATAGTTCTTCAGACATTGTCTACTAGATCTAATTCCTTGAATCTATTCATCCCTTCCACTGTATAATCATAAGGGATTTGATTTAGGCCATACCTGAATAGTCTAGTGGTTTTCCCTACTTTCTTCAAGGTAAGCCTGAATTTTGCAATAAGGAGCTCATGATCTGAGCCACAGTTAGCTCCAGATCGTGTTTTTGCTACCTCTATAGAGCTCCTCCTTTTTTGGTTGCAAAGAACATAATCAACCTGATATCAGTAATGACCATCTGATGATGTCCATGTGTAGAGTCATCTTTGGGTTATTGAAAAGGCTGTTTACTATGACCAGTGTGTTCTCTTGACAAAACATTGTTAACCTTTGCCCTGCTTCATTTTGCACTCTAAAGCCAGACTTGCCTGTTACTCCAGATATCTTTTGACTTCTTACTTTTACACTCCTATTCTTTATGATGAAAAGGACACCTCTTTTTAGTGTTAGTTCTTGAAGGTCTTGTGGGTCTTCATAGAACTTGTCAATTTCAGCTTCTTTGGCATTAGAGGTTGGGGCATAGACTTGGATTACTGTGATGTTGAATGGTTTGCTTGGAATTGAGCTGAGATCATTCTGTTGTTTTTGAGGTTGCACCCAAGTACACTGCATTTTGTACTCTTTTGTTGACTCCATTTCTTCTAAGGGATTCTTGCCACATTGTAGTAGATACAATGGTCATCTGAATTAAATTCTCCCATTCCCCTCCATTTTAGTTCACTGATTCCTAAGATGTTGACATTCAATCTTCCCACCTCTTGCTTAACCACATCCAGTTTACCTTGACTCATGGACATAACATTCCAGGTTTCTTTACAATATTGTTCTTTATAGCATTGGACTTCACTTTCACCGCCAGACACATCCGCAACTGAGCATCAATTTCACTTTGGACCTGCCACTTCTTTCTTTCTGGAGCTATTAGTAGTTGCCCTCGCTCTTCCTCATAGGATACTGAACACCTTCTGACCTGGGGGAGCTTATCTTTTGGTGCCATATCTTTTTGCCTTTTCATACTGCTCATGGGGTTCTCAAAGCAAGAATATTGGAGTGAGTTGCCAATTCCTCCTCCAGTGGACCACGTTTTGTCAGAATTCTTCAATATGACCTGTCCCTTCTGGGCGGCCCTGCATAGCATGGCTCATAGCTTCATTGAGTTATGCAAGCCATTTCACCACGACAAGGGCTGAGGATTTACAAGTAGCTGAGGAAAGAAGAGAAGTGAAAGGCAAGGGAGAAAGGGAAAGATATCCAACTGAATGTTGGGTTCCAGAGAATAAGGAGAGATTTAAAAAGGGCCTTCTTCAATGAAGAATTCAAAGAAATAAAGGAAAACAATAGAATGGGAAAGATTAGAGATATCTTTAAGAAAATTGGAGGTGCTAAGGGAACATTTCATACAAAGACAGGCATGATAAAAGACAGAAACAATATGGAAGTAACAGAAGTGGAAGAGATTAAGAAGAGGTGGCAAGAATACATGGAAGAACTATACAAGAAAGGTCTGAATGACCAGAATAACCACAGTTGTGTGGTCACTCACCTAGACTTGAACATCCTGGAGTATGAAGTCAAGTGGGCCTTAGGAAGCATTACTATGAACAAAGCAAGTGGAGGTGACAGAACTCCAGCTGATCTGTTTAAAATCCTGAAATATAATACTGTTAAAGTATTACACTCGATATGCCAGCAAATTTGGAAAACTCAGCAGTGGCCACAGGACTGGAAAAGGTCAGTTTTCATTTCAACCCCATAGAAAGGCAATGTCAAAGAATGCTCAAACTACCATACAATTGCACTCGTTTCATATGCTAGCAGTACTCAAAATAATTCAGGCTAGGCTTCAGCAGTACATGAACCAAGAACATCAGATGTACAAGTTGGATTTAGAAAAGGCAGAGGAACCAGAGATTAAATTGCCAACATTGTTGGATCATGTAGAAAGCAAGAGAATTCCAAAAATTATACACATCTGCTTCATTGGCTATGTTAAAGTCTTTGATTGTGTTAATCACAACAAACTGTAGAAGATCCTTTAAAAGATGGGAATACCAGTCCAGCTTAACTGTCTCCTGAGAAACCTGTATGCAGGTCAAGAAGCAATAGTTATAACTGGACAGGCAGGAAATGACAGACTGGTTCAAACTTGAGAAAGAAGTATGTCAAGGCTGTATATTGTCACCCTGTTTATTTAACTTATATGCATAGTACATCATGCAAAATGCCAGGCCGGATGAATCACCAGCTAGAATCAAGATTGCCAGGAGAAATGTTCAACAACCTCAGATATGCAGATGATATCACTCTAATGGCAGAAAGAGAAGAGCAACTAAAGAGCCTCTTGATGAGAGTGAAAGAGGAGAGTGAAAAAAATGGCTTTGAACTCAACATTCAAAAAACTAAGATTATGGCATCTGGTCCCATAACTTCATGGCAAATAGAAGGGGGAAAAGTGGAGAAAAAATAGACAGATTCTATTTTCTTGGGCTCCAAAATCACTAAGAACAGAGACTGCGGCCATGAAATTAAAAGACATTCACTCCTTGGAAGGACAACTATGACAGACCTAGAGAGCATGTTAAAAAACAGAGACATCACTTAGGTCTGTATAGTCAAACCTATGGTTTTTCCTGTAGTCATATATAGATGTGAGATTTGCACCATAAAGACAGCTCAATGCCCAAGAATTGATGCTTTCAAACTGTGGTGCTAAAGAAGATTCTTAATAGCCCCTTGGACTGCAAAGAGATCAAAGCAGTCAATCCTGAAGAAAATCAATCCTAAATATTCATTGGAAGAACTGATGCTGAAACTGAAGCTCTACTACTCTGGTCACCTGATGTGAAGAGTTGACTCACTGGAAAAGACACTGATAATGGGAAAGAGTGAAAGTAAAAGAAGAGGAGGCGGCAGAGGATGAGATGGCTGAATGGCTTCACTTGCTCAGTTCAGTTCAGCTCATTTCAGTCGCTCAGTTGTGATGAATTTGAGAAATTTCTGGGAGATAGTGGAGGATGGAGGAGCCTGATATCCTATAGTTCATGAAGTCAGAAAGAGTTGTACTCAAGTTAGCGACTGAACAACAACAGAACATTGTCAGTAAAATGCTTTGTTATTAAGTGAGATAACAGAGCAAATACCTGTGTCAGTCACTGAAAGTTGACTCTAGTTGTGTTGCACACAGTTCAGCCTCAGCAGACCTAGTGGGGAGATATGGGAAGTATTGGAAAAAGTGCTGAGATCAGGGTGAGAAAACCAGGGTTGGGTTTGTCCCTTAGTAATTATCTGACTTTAGGAAAGTCTCCTAAGTTCAAAAAGTCCACATGAAATTGTTCATTTATCCTTTCAGGAAAGTTGGTAAGAATTAAAGGAATAGAATATTTGAGAGCACTTTGATACCTTTTTATAAATGTGAAACAGAATTGGGTTTGGGAAATGTGTCTTGAATGGAAGGATGGCAATGAAAACAGGGAGTCACTAGGAGACGGGGAAGAAAGCAGTAATTCACAACTGCATAGGACTGCGGTGAAATTCTCCCCTCTCAACCCCAAATCTATAATGGATATATAGACCTTCCAGAATATGTAACTTTGTCATCAAGAGATTCAACTACAGTGCAACTTGCAGTTTAGACCATTATTGTATAGTAAAGTTAATTTTAAAATATTTAATCTCTCTTACTCTGAAACATTTAGTACAGTAAATGAGTGGGAATTTAATATTTTCCAGTGCATTTTGAAAACATCTAACAAAGTTTGTGTCTTGGATTATTAGTTACTTTTCTATTTGTTTCTCAGTAGGCACAAGCATATTGTGAGACGTTCTATATTTGTGAAACTTATGACAAACTGTGAAGATAACATAATGAATTTTGGGTGAGCCAATGCAGTAACACAAATACTGCATGAAAATTCAGACCAATACTTTGGGTTGTATATTTATTCATCGATAGATTTAAACATATTATTGAAGATGTGCTTCTCATTGCCATTTTTTAATTTTATTTTTAGATTGTGAGACACGCACCAGACTGAAAATCAGCTAATATGAGAACTGATCCTGACACCAGTGGACATCAAATCTTTGGAGAAGTCTCTGCACCCCTCCCCCAATAATACAAAGCATTCTTCTGCCATGCTGTCCTCTCATTCATGTTCCTCTTTTCCTCTACTGTAATTGTATATTCACACACATATCTACTGTATTGGAGAGTGAGTTTCCTTATAGGAGACACTTAGTCTCTTTTGGTTATTTTAGCAGAGGACCTGCCACATTGTTGATGCTCAATAAATATTTTTGGACTCAAATGAATTCAATTGAAATTAATATTAATCTTTGATTAACTGATAGAAACATGCTACAAGATTAGTTTAGACTCTCAGGAACTCTTTTTATTTCGGCTCTTATTTAATAATAATTGAACTTCTCAGCACTTGATTTACAGACATAGAAACCGGGGCAAATAGCATTTATGTTTTGATATTCCTCAAAGGATATGCTTATCCTTTCCCTGAAAGAATCTAAGGAAGAAATTCATTGAGATTGAAGACAAGTGAGCAAAATGAAATGGCCCAAGTAAATGTGTGTGTGTGTGTGTGTGTGTGTGTGTGTGTGTGTATGTGTATAATTTGAAGGTTAGTTGGGAGAAGGCTGTGTCAAGATGGCAGAGCTTATCTTTCTAGTCCTTAGCAGTGACACCCACTGTGCCTGGTAAGTTAACTCTTTGCCACCCTATGGACTGTAGCCCAACAGGCTCCTCTGCCCATGAGATTCTCCAGGCAAGAATACTGGAGTGAGTTGCTATGCCCTCCTCCAGGGGATCTTCCAGACACAGGGATCAAACCCGTGTCTCTTATGTCTACCTACATTGGCAAGTGGGCTCTTTACCACTAGCGCCACCTGGGAAGCTTGTGACAACTATCCTGTGCCTACTCAGTATCCTTCTTTCTTTCTCAACAGCCATTCCAATTTCAGAAAATTGTGCTCAGCTAAAAACCTTGCTTGGCAGCCTCAGATGTAGCTCAAGTCATTTGATCAATTGTGACCATTGATAAAATTAGTGGAAGCCTCTTACTGGGGGCTTCCGGGAAAGCTTTACAAGAGAGATAAAATCACTGGGATGGTCATTTAGTCCCATTGCCTTCCTCTCAGATGGATTAATGGAGAAGCAATCTTCTTTCTATCATTAGGATTGAATCCACATTTTAGGACTGGTCTCAATACCAATATAGAAGAAATCTGGATCCTTGATGACACTGAGCCACAGCACTCATCCTGATCTTCGTATCCATGGCTCATCATGTTAGACTAGACTAGTAAATCACTTACTTGTTTCACTCAGTGTTGGGATTTCTTGAAACCAGGCACAGTTCTCATCTATTTGCCCTTCTAAAGAAAAGGGAAGCTCCAATACTTTTGGCTATCTGATGCAAAAAGCCAACTCATTAGAAAACCCTGATGCTGGGAAAGCTTGAAGGCAGGAGGAGCAGGGGATGAAAGAGAATGAGATGGTTGGATGGCATCACTGACTCAATAGACATGAGTTTGTGCAAGTTCCAGGAGATGGTGAAGGGCATGGAAGACTGGCATGCTGCAGTCCATGGGGTTCCAAAGAGTCAGACACGACTGAGCAACTGAACAACAACAAAAAGAAAAGGGAAGCACATGACTTTGAAGTCTGATGAGACTTTCTATGGCCCCAAGCACTCTACTGAAACAACTCCATCTCTGCCCATGGTGCAGGGGAATTGTCCTGAATGACACACACTGAATGAATGTTTATGGGGTTAGTTTTTCCTGAAGACAAGAGGGGCTTCCCAGTGACTCAGGGATAAAAAATTTGCCTGCCAGTGCAGGAGATATGTGGGTTTGATCCTGGGTCAAGAAATCCCCTGGAGAAGGAAATGGCAGCCCACTCAGGTATTCTTTTTTTTTTTTTTTAATTAATTTTTATTTTTTAGTTTGCTTTATAGTACTGGATTCCTTTTGTTATACATTGACATGAATCAGCCACGAGTGTACATGAACTCCCAATCCCGACCCCCCCTCCCCCCTCCCACCCCACACCATCTGTCTGGATTATCCCCGTGCATCAGTCCCAAGCATCCTGCATCCTGCATCAAACCTAGACCGGCAATTCATTTCACTTATGATATCATACATGTTACACTGCCACTCTCCCAAATCATCCCACCCTCTCCCTCTCCCACAGAGTCCAAAAGGCTGTTCTATACATCTGTGTCATTCATCCACCTCATTAGAACTGATTCAAATGTATTCTTTTTAATGGCTGAGTAATACTCCATTGTGTATATGTACCACCGCTTTCTTATCCATTCATCTGCTGATGGACATCTAGGTTGTCCTGGCTATTATAAATAGTGCTGCGATGAACATTGGGGTACACGTGTCTCTTTCAATTCTGGTTTCCTCAGTGTGTATGCCCAGCAGTGGGATTGCTGGGTCATAAGGCAGTTCTATTTGCAATTTTTAAAGGAATCTCCACACTGTTCTCCATAGCGGCTGTACTAATTTGCATTCCCACCAACAGTGTAAGAGGGTTCCATTTTCTCGACACCCTCTCCAGCATTTATTGCTTGTTGACTTTTGGATCGCAGCCATTCTGACTGGTGTGAAATGGTACCTCATTGTGGTTTTGATTTGCATTTCTCTGTGAGAGTTGGACTGTGAAGAAGGCTGAGCGCAGAAGAATTGATGCTTTTGAACTGTGGTGTTGGAAAGACTCTTGAGAGCCCCTTGGACTGCAAGGAGATCCAACCAGTCCATTCTGAGGGAGATCAACCCTGGGATTTCTTTGGAAGGAATGATGTTAAAACTGAAGCTCTAGTACTTTGGCCACCTTATGCGAAGAGTTGACTCATTGGAAAAGACCCTGATGCTGGGAGGGATTGGGGGCAGGAGGAGAAGGGGACGACTGAGGATGAGATGGCTCGATGGCATCATGAACTCAATGGACGTGAGTCTGAGTGAACTCTGGGAGTTGGTGATGGACAGGGAGGCCTGGCGTACTGCGATTCATGGGGTCGCAAAGAGTCGGACACGACTGCGTGACTGAACTGAACTGAACTGATAATGCCACTCAGATATTCTTGCCTAGTGAATTCCAGGGACCAAGGAGCCTGGCAGGCTACAGTCCATGGGGTCACGAAAGAGCAGGGCACAGCTTAGTGAATAAAACAACATTTAAAGAACACACGAGAGTTTACTTAGAGGTATTAATAAATGTATAATTTTTGTGTATGTAATAGATAAATTCAATTGCTATATGTATATTCTAGTTTGACAAAAATCAAATAAGCAACATCCCTTACTTATAATGTTGCTTTAATTAAGTTGGCTTCTCTCTGGATGTGATATATACTGTAGAAACGCAATCAATGAACATTGGTGATTTGCTTAAATCTTTCTCTCTACATCATTTAAATAATTTATTGTGTAATTGGTTCTCAAGTGGTATGCTCCTATAGCTCATCATCTAGAAATCCTTCCCAGATGTGCTCAAAAATTTTAATTACTTTGTATATTTTATTTTTTATAAGCACACATGCTGGTGACTGGAAGAGAAAACACCCTTCTCTTAGTCCCAGAGGATTACTTGGCCTTGAAAATAATTGATTCATATCTGTCCACTCCACCCCTATTATTCAAGTAGAGATTATTCAAGAAATCTCTGCCCCATAAACTTAGCTGATCCAAAAAAAAAAAAAAAAGGAAAATTTGTTTTATTTTGAATATTTCTAAGGATCTGTGTATTACTCAGTTTTTTTTTTCCCCATTAAGAATCATAGGATACTAGAATAAGTTCCATTCCTAAGTATCACAACTACACCACAGCTTTAAAACAAGAACTAATCTTCTCTATGGTGGTATTTATCCACAGAGGTAATGTCTCTGATGAGTGAATTTCATGATCTGAAACTGGGTATCTGCCTCTTAGTTTGTGGAACAATAAAAGGACTCAAAGAGCAAACTGTGTATTATAAGCACTATTGTTATGCACATTGCTTCTCTTTATGAATTATAGTGCTTGTCCATGGGGGTTATGTGCCTATGTGTGTGTACACATGTGTGTGCTTGTTTGATTCACTAATCTGGTCTACTCAATATACCAGAGAAATGAGAAGAAATATTTTTACCTTGAACTGAGGAGTTGGTGATGGACAGGGAGGC
This sequence comes from Aepyceros melampus, assembly GCA_006408695.1. Classification (NCBI taxonomy): domain Eukaryota; kingdom Metazoa; phylum Chordata; class Mammalia; order Artiodactyla; family Bovidae; genus Aepyceros; species Aepyceros melampus. The sequence goes on along the minus strand of SJXQ01005594.1, from coordinate 8,029 downwards.
CTTGGCGTGCTGCGGTTCATGGGGTGGCAGAGTCTGACACGACTGAGCAACTGAACTTGAACTCGAAGGAACTGGCATAGCTCAACATCTATACAGTATACTTTCTAGTGTCTAATTCTTTACTGTGAACAATGGTACCTAAAATTGAAATTGCATTTGCTAGACCGCTTTGCTCCCCTGGTGGCTCAGATGGTAAAGCATCTGCCTACAATTCGAGAGACTCAAATTCAATCCCTGGGTCGGGAAGACCCCTTGGAGAAGGATATGGCAACCTACTCCAGTACTCTTGCCTAGAGAATCCCATGGATGTAGGAGCCTGGTAGACTACAGTCCATGGGGTTGCAAAGAGTCAGACACAACTGAAAGACTTCACTTTCACTTTCTTTCAAACTGCTTTGCAGCTTGGTTTCTGAGGGAGATGACATTTGACCAACTGGATGACTTCACAGAACACTTAGAATGTGACAAGGGAGAAAGGAGTCACATGGCTGGTTAGGTATATTTAATGACCTTTATTGGGATAGACACTATATAGAATATAAATGACCTTTGTTGGGACAGACTTTATATAAAATATATATTTTAAGTGTACGTTTGATAAGTTCTGACAAATTTATAGACCCATGTAACCAGTAACAATATGAAGGTTTATCATAATGCCCTCCCCCCAGAAAAGTTTCTTGCACTTTCTTCCAGTTAATCTTCCACCCCTGATCCAGGCAACGACTGATCTGCTTTCTGTTGCCATGGATTGTAGTTATCTTTCCTAGAGACTCAAATAAGTGGAATCGTATATGTATCCTCTTTAAATCTGACTTATTTCATTCAGCAAACTTTCTGAAACTTATCCATACTCCAGACATGGTAAGCAGGATTCTAAACCAGCCCTTAAGATTCTTGCCTCCTGGTGTGAACAGCTTCTCTTAGTTATTCAGTCAAACTCTAGTCTAGATGATGTTGTGACAGTATTTTTCAGATGCAATTAGAACCTCTAATAAGTTTACTTTAAGTAGGGAGGTTTTTTGTGGTGAGCCTGAGCTAAGCCGATGAGCCTTTAGAAAAACTTAGAGATATTTGAAGTCCGAGAGAAGCTCTGCTGTTGCCTTTCAAAGAGAGAACTTCCGTGTTGTCAAGGAGTCATGGCAGAGAACACCAAACAGTCTCTAGGAGCTGAGTACAATCCTGTATTGACAGCCAGCAAGAAAGCTGGAGAAGGGATGGCAAACTACCTCAGCGTTTTTGCCTTGAGAACCCCATGAACACTATGATAAGGCAAAAAGTTATGACACTGGAACATGAACCGCCCCCAACACCCCAGGTTGGTAGGTGTCCAATACACTTCTAAAATAGAACACAGAAATGGCTATGGAAAGAATGAAGTGGCTGAACCAAAGTGGAAACAACACCCAGGTGTGGATGTGTCTGGTGGTGAAAGTAAAATTTGATGCTCTAAAGAAAACTGCAACCTCAGTCTTATAACCATAAAGAACTGAATTCTGTCAATAACCACAGTAAACTGGGGAGAGCCCCTGAGCCTCAGGAAATCACAGCAGTGGCCAACACCTTGAGCTAGCTGGATGGGATCTGAGCAGAGATCCCAGCTTTGCCACGCTCGACTTCTGTTGGACAGAAGTAAATTAATACATGGGCATTGCTTGAAGCTGTGGGGTTTGTGGTAATTCATTATGTGCCAACAGAAAACCACTACACTGTATATGTCATTGAATTGTTCCTTCTTATCGGTGAGTGTATGAGTTATTATTGTGAGCTGTGTGCTGTGATGAGTCACTTGTGTCCGACTCTTTATGATCCTATGGATTGTAACTGGCCAGTCTCTTCTGTCCATAGGATTCTCCAGAATACTGGAGTGGGTTGCCCTTCCCTCATCCAGGAGATCTTACAGATCCAGGGATCAAACCCAGGTCTCCTGCATTGTAGGCAGATTCTTCATCACTATGCCACCTGGGAAGCCATGAGTTACTGTTACTGCATAATAAATCACCAACAATTTAGTGTCTGAAAACAACACATGTTTATTATTTCAGAGTTTCTTTGGGTCAGCAATCTGGGCGTGGTTTATGTGAATAATCTCTGATTCATGATTGCTTACAAGCCTGCAGAGTGTCAGCTGGTACTGGAGTTGCATCTGAAAGTTATCATGGGAAGAGTCCAACCCCTACATATCAGAATTGAGTACAAAATTATAGCCTTTATCTCACATAAATGAGAATCCACTTATTCTGGATTTTGAATGAATTTATCTCTTCTACCTTTTTTTATCATTTCCATCTTTTCCTTCTTCAATGCTTTTCCAAGGTCATCTCTTCAAGACTTTTCAATGTTGCTCTAAGATAATTTTTCCTCTAGTCTACTCTGCACATTCAAAACCCCTTCCCAGTATTTGCATTTCTTTAGTACCTCCCCCAATCTCATACTGTCTCCTCTGTCCTCTCAATCAATTTATTAAGCTTATCCTAGTGACTCTACTGCCATTTAGATGTGAATGTTTGCAAGTAAGCAATATGCAGAAGTAGTGCCACCCAATAGATGTTTTTCTTTTACTTCAAACCCAAACATTTAGATGTTGACTGTACTTGAATATTCCTTTGATTACTAGGTAGGATTTCTATATTATAATCCAACCTTATTGTTGCAAAATGCAAAGCAGGTTTAAGTTTATATTTAACAGATCTGTTCAAAATGTGAATGAAGACTGGTCTGAGTAAGTGGGAACCACTTTGCACTCACTGATAATGCTCTGGTCCGCTCTGGTTTCAGTATTTTCTTTATGCATGCTAAGGTGGAGCAGGGATTGTTGATAAAATTGTACAGCAATTTAAACATACTGTTTTATCCTGTAAATACTCTCTAAGCTCCAAAACTGGACTATTTCTTTCATCAGGGTATTAATTCACAGTACTGGACTATTGCTGTCATCAGTGTATTATTTCACACCAAAAAAATACAAATACATGTGGAAATAAGCTTTACTTGCAAAGATGCCTTTGATACTGTATCAAATCTTAATATTTCCAATTTAGTCTTTTCTGTAAATGAACAAAAATGAGGATTAAAAGCTCTTCACATACCTTTACAATAGCTGCTTCTAATATAACTGAAAACATTGAGGCATAATCTATGAAACAAGCAGTAGTAGGTAGGTTGTATATCCCATTTCCCTTCCAGAGTCTTTTCCTAAACACATCAGTGACCACAAATAATAAAGCATCATATACATGCATTGTTTCTCAGCTTTTATACATTTTAAAGGAACACATTAAAAGTCCCATATTGTAGAATTTGCTCCTTGGAAAGAAAGCTATGACAAACTTATTTAGCATATTAAAGGGTAGAAACATTACTTTTCTGACAAAGGTCTATATAGTCAAAGCTATGGTTTTCCCAGTACTCATGTATGGATGTGAGAGTTGGACTGTGAAGAAGGCTGAGTGTCAAAGAATTGAGGCTTTTGAACTGTGATGCTGGAGAAGACTCTTGAGAGTCTCTTGGATTGGAAGGAGACCAAATATAAGTCAATCCTAAAGGAACTCAATCCAGAATATTCATTGGAAGGACTAATGCTGAAGCTGAAGCTCCGACACTTTGACTACCTGATGTGAAGAGCCGACTTATTAAAAAAGCCCCTGATGTCGGGAAAGTTGAAGGAAAAAGGAGAAGAGGGTAGCAGAGGATAAGATGGTTAGATAACATCACCATGAGTTTGAACAAACTCTGAGAGATAGTGAAGGATAGGGACACCTGGGATGCTGCTCTCCATGGGGTCTCAAAGAGTCAGACATGACTTAGTGACTGAACAACAAAATTGTAGAGCATTGCGTAAGCCTCAGGCAAACAATATAACAGCACTAACTGGTTGTGATAATAAAACTATCCCAGAATCATGATTATTTGTAAAAACAAACAAAATGAAAATTATGCAGACTAATGAGATAAACTTTATCAGAAGTGTCCACTCTTCTTTTAAACAGCAAAAAGAAAGCAATGCAGAAAACTTTAAGCATAACCACTGATTCTGGAAAAGGCAGAAGAATGTTTTAGGTACTCATTCCTACACCAAGGTCATCTGCTTTTCTCCAACACTCAATCCTAATTAAAGGTAAATGAATACATCCAGTGACAGTAAACTGGTGCCTAGCTGGCCTCAATCTCCCAAGGGCCAGAGGAAGAACACCTACAACAGCAGATAAAATGTGTTAGATTTGCTGAGCCTATGGAAAGACAGAATATGCAAAAGTGTAAAAAATTGTCTTTGCATGTGAAGTGGCAAGCTGCTTATTCCCATAAAGATGAGGATTGTGTCTAAATTAATCCTGCCCCTGGCATGAACTGTAGAGAATCAGATACTTTTACAAGTGTGACTGTTACTGATATAGCTAAACTGATGCAACATCCAGGACAAAGGATTTAGGTTGAAGAGTTTAAATAATTTGCACATTTTAGGATTTAAAATAGGAGTTGGCAATTTGTTTCTATAAGAGGAGAGATGGTAAATATTTTAGACTTTATGAGCCATATGCTGCCACAGCTACAGAAATCTGCTGTTGAAATAGAACAGCAGCAACTGATCATACGTAGAATAATGGGTGTGGCTGCACAGCTGCATTAACTATTAACAGCTCCTGCCCCAAGTACTAAACATCAGCTTACCTGAGCTGAGCCAGCATGGCTCTTGGGGAGTGAGAATGCAAGTGGTAGATGATGAAGATTATTGTCAAAGGGACAGGCTAAAATCTAGCTTTTGCTAATAAACATCTCTCCAGGAGAAAACCTTGCTGGCAATGCAAAGGAAGCATCAATACAAATTCCATAGGACTCCTTCCAACCAGACTACTGCACTCAGCCTCCACTCTATCCATAGTGATTTTACAACTTTCACGGCATAGAAAAATACAGGGAGTGTTCACCTAGCAAAGGGAATGAGCTAGGTATCTCCTACACATTAGGAATGGAATACATTGCTTCTCACAGCAATGTTGAAATATTTCAATAAATTAAATAAAGTTGGATTCTGATCCATACACTAGGTCAGTGCCTCTCAACTGGAGGTGATATGGCAATGTATGCAGACAATTTGGGTTGTCATGACTGGAGAACGGTCACTACTGGCATCCTGTAGCTTGAGGCCAGGGATGCTGCTGGACATCCAACATGCACATGTGGTCAGCTCCCCACAACAAAGGGCTCAGCATGTCAGTCATACAGTCGTATCCAACTCTTTACGGTCCCATACCCTATAGCCTGCCAGGCCCCTCTGTCCATGGAATTCTCCAGGCAAGAATACTGGAATGGATAGCCATTCACTTCTCCAGATCTTCCCAACCAAGAGATCAAATCTGGGTCTCCTGCATTGCAAGCAGATTCTTTACCATATGAACCACCAGGGAAGCCAACAAAGGATTGTTCTGTTGCTATTCTTTAATCACTCAGTTGTGTCAGACTCTTCATGACTCCATGGACTGTAGCCACCAGGCTCCTGTGTCCATGGGATTCTCCAGGCAGGAACATTGAAGGGGGTTGCTGTTTCCTGCTCCTGGGGATCTTCTGACCCAGGGATCGAACCCCCATCGTTGCATTTCCTGCATTAGCAGGCAGATTCTTTACCAACTGCGCCACCTGGAAAACCCCAACAAAGGATTATCCAGCCCCAAATGTTACTAAATCCAAACTTGTACCACTTGCAAATGGCAGGCCAATAAGTTGAGAGATGAATTGTTAGGACAAGGAATACAAGTTACTTGGAAAGCCAGCAGACTGAGGAAATGGTGGACTAGTGTCCCACAGAACCATCTTCCCCAAGTTAGCATCCAGGCTTCTTTTATACTAAAAGGGGAGGATAAACTGTTGGTTGCTGCAAACTTCTTGGTGCCAGAATCCTTTCTTACAGCTGCCCAAGTAGGTTTGGTCAGGATGTTCCTATAAACCTCCAACATGGTGGATGTCACTCTGTTTTGAAATTTTTATCTCTGTATGAATGAAAACACCTCTAGAGACCAGAGCTTTGCAGATAGACTGCCCTCTATAAATCAGTCTATAAGCAACATTTGTAACTTGTAGCAAGAGTAATAGAATACAAAGGTTAAAGTGAAAGAAACATATCCAATATGAAGTCCTGTTACCCTGGCGGCTCAGTCAGTAAAGAATTTACCTGCAGTGCAAGAGACTTGAGTTTGATCCCTGGGCTGGGAAGACCCCCTGGAGGAGGGCATGGCAACCCACTCCAGTATTCTTCCCTGGAGAATCCCATAGACAGAAGAGCCTGGTGGACTACAGTCCTACAGTACATAGGGTCACAAAGAGTCAGACATGACTGAGTGACTAACACACACATTACTAAAATATCAATAGTACCAGGCTGGAGAAACTTTGTGCTGTTACTTTAATAAATTCCTCCTTTAGTAAATGTAATTATAAAAAACACAAAACACATTTTCTGGAGAAATGTTAGAGCTGTCACCACATAAAAAGTTGTAAGAGCAAAAGACTTCCAAATAATTTACTGACAGAATCCTCCTGAAAATATTTTGTTCTTTCATATTAATGCAAGAAATAAAAGAACATCTCTTAATTTTAGATTTGAATGCAGTATCTTTCAGAACATAATTTGAAACAATTTTGCTTTGAATTTGGAGTGTTTTGTAGTTTAATTTTCTAACACTGACATTGGCTATAAATTTAGGTATATTTAGGTTTTGTGGTATGTATGGACATAGTCTGAAATTGCATCAAGCTCAAGTGATAATTTACCTGGTTGATATTGAGGATTGGAACTTTAAAAGAGAGACAATTTAAAGGATGTGATAAAATAGGAGCAATACTATGGTAGAGTTGCAAAGGGATTAGTGGGGTCTTAGAACTGCCTAGCAACTGTATGCTTTTCTGTCGGGAAAGCAGGAGCTAAGATATGGTTGAGGCTGGGCTGACAGAATCAGGTCAAAATGTTCTGTTTCATTTTGATCTGTCTTAATATGGAGTTCTTTGGATGGAGCTAAACCTATATAACTCTCAGTCTGAGGAAAAGAAAAACTCTCCAGCATACTCATGGAGTTTCTCAATAACTAAACTTAGTATGTTAATCAAGGTTGGCTTAAAATGACCAGAAGCTGTTGAAATTTACTAAAATATGCAAATTACTCAATAAGCGTTGACTTAGGAAGTAGGAACTGATCAGTAAATTATCCCTTGAACAAAAATGAAATCGAACAAGCTGGTTATTTGCAGCATTTAAAAGAAAATTCTTGCTACTAGGTAATCTTTTTTTTTTTTTTTTCTTTTAAGTTTCAGTTCAGTTCAGTCGCTCAGTCGTGTCCGAATCTTTGCAACCCCATGAATCACAGCACGCCAGGCCTCCCTGTCCATCACCAACTCCTGGAGTTCACTCAGACTCACGTCCATTGAGTCCGTGATGCCATCCAGCCATCTCATCCTCGGTCGTCCCCTTCTCCTCCTGCCCCCAATCCCTCCCAGCATCAGGGTTTTTTCCAGTGAGTCAACTCTTCGCATGAGGTGGCCAAAGTACCGGAGCTTCAGTTTTAGCATCATTCCTTCCAAAGAAATCCCAGGGTTGATCTCCTTCAGAATGGACTGGTTGGATCTTCTTGCAGTCCAAGGGAGTCTCAAGAGTCTTCTCCAACACCACAGTTCAAAAGCATCAATTCTTCTGCGCTCAGCCTTCTTCCCAGTCCAACTCTCACATCCATACATGACTACTGGAAAAACCATAGCCTTGACTAGATGGACCTTAGTCGGCAAAGTAATGTCTCTACTTTTGAATATGCTATCTAGGTTGGTCATCACTTTTCTTCCAAGGAGTAAGCGTCTTTTAATTTCATGGCTGCAGTCATCATCTGCAGTGATTTGGGAGCCCAAAACAATAAAGTCTGACACTGTTTCTAGTGTTTCCCCATCTATTTCCCATGAAGTGATGGGACCGGATGCCATGATCTTCGTTTTCTGAATGTTGAGCTTTAAGCCAACTTTTTCACTCTCCTCTTTCACTTTCATCAAGAGG